>JAGDQO010000653.1:0-600000 GCA_018342035.1 Solanum appendiculatum
TTGTTGAAGATAATTTGACCTATGAAGAGGTTCCGGTCCAGATTTTAGAGAGACAAGTGAAGAGGTTGAGAAACAAAGATGTGGCTTCCATTAAGTCCTTTGGAGAAATCAACAAGTTGAAAGTGCTACTTGGGAGGCCGAAGCGGACATGCAAAGGCGATATCCTTATCTTTTCCACTCCACTCGAGCCTAAGGTATTGATCTAAGCCCTTTATAAAATCCCAGGTCTTAAGTTCAGCCCCCATGTCATTGCATACATTCATGTTTAAGTTGACAAGTTCATTGTGGTTTTACAACTATATTGAGGTTTTGGAAATAAGGTGTAAGTGCATTGTTCATCCTTTGTGGGCTGAAAATTGCCTGTTTGTGTCCTCTCATGTACGTTTCTTTAACATTCGGGGACAAATGTTTCCCACAGGGGAGATATTTTGAAACGAGCCCCAAAAATGTCCAGAAAATGTGCTACGAACACCTTAATTGTAATTTTCCATATATCTCAAAATCCGTGCATGATTTCGGAAATTCGACTTCATATTCTTATTGTGGGTCAAATTGAGTGGGAAATGGGTCTAACCCGAATTTTAGAGCAACCGTATCAAAATTCGAAAATCGCAAAAATTGCGATTTGGAGGGTCAACTTTAAAGGGGCATATCTCTTAGCACACAAGGAACTGGAAAGGCTGCAAACTATTAATTTAAAGCTCTTTGAGTTATCTTTCCAACGCACTTGGTTTCGCCTTAGTCCGAGTTAGGATGAGGGAGTTATGACCATTTTCGTAAAATCTGTCTGTGCAGATTTGCAATTTCCAGTCAGCTTTTTTTTAGGCGGGTGGAGACGTTTTTTTTATAAAAAGGGGATATGTCCCATACTTAGTCATTTTTCTTAACTCCAAAAACACTCTCTAAGCCCTCTCCAAAAATTCCACCAAGATCTTCAACCAAATTCAAACATCTCAAGCTCTAATTCCGGATTCAAGACTCAATCTCAAGCTTCAAGCTTCGATTCTCCATTCCAATCTTCATCAAGGATTCTCCAAAGTTGAGGTATGTGGGTTTGATTGCGGAAACCTTCCTTTCCACAAGTCCAACCATTTATCCTCTATTTCTACTTCAAGTTTATGGGTCCTTATGATTATTTATGAATTCTTGAATTATGGAATTACTACTACACACCCTATTATGGTCCATTTTGCATATTATCATGAAATGGAATTATTATGTGATGTTTATGGTTTACATGCTTCCATGATCAAATTATGAAGGTTGATATATATATGTATGTTGTTGGTGGGCTGATTTATATGGATTTTGGAATTGGTTGGACTTAGTATTCTTGAAATACATGATTTCATTTACATGAACAATTGCCCACCTTGTGTTTGATAAAATGCCCATTTATAGAATTCTTAGGAAAGGGAAGGTCCAAGGTACGTCCTATGAGTCGGATGGTTATGTAATTACTGAAATGATGATGAAATGGACACATGTATATGATTTTCTCTATATAAGTGTTGTGAGTCGACCAAGCCTAGTACGGGGGGTAGTAGGCCCGTATAACCGTATCAAGGGGTTGGTACCTTGGTTGCCTAGTACGGGGGGTAGTAGGCCCGTATAACCGTATCGAGGGGTTGGTACCTTGGTTGCCTAGTACGGGGGGTAGTAGGCCCGTATAACCGATATCGAGGGGTTTGTACCTTGGTCCTAGCTCGGGGGTGGTAGGCCCGTGTAACCATATTGAGGGGTTTGTACCTCTTTCGCCTCTCCAAGGGGGTGGTAGGCCTTGGAAACACTATATTGATGGTCACTCGCCACACATGTACTACGTCCCACTAAATATGATTTTTATGTAAGCATCATTATACATATCATTTCATTAATATGCTATCTATCGGGTATGATTACGCATTTTTCCTATGATGTCCATCTAATGTAGCATTGCATTGCATCCCATATACTTAGTACATTCAAATGTACTAACGCATACTCTATGCCTACATGATGTCACCATGTAGGGACCGGAGCACCGCTTGACCATCCTCCTCCGCGTGGCTAGTACGATTTTCTATAGTGGTTATTGGTGAGTCCTCCATTTCGGGGACGTTGCTCATGATCTTTTGCTATGTATAAAACTTTTCCTTTCTAGTTATGTTTTGACTATGAGGGTGAGCCCGGTAGTTTGTCTTGGCCCCCGCTAAGTACTCATGTTTAGAGGTGGTGTTGGCAAGTTGTGTATTATGCTTGAGCTTGACTCATCTATGGTATTTATGTATCATTTCTTTTTTTTTCTTGCTCCCTTAGTCCCGATTTCCCCCTTGATTATGCTTATCGCTTATGGTCATTTAATTGCTTCCGCGACCAAGGATGTGTAATGATACGCTATGAGGCTTGTTTAGGGTTCCTTCGGGTTCCCCATTCGCCGGTCACATCTAGGCCCTAGGCTTGGGTCGTGACTGACAAGTAATGGGTATAAGGGTAGAAACAAAGCAGAAGCAACAATTAAAAGCAATAATAAGAGAGAAAGCGGAAACAGGTTAAAACGTATATACATAAATAAAGATCCCTCCAGGAACCTGGAAGTTACAAGTACAGAGTAGTTAATAAAAGAGTACAAGTCCCAAAAGTGGACCCCAACTATAAGACTGGTCTCAAAACACAAAAGACTAACCATCAAAATATAGATGGAGACAGGTAAAGTCTAGAACGCCATATTCTCACTTTCGCCTCTGAATTCAACAACTGTAGGCTCGATCTCAGCGTTGATAACTGGTGCTCGGACCTGTATCATGAAATAGATACAAAGTGTAGCATGAGTACCAAGACAATAGGTACTCAGTAGGCATCATAGGCCAACTGAGCAAGAAAATTAAAGGCAATATGAAATGCAAGAATCTAACATAAAAGAGGTCAAAGAGCGGAATTCTAAAAGAGTTGCACACGGGTATACTAAAAACTGAAAATAGTAACAACTAACTAAACCTCATTGGACCCCATAAGCCCAGAAGGTACACTCATATGTAAGTTTATGAAAAACCGAAACGGACCCCATAAGACCGACAGATACACAAAAGAGCTAAGAGCTAATAAGAGAACCAGAGGATACTTCCAGAGCTGCCACAACCTTAAACAGACTTTAACCACGACAAGGGCACCCAAGGACCTAATAGAATCACCTGTTTGGGACTCGAAACTGACCTAAGGGGTGTGCTCGGACTTGAACCGAGACTGAAGATGAGTCAGGGACTTGAACCATGACTAAAAGGTACTAGCCTGGGACTTAAATCCGGTTGAATGAAACATCAATGGGAGCCTCAAACCAAAGCAGTCAACAAGGTTTATGGGCTCAAACTGTAGAAAACCAACTCCAACGACTCCAATTTCCTTTGCCAACTCAACACTGGGCCACCACAGCCCAGGATCACTTCCAGATCCATCAGGAACCCACTCCAGCTCCTCTTCCACAACTCAATGTCAAATCACCAATAAGCACAAAATAGCTCTCATACATACTGAGTCGATCACGAAAATAAACCATAGAAGAAAAGGGTAAGTTTAGCGGAGATTTCGCCTAACTAAGTATCATACTTTCAAACCCAAGTCTGCTATATCAGTTTACAGGGAGCTAAGTTGTCCGAAGTGACGTCGATGAGATTATTAGCCCTATCGGCTCCACAAATATGCAAGTCTAAGGCAACACTAGTCTACACCTAGACTAAGTCCAAAGATGCTCAACATCAACAAATAAATACATACCAAAACATACGACAAGGTAAGGATGATCTCAGATAGTAAAACCAACATTCTAACCGTCCCGAAAACCCAATAAATAGCCTAAAACATGATTTCTAGAAAGCAAAGAATGATTAACTAGATGCCCACCCCAAATTATACAAATCAACATACATTTACATGTTCAAGCTCAATCAAAATTAAAGGACGGGAAGCCGCAGCATACCTCAAAGCAGACCGTGTATGCTCTAATTCACAACTTCAGAGCTTTTCCCTTCCGTATGGCGTCCAAACATTGTCTCACTATCAAAAATAGAATCACAATGTCAAGGCGGTTGTTTAGACACCAAAAACACAATAATCGGAGATGAACCCAAATTCAAGTCAAAAAAGGAGATGTGGGACCCGTGCCATAAATTCTGAAATTGAATCCATCAAAGGGTCCAATTTAGCTCCTCAAAATTGTATCCCAAAACGGGACACAATCCTAGGCTCGAAACATCACACAATGAGAACATGCATAATTCACAAATTAAAGACAAGATAGAAGGGCTAGGCAGCCTCTTTAAATCTAATTTTACATCTAACGAAGGTCCCCCGACACCCGAACACACCAACAGAATGCCATGAACTTCCTGAAAATGCTGGACTTTGAATAGCCTCAAACGAAGCTCTAAAACTCAAAAAGCTATTTTGAAATTTAGGAGTAACTACTGATTGTGTCTGGTCTTATTTAAAAAGAACAGAAAAAATGCTCATCACGATCGCGACCAAAAGGGCTCGCGACAATAGAAGTCCACAAATCTGGCCTTCACGAACGTGGCGAGGCTCCTGCGATCATGGAGGAAAACAAGCCAGAGCTCCGCAAACGCGGCAGGACGCCCACCAACGCGAAGACAAAGGGGCTAGGCCTTCAAGAACGTAGCCAAGGCCACGAAATCGCGGAGGCCATCAGACTTGGCCATCGTGAGTGGCCAAGGGCCCTGCAAATGCGAATAGCACTGAGGCCTGCACCAACTGATGCAAATCAACTGGTTTGGCCAAGTCTCAAAACCCAAGATGGGGTGCTCGAGATTCGTTCAGAACCCCGTGCATGCAAATAAATTATGCTATCCCACCAAATTTGACATTCCAGACTCAATAGTTGTAACTTCCAACCGAGGTCGTCTCGACAAAAAGTGGGTCCCACAACCAAGCTCCATTTTAAGCCGAATTCCACAAGGGAGAACAAAATTGGCTCGGATGACTCGGGATCCACACGGAAGGTCCTTCTAGACAAAACTTGACATTCCAGAGCTAATGGAATAGTCAGAATTGCATTCATAGGATGTCTTCCTGAACTTTTGACCGAAGTCAACATTTAAAGTTTCAAAAGCTCCAAAACATGAACACTTCCACAGAATCAAAATGAACGACCAGGTGACCAAACTCTAAGTCCCAGTAAGTCATAAATGACTTAGGGGTCGCCATAGGAACGTTCTGAATGACGAAAAGAAGGCATTTACATAGAAATGACTTGGAGGTCATTACAACTTTTCACTTTATGTGAACATGTTTTTTTTTTAAAAATCTATAAGGTTCTAATCTATAATTTATTTCACAACTTAAACATTTCATCCAATATTCCATACATAAATACTAATAATGTGTCTGCCGAAACACTTATTTTTCAATATTCTTTTTCTTACCTGTCGTTTATGCTTTATCATCATTAACATCCATATATTTCCACTTCTTTTTATTACATTTCAGTGAGGTCGATGGAATAGTAGGTGTGAAATGGATAAATTTTAAATCCAGAGGATCGCCACTCTATGATAAAAAGAATCAAGTCATGTCGAAGCTATAAGAAAATAATATCTGAATATCTAACAAAAAGTAATCTTCCTTTTATACCTTCTTCATAAATTCTAAATACATTTCCTGCTCATGTATGTAATTATACTTCAGTTTGTCAATAAGAAGCAATCACATCATAAGTATGAATGATATAAGAGTGTAGAATCAAGAAAATCAACACCGTTGACTATGGAGGATCATACAGTGTACAAAGAGCGTTCATTGTGACTCATTTATACAATCAAGGGTACTTTAAAGATTAAAGCTTGGGAGGGGCAAATTTATTAAGACTCAAGGGTTGTAACTTGACACTACTGCATCGAAAAAAATTAATAAATATGTATATACAATGAAAAGGGAGGTGCATGTATTTCAATTGGTTTGGAGCTATACACATTGGAATGTAATGTTCAAAAAAAGTTTCCTGCATTGTAATTCTTCACTAGTAATAAATAAAATTTATTTACCAAAAAAGATTGTTTGTTTTACTTTTTTTGACTCATTATCAATGTAAAGATTTTTACTTTTTTGAACTCTATTTGTAAGGTTATATATTTTGTTATAGATTTGTGCAACAATCTAACATATTTATGTGATATTTCCATATGACTGAAAGAGGCATAATCTATTCTTCTAAAGATATATTTCCTTCTTTTTTTTCTTGTTTGGTTCCCACTGAGTGTTCAGTATCCATATCCTCATTGGAAAGTATCAAATAAAGGATAAAGTCTCTCTAACAAAGACTCATCACGGCTCAAACCCAAGACATCATATTAAAGATGGAGAAATATTTACCATTCCACTACGAGCCTTTTGGTTGGATAGAAGACCAACAATTTGTTAAAACAGAAAATCTCAAGAAACTGAATGAAAGAATAAGAGTAGAGTTAACTTATGAAATTCCAGCGATTCATTAATTTGCAGAAGTTCAGAATTTATACAAGAAAAGAAACCTAACCATTTCCTATCTAGTAGCCACTTACAAATTGAATAAAACATATGCCACTAACAGCCACAAATGGGCCACTAACTTCTGAAATTAAATAACTAAAGTTGACTAAGTCTAGCAAGAAAATAGGAAGCATTAAACTCAAATTAAGTAAAAGCAGTAAAAAAACAATAAGTTGGAAGTTTGGAAATGCCAATTGTCTAACACTCCGCCTTGGCAGTTTCGTGACGAACACCAATTCTTTTCCTCAGATCTTCAAACCTTTCCTTTGGTAGAGACTTAGTGAAAATGTCAGCTAGCTGGTTCTCGGATGAGCAATGAACAAGCAACACTTCATTAGACCGTTGGACTTCTCTAATAAAATGAAACTTGATCTTGTTGTGCTTAGTTTGACCATGAAACACTGATTTTTTTAGATTGAAATTGCTGAACTATTGTCTCACATGATCCTGGTAGCTTCAGTTTGTTCATGGCCCAAGTCCTTCAACATCTTCCTTAGCAAGATAGCTTGATTCACAACAGATGCAACAACTATGTACTCAGCTTCTACTATTGATTGAGCTGTAGTTTGCTTCCTAGAGCTCCAACTAAAACAACTTGTCCCCAAGCAGAGCAAATATCCAGAAGTGCTTCTGGAATCATCAACGCCACCACCCCAATCACTATCAGAGTAAACGATCAAATTCATAGTCACTTCGGCAGATGCTGGAAACAAAATTCCAAACTTGTTGGTTCCTTTTATTTACCTGAACACTCTTTTAGCCGCTGTGAAGTGTGTCTTTAGGAGAATGCATGAAGCTAGAGAGCAAAATTACAACAAATAGAATGTCAGGTCTGCTTGCGGTTAGATATAGAAGGCTACCAATTAAGCTTCTATACATACTATCATCCACTTTTTCAGAATCCTCATCCTTGCCAAGCTTCACACCAGTAGAGATTGGAGTACTCACAGGTTTGCAGTCTTGCATTTTGAACCTATTTAGAACATCTGAAATGTATTTCTGCTGGCATATAAAAATTCCATCACTGGACTGCAACACTTCCATGCCAAGGAAGTACTTCAGGCTCCAAGATCAGTCATTTCAAAGACTTCCTCCATTTCATCCTTGAACCTTTGGATTAGTTCAATTTTGCTTCCTGTCACAAGCATGTCATCCACATAAATTGAGACAATTAAGGACTCACCTGCAATAACTTTCACATATAAAGTAGCTTCACTTTGACTTCTACTAAAGCCAAGTTGGATGAGATGATTGTCCATCCTCCCATACCATGCCCTTGGGGCTTGTTTTAGGCCACACAAGGCGTTCGTTAAGAGATAAACTTGATCCTCTTTTCCAGGAATTGAGAAACCATCAGGTTGCTCTACATAGATCTCTTCAACAAGCAAGCCATTCAAAAAGGCCGATTTGACATCAAGTTGATGAATCTGCTAGGAACTATGAGATGCAAATGAAAGAATAAGCTTGATTGTGTCATACCTTGCTACAGGAGCAAATATTTCCTGGTAATCCACACCATATTGTTGTGTGTATCCCTTCACCACCAATCTAGCCTTATGTTTGCAAATTGTTCCATCAGGATTGAGTTTTGTCTTAAAAATCCATTTTACACTAATCACCTTGCGATTCCTAGGCCTATCAACGAGCTAACAGGTTCCATTCTTCTCGATCATGTCTAGTTCAACTTGCATAGCTGGATGGTTCAGAGATAACCAAATTACATCGCTGATAGACATCTTTTAAGGTTTGGGTGCCCCGCACTGGTACATCATCCACTAGTTAATCTTCCGTAAGTTGAGGCTGTTCTTTTGAAAATAAATCAAAAAAAGAGGTCTTCTGATTTTTCCAATCCCACCAGCTGCTACATCAAACTTCACTTCTCGACTGAGAATTAGTTTTTCTATTTTCAAACAGAAAATCCTGTATCCTTTGGATGAACTATAGCCCATAAATATACCCTTATGAGCCTTGTTGTCCAGCTTACCCCTCTTTATTTCTGGAACTCGATAATAACATATACACCCAAAGATTTTGAGAAGGTGTACTGATGGTTTGTTCCTACACCAAGCTTCATATGGAGTCATGTCCTGCAAGGCCTTAGTCGGCAATCTGTTCAGCAAATATACGGAGGTATTGACTGCCTCTGCCCAAAACTGATTTGGGATCTTTCTTTCGAGCAAAAGTCACATGGCCATCTCCATTACTGTCCTGTTCATCCTTTCAAACACACCATTTTGTTGTGGAGTGTATGGTAATGTCAATTAGCATACAATACCTGTGCTATTACAAAACTCCACAAACTGAGAAGAAGTATATTCTCCTCCATTGTCAGACCTTAAAGCCTTAATACTAAGATTACATTGATTTTCTATTAAAGCTTTAAATTGTTTAAAAATATCAAATACTTCACTCTTCAGTCTAATGAAATAAACCCAACACATTCTGGTGTAGTCATCAACAAAGAGGAGAAAGTATTTGTTACCACTCAATGAATCTATTTTCATTGTGCCACAAACATCCGCATGAATGAGCTGAAGTTTTTCGTTAGCTCTCCATACTTGATTTGCTTGAAATGGCAATTTTTTTTGCTTTCCTTGTTGGCAAGTTTCACAAATGTAACACCTCGGATTTTGAAATAGGCTAAAAAGGGAAATTGGGAAAGGTCCACGAAGCTAAAAATGGACCATGGACCCTTCACGACAAACTAGACGGTCCGTGAAGGGGACCACAGCCCGTTAAAGGGCTCGTCAACACGTTCCCAGAGGTTGGCCCAGATGGTGTCCCTCCCACGGATGCCTAGACGGCTCATGGTGAGGTTAACGAGTCGTGAAATTAGTAGTGAGGTTTCCCACTTAGGAAGGGCTTCTCCCCTAGTGACTGGTCAAGGACCACGGACGTCTAAACGGTCCGTGAAGTCGTCCGTGAAGGGGGTTTGTCAAACTTAGAGTTTAAGGTCAACTTCAAACGATCATATCTTTTAGCACAAAATGCATTAGGTGGCCCATCACCTATCAAATTAAAGGTCTTTGAGTCCTCTTTCCAACTCCACGAGTTTGATCCATTTGAAGTTTGGAGTAAAAGGTTATGCCCATTTTAATGGAACTCTATCAGGCTACTAAAGCTTCATGACCCACTATACGGGCCGTGAAGCACTGTACGACTCATGAATGGGGTCTTGAAGTCAGTTCGTCAGTGTTTAAGTCAGGGTCATATTGGTCTTTTCCCTATGCGTTGGGTACTTAAACTACGTCATTTGATGCCTAAACTACGTCATTTTACTCAGTCTAAGCCTAATAATCTAGTCAGAAACTACCTAGAACCCTTATTCTAAAAAAATCATCTAACTTAGAAAGAAAAGAAGAGGAATAGGCACCAGAACGAGCAGAGGTGTATGTGGGATTTCACTAGTGGGTTTCACTTTCACCCATTAGGTCCCTAGAATTTAGCCAGTTCTTCAATTTCTCATAAATTGTTCAGACCTAGGGTTTCTATACTCTTGGATATTCATTGTGATTTTAGCTGCTATAGTTTCCATGATCTAAATACCATGTTTTCTTGGAAAATTTGCATAGTCCCATGTATAGAACTCAGAACCCTAGCTTGTATTCATTATTATCATTTCATGAATTATACTTGCTAGACAGATCAGTCAGAAAATCATGCTCCAGTATTTGAATGTCTTATCTTTCAATATATTTATGTTGCATTCCCAGATAGCATATCAGTATTTTGAGCTTCTCAGTATATCAGTTGCATTCTTAGCTTTGCATATTCAGTTGGGAGTAGACTTAGCACCGAGTTTTACTAGGGTTCAGCGTACCCTCAAAGTCTTAGAACTACGTGCCAACATAGGTTCAGAAGCCCCCTCTGTTGGGCATCAACTTTTTAGTGATCACGCCACAATCATGCCTTTATACCCTGGCAAGGTATATTGGGTCCTCTTGATGGGGCGTATACATTAGACTCCACATTTAGCTCACGTGGTTTATGTCGGTTAACAGTAGCTCCCATAGTCATACTCTTAGTGCATTGACCATATTATCAGTATTTACGTCAGTATACAGTTCAGCATGTTCTCTTCATGATTAATATTTTGTCATTGCATCTAGCTCAATTTTCAGTTATACTTCAGTACAACCCTTTTTTCTATGTTCAGTTATATCGCTCAGTTTATATTGTTCAGTTTATATTGTTCAGTTTAGTATCTATATCCTGCATGCTCAATATATTCAAAGTATTGACGCATACTTTTGCGCTACATCGTTTAATGATGTAGGTTCAGGCGCTCAATATCCAGACCGTGCTTATCTCGACTTCTAGTCCATACTCAGCAGCTTCAGTGGTGAGTCCTCATAGTTTGAGGACAGTAGACATGCTCTACTTTTCAGTCTTTACTTTCAGTTTCAGTTTTCTTAGAGTTAGCTGGGGGCATGTCCCATCAACTCAAGTGAGTTAGAGCCTTTCAGACATAGATTAGATTCAGTTTGAGTAGTTGGTGTTGATTTTCGTCATCACTAAACTCTTCGTATATGTATATACTTTCAGACATGTTAATTATTTTCCCCATTTCAGACATTAAATTACTTTTATCTTCCGCACAGTATTGCTTTAATTGAACTTGTTTAGATATGCCATGCTATGGGTTAGCTTGGGGTCACTCGTGACACTAAGCACCATGTTGCGCCTAGGGGGTAGCCTCAGGGCTTTTCAAACTTGGTATAAGAGCATCGGTTCAATAGTCCTAGGGTGTCTAAAAGCCACACTAAATAGAGTCTCTTTCATGAGTGTGAAGCGCGCCACACCTATGAGAGGGAGGCTACTAGGTGTTCTAAGAAAATTTCCCTTCTTTTGCTATTCCTTTCGTGTTTGTATTGTGGTTCAATTTCTCCCTTCTAATCCCTCATTATGCATTTAAGATCATGCCTCCTCGTAGAGCTAATGCACGAAATACTAATGCACAGAATGCTAACTCAGCTTCTCCAGTCCTGAACCATGAGGTTACAAATGTAGAGTTTCGTACTGCGATCTAGTTGTTGGCTCAGACCGTAGACAACCAGAACAATCAGCAGGCCCCAGTTCCTGCAAACACCACTTGTGGATCAGTTGCAGCAAGGGTTCGAGACTTTGTTCGTATGAATTTGCCAGAGTTTCTAGGGTCGAAGGTTGGTGAGGACCCACAAAACTTCATTGATGAGATCAAGAAGATTCTTGAGGTAATGCTAGTGACTGGTACTGATAGTGTTGAACTAGCATCCTATCAATTTAAGGATGTGACTCATATCTGGTTTACATAGTGGAAAGAAAATAGGGGTACGAATGCAGCTCCGTTGACATAAGACTATTTTACTGGAGCTTTTCTGGACAAGTTCTTCCCGAGAGAGTTGAGGGAGGCTAAGGCTTAGGAGATCATGAACTTGAGGTAAGGGTCGATGTCAGTCCATGAATATGGGCTAAAGTTCACTCAGCTCTCCAGGTATGCTCCACATATGGCGGCAGATTCGAGGGCACAAATCAACAAGTTATTATTTGGAGTATCCGATCTGGTAAAGACTGAGTGCAGGAATGCTATTCTATTGGGGGATATAGATATCTCCAGACTAATGACCCACGCTCAGCAGGTTGAGAGAGATAAGCTCAAGGAAATGGCTAAGGATAACAAAAAAAGCTAGAACAGGCAACTATGAATATTCTCAGCAGAGGTCAGGCGGTGGAAGTCACTCACAGTTTCAGTAGAGGTCTACAGCCCCAACACCTTCATCAACTAGCACCTCATCCCCGAGGTTTCGATAGGATCAGAAAGGAAGGGCATCATGCACTAAGTCTCACGAAAGTGCTTCAGGTAACCAGACTTTTCTGCCTTGCCCAAAGTGTGCTAAGAACCATCCGAGCGAGTGTCTTGCTGGCAGAGAGGGGTGTTTTGGGTGTGGTTAGTCTATTCATAGGCTGAAAGATTGCCCTTCTGCCAGGCAAGGGAAATGAGGTAATAGGGCTCAGTCTACGACTTCAGCAGTGCCAGCAGGTCGCCCTACTCAGCAGGGTGCCTCATCTTGTACAGGTGGTGGTCAGTGCCAGCACATGTTATATGCTATTCAAGCTCGCTAGGACCAGTAAGATTCACCTGATGTAGTCATTGGTACATTACAAGTCTTCAGTTTAGATGTTTATGCATTGTTAGATCCAGGGGCTACACTTTCATTTGATACCCCGTATATAGCAGTAAACTTCGATGTCAGTCCAAAAACTCTCTCAGAACCCTTCACAGTCTCTACTCCAGTTGGTGACCCAATTATAGCTAGACGGGTATATAGAAATTGCCCTGTTACAATTTCCTAGAAAGTCACCTCAGCAGACCTTGTAGAGTTAGAAATGATAGATTTTGATATCATTCTAGGCATAGATTGGTTACATTCCTGTTATGCCTCAGTCGATTGTAGACCTAGGATCATTCGATTTTAGTTTCCAAACGAACCAGTCTTAGAGTGGAAGGGTAGTAACTCAGTGCCTGCAGGTCGATTTATCTCTTACCTCAAAGCCAGGAAAATGATTTCCAAAGGGTATATTTATCATCTTGTTCGGGTTAAGGACTCAAACTCCGAAACCCCAACTCTTGAGTCAGTCCTAGTGGTGAATGAGTTTCTAGAAGTGTTTCCAGAAGATCTTCCCGGAGTTCCTCCCGAAAGGGAAATTGACTTCGGAATAGATCTCCTTCCAGGTACCCAGCCTATTTCAATTCCTCCTTACATAATCGATCCAGTAGAGCTTAAGGAACTGAAAGAACAATTGAAAGACCTTCTAGATAAGGGCTTTATCAGACCCAGTATCTCTCCATGGGGTGCTCTAGTGTTGTTCGTGCGTAAGAAAGATGGTTCCCTCAGGATGTGCATTGACTATCGTCAGTTGAACAAAGTCACAATCAAGAATAAATATCCCATCCTATGGATTGATGACTTGTTCGACCAGCTTTAGGGTGCTAGTTGATTTTCTAAGATAGACCTCAGATCCGGCTATTATCAACTCAGAGTTAGAAATAGTGACATCCCGAAGACAGCCTTCAGGACTTGGTATGGTCACTATGAATTTGTAGTTATGTCTTTTGGACTAACAAATGCTCTTGGAGCTTTCATGGACTTAATGAACAGGGTATTCAAGTAGTATTTGGACTTGTTCATGATTGTCTTTATTGATGATATCCTCGTTTATTCTCAGAATGAGGAAGAGCATGCGACTCATCTGAGAGTGGTTCTGCAGACCCTCAAAGATCGCCAACTATTTGCCAAGTTCAGTAAATGTGAATTCTAGTTACAGTTGGTCGCTTTCCTTGGTCATGTGGTATCCAGCGAAGGGATCCGAGTGGATTCTCAAAAAATTGATGCAGTAAAGCACTGGCCCAGACCCACTTCTCCGACTGATATCAGAAGTTTCTTGGGTTTGGCCGATTACTACAGAAGGTTTGTAGAAGAATTTTCATCCATAGCTTCCCCATTGACCAGGTTGACTTAGAAGAAGGTCAAGTTTTAGTGGTCAGATGAATGTGAGAAAAGCTTCTTAGAACTGAAGACCAGGTTGACTACAACTCCTGTCTTGATTCTACCGGAGGGTTCAGACGGTTATGTGGTTTATTGTGATGCATCTAGGGTCGGCCTGGGTTGTGTGTTGATGCATCAGGGTAAGGTCATAGCTTATGCTTCTAGACAACTTAAGGTCCATGAGAAGAACTACCCGACTCATGACCTCGAGCTTGCAGCCATCATGTTTGCCCAAAAGATTTGAAGACACTACTTGTATGGTGTTCATGTTGATGTTTTCACAGATCATAAGAGCCTCCAGTATGTGTTCACCCAGAAAGAGTTGAATCTTCGCTAGAGAAGATGGTTTGAATTTCTCAAAGACTATGACATGAATGTGCTTTACCATCCGGGTCAGGCCAATATAGTGGCTGACGTCCTCAGCAGACCATCCATGGGTTGTGTAGCACATGTTGAGGAAAAGAATAAAGAATTAGCCAAATTTGTTCACCGGCTTGCTCGCTTAAGAGTTTGCCTTATGGACTCGTCAAATGGTGGTGTGATAGTTTATAATGGGTCAGAATCTTCATTGGTAGAGGAGGTCAAGGAGAAACAAGATAGTGATCCTATATTACTTCAGTTGAAAGGCACAGTTCATCAGTAGAGAGTCGAGGTTTTCTCCCAAGGGAGAGATGGTGTGCTTCGTTACCAGGGTCACTTATGGGTCCCTAAGGTGGGTGAGTTGAGGCAGCAGATTTAAAGTAGAACACCAGAAACCAGGAGGTGCGACTCAAGAGATTAGCATTCCTACTTGGAAGTGGGAAGTGGTAAATATAGACTTCATTATGGGTTTACCTCGCACTCGTAGACAGCATGATTCCATTTTGGTGATAGTGGACAGAGTCACTAAGTCAGCTCACTTCTTCGCAGTCAAGACTACAAATTCAGCGGAGAACTACACTAGACTCTACATCAACGAAATAGTTAGGTTGCATGGGGTTCCTTTGTCTATCATCTCAGATAGAGGTCCTCAGTTTACTTCTCATTTCTGGAGATCGTTTCAGAAAGGTCTTGGTACTCAAGTAAATCTTAGTACAACATTTCATCCGCAGACGGATGGTCAGGCAGAGCGTACCATTCAGACCTTAGAGGACATGTTGAGAGCTTGTGTGATCAATTTCAAGGGTAGTTGGGATGATCACTTACCTCTCATAGAGTTCGCCTATAGTAACAGTTTCCATTCTAGTATTCAGATGGCCCCCCTTATGAGGCACTGTATAGGCGTAGATGTAGATCTCCGATTAGTTGGTTAGAAGTAGGTGAAGCAGCCTTGGTTGGGCCAAATTCGGTTCATGAGGCTATGGAGAAAGTTCAGATCATCAGAGATAGGCTAACGACTCCTCAGAGTCGTCAGAAGTCCTATGCAGATGTGAGAAGGAGGGACATAGAGTTTGAAATCAATGATTGGGTTTTCCTAAAGGTATCACCCATGAAGGGGTGATGAGATTTGGAAAGAAAGGGAAGCTCAGTCCCAGATATGTGGGTCCTTACAGAATCCTGAAAAGGTTTGGTAATGTGGCTTATGAGTTAGAGTTACCCACAGAACTAGCAGCGGTTCATCCAATCTTTCACATTTCCTTGTTGAAGTAGTGTGTGGGTGATCCGGCATTGATAGTACCTTCAGAAAGTGTGGTTGTGAAGGATAGAATCACCTATGGGGAGATTCTAGTTGAGATTCTTGACCGTCAGGTTCGTAGGTTGAGAAATAAGGAGGTCACTTCAGTAAAGGTTTTGTGGAGGAATTAGTCCGTAGAGGGAGCTACTTGGAAGCAGAAGCAGCTATGAAGACCAAGTATCCCCATCTTTTTCCCTCTGATTCAGTTTCAGCTTGAGGTAATAGCTCATCTCCATTCTCTCAGTTGAATCTTGTGTAAATTCAGTCTTAGTATCTTGTCCCCCAGTTATGCATTTCAGCATATTTGCATGTTCATGAAACTCATTTCAGTTAGATATCGGTTTCTAGTACTCAGTTGGTAGAGATTACAGCTCTTTCCTCCAAACTCATTTTGTTTAGACTTCATTCGAGGACGAATGATCCCAAGGAGGAGATATTGTAACACATTGGATTTTGAAATAGGCTAAAAAGGGAAATTGGGAAAGGTCCACGAAGCTAAAAATGGACCATGGACCCTTCACGACAAACTAGACGGTCCGTGAAGGGGACCACAGCCCGTTAAAGGGCTCGTCAACATGTTCCCAGAGGTTGGCCCAGATGGTGTCCCTCCCACGGATGCCTAGACAGCTCATGGTGAGGTTAACGAGTCGTGAAATTAGTAGTGAGGTTTCCCACTTAGGAAGGGCTTCTCCCCTAGTGACTGGTCAAGGACCACGGACGTCTAAACGGTCCGTGAAGTCGTCCGTGAAGGGGGTTTGTCAAACTTAGAGTTTAAGGTCAACTTCAAACGATCATATCTTTTAGCACAAAATGCATTAGGTGGCCCATCACCTATCAAATTAAAGGTCTTTGAGTCCTCTTTCCAACTCCACGAGTTTGATCCATTTGAAGTTTGGAGTAAAAGGTTATGCCCATTTTAATGGAACTCTATCAGGCTACTAAAGCTTCATGACCCACTATACGGGCCGTGAAGCACTGTACGACTCATGAATGGGGTCTTGAAGTCAGTTCGTCAGTGTTTAAGTCAGGGTCATATTGGTCTTTTCCCTATGCGTTGGGTACTTAAACTACGTCGTTTGATGCCTAAACTACGTCATTTTACTCAGTCTAAGCCTAATAATCTACTCCAAAACTACCTAGAACCTTATTCTCAAAAAATCATCTAACTTAGAAAGAAAAAAAAAGGAATAGGCGACAGTTTCTCCCAAGAACGAGTAGAGGTGTTCTTCAAGTTCAGCCCCCAAATCCAAAGGGATTTCTCCGTAGTTTTCTTCACCAGTTATGTGGGATTTCACTAGTGGGTTCCTTTCACCCATTAGGTCCCTAGAATTTAGCCAGTTCTTCAATTTCTCATAAATTGTTCAGACCTAGGGTTTCTATACTCTTGGATATTCATTGTGATTTTAGCTGCTATAGTTTCCATGATCTAAATACCATGTTTTCTTGGAAAATTTGCATAGTCCCATGTATAGAACTCAGAACCCTAGCTTGTATTCATTATTATCATTTCATGAATTATACTTGCTAGACAGATCAGTCAGAAAATCATGCTCCAGTATTTGAATGTCTTATCTTTCAATATATTTATGTTGCATTCCCAGATAGCATATCAGTATTTTGAGCTTCTCAGTATATCAGTTGCTTTGCATATTCAGTTGGGAGTAGACTTAGCACCGAGTTTTACTAGGGTTCAGCGTACCCTCAAAGTCTTAGAACTATGTGCCAACATAGGTTAAGAAGCCCCCTCTGTTGGGCATCAACTTTTTAGTGATCACGCCAAAGTCATGCCTTTATACCCTGGCAATGTATATTGGGTCCTCTCGATGGGGCGTATACATCGGACTCCACGTTTAGCTCACGTGGTTTATGTCAGTTAACAGTAGCTCCCACAGTCATACTCTTAGTGCATTGACCATATTATCTGTATTTACTTCAGTATATAGGTTAGCATGTTATCTTCATGATTAGTATTTGGTTATTGCATCTAGCTCAGTTTTCAGTTATACTTCAGTACAACCCTTTTTTTCTTTGTTCAGTTATATCGCTCAGTCTATATCGTTCAATTTATATTGTTCAATTTAGTATCTATATCCTACATGCTCAGTACATTCAAAGTACTGACGCATACTTTTGCGCTACATCATTTCATGATGTAGGTTCAGGCGCTCATCATCCAGGCCGCGCTTAGCTCGACTTCTAGTCCATACTCAGCAGCTTCAGTGGTGAGTCATCACAGTTCGAGGACAGTAGACATGCTTTACTTTTCAGTCTTTACTTTCAGTTTCAGTCTTCATAGAGTTAGCTGGGGGCATGTCCCAGCAACTCAAGCCAGTTTGAGGCTTTCAGACATAGATTAGATTTAGCTTGAATTATTGGTGTTGATTTCCTTCATCACTAAACTCTTCGTATATTTATATACTTTCAGACATGTTGGATTATTTTCCCCATTTCAGACCTTAAATTATTTTTAGCTTCCGCACAGTACTGGTTTAATTGAACTTGTTTAGATATGACATGCCATGGGTTAGCTTGGGGTCACTCGTGACACTAAGCACTGTGTTGCGCCTAGGGGGTAGCCTCGTGGCGTGACAATAAACTTGAGCATTAGAAAGAAATTCAGGCATATTTTCCACTAATTCCTTCTTTTCCATCTCTGCAATGCTTGTCCGATTGAAGTGACCAAACCCTTTGTGCCATAGGTTTGTACATGTTTGTGAAATAATATTGTAAGCCTGTTCAGTTATTTTCTCCCAATCAACTGAAAACATTTTGTTGCTTATCTTGACATAAAATAATTCTACTCCAGAAGGGTCAGAAACAACACATTCACGATTCTTAAAATGCAGAGAATAATTATTTTCAAGCATTTGTTCAACACTCAACAAATTTTGACTCATATGAGGTGTGTACAAAACATCAAGAACCGTTTTGATACCTGATATTGTTGAGATAGACACTGTACCTCTGCCTTTGACTTCTACTGCCTCACCGTTTCCCACTTTTACTTTAGATTTGTAAGTATCATCAAGGAATTTGAACATTTCAGCATCATTGCACAAGTGATGTGTGCAACCACTATCAAGAAGCCATGAATCAAAGGATTCATTGATTGAAAAGTATGAAGCTTCAAAGAGTTGCTCCTCATGTGCATCTGCAGCTTCTGCTACTTGTGCTTGCACAGCTCCAGAGGCCTTTGCTATTGATTTGCAAACCTTGGATATGTTCCCCATCTGCTTACAGTTGTCGAATATAGCATCGACTCTCCACCAACAGTACTTCTCCAGATGTGTAGTTCTTTTACAATGTTTTCACGGAGGGAACTTTTGCTTCACTTCTCCATTATTATTTCCTCCATCATGCTTGCCCTTATTCTTTGGTTGAACTGTTGCTTTCCTTTACCAAAATTTTGCTTTTGTACAGAGAAAGCTCCTTTAGTGAACTTGTCCCGTCTCATAGTACTTCTTTGCTCTTGTGCTTGAAGAGCACTCATTAGTTCACCTAATGAAAGTTTGCCCAGGTCCTTGGATTCTTCAAGAGAGGAAATTTTAGATTCAAACCTCTCAGTAAGAGTCACAAGAACTTTCTCCACAATCTATTTGTCTGTAAATTCTTCACCAAGAAGTCTAATGTTATTAACAATTAAGGAGATTCGATCAGCATACTTACTAATTGTTTCATCTTCCTGCATTTTCAAGGACTCAAACTCTCTTTTCAGGTTCAACACTTGCATTTGAAGTGTTCTATCGCTGCCTTAATATTCTTCTTTCAACCTATCCCAAGCCTCTTTTGCTGTTTTATAAGCCATGATTCTGTAAAACACAGAATCTGCCACAGCATTCTGCATAAGCGACTTGGCTTTAGATTTCTTTTCCTTCTCTTCGTTATTGGATTTGATCTGAGCCAAGGTAGGATTTGCTGGTAGAGCAGCAAGTGATTTATCTTCCGTCACAGTTTCCCAAAGTTCATAGGCTTTAAGAAAAGCTTGCATCTTCACAGACCATATTTGGTAATTTTCACCAGTGAAAGTGAATGATGGATTTAAAGGTAGGTTGTTGGATGCCATTTGTGTTGTAGGTTAAAACTTTTTGGTCCCATAAGATCAACTAGAGGCTCTGATGCTACTGTTAAAAAAGAAAATCTCAAGAAACTGAATTAAAGAATAAGAGTAGAGTTAACTTTGGAAATTCCAGCGATTCATTAATTTTCAGAAGTTCAGAATTTATACAAGAAAAAAAACTAACCATTTCCTATCTAGTAGCCACTTACAAACTGAATAAAACATGTGCCACTAACAGCCATAAATGGACCACTAACTTTAGAAAATTAAATAACTAAAGTTGACTAAGTCTAGCAAGAAAATAGGAAGCACTAAACTGAAATAAAGTAAAAGCAGTAAAAAAACAATAGGCTGGAATTTTGGAAATGCCAATTGTCTAACACAATTTCTAAGTACAGATAAAGTATAACTCCACCTTCCAAAATGTATCTAGTTATAGGAACCATAAATTCAAGAAAGTTAAACTATTGTGACTTGTGACAACAGAAGGAACGACTTGAAAGTAACAACTAGGGGAATGAAGACTGGATGTTGGACCAATTTTTCCTCAAGCCATCCATCTGCATCTTTGTTGTTACCTATTCATTGCTAGTGCTTTCTATTCTGCCAGATTTTTCTTGAGCTAAAAAAATGAGTTTTTGAGCTTCTCTAGACTCTTCTTTCGTTCATCCATGATTCCTTTCTGCTTAGTCCTTATATCTTGAAGAAATTATTCCAACTCTCGAGCTTGTTCCTCCTTTTTCTCATACTCCGCCTTCAACCTTGCTTTAGATCTAATCATATCATCTAGTTTTTCCTATCCTCTTCAAAGTTGGTCAATAACTCCTGGCAACTTGACTTGGATCGTGCCAAGTCCCTCCATTTCTTAACCATGACAGGGAATTGATACTTGAGTTTTAGCAATTGCTTGGCTTGTTCATCGCTAAACAACGATGAGGGATTATCATTCAAAGCAATAATTGCACCATGCATTTCCTTCTCAAGCGTCGGGTCTTGAGCAAATGCCTTCAAAAGCAGTCTGATGGAGCAATCAAATATCAACTTTACGAGTGTTTGGGCTGAAGAAGTAGTACTATTGCTCTGGAGGCCTGATTGTTGGCTGGGATACTGCTCTGGTAAAGACTTCAAGAATGATTGAACCGTGTGGAAAGTTGATTCAATGTCCTCTATATTGATGAACTGCGTCAACGCTTGACTAGGAACCGAGGTCCTTGCTTGAGCCTGACAATATAAAGCGATACTTTAACATAAATTCATATGACAATAAGAAGGAAAAGCTAAACCAGAAAAGATATCAGTTGTCAATTCAGTAAACCTTGTTTGCTGAAAGAACTGGAAGTGGAGCATGTAGAATAACTTCAGCAGTTCTTGGTTCCTCATCCTCACTTGGGGCAACATTTTCCTCTCTGTTGGCAGTTATGCTACTGGATGGATCATCCGTAACGGAGGAAGATTTTGGCATACTTAGTCCTTCCATAGCCTAGAAAAGAGGAAATGAAAAAATATATAAATAAAAGAAGCCAAAGAAAGAAGTTTGACATAGAAATGAAAGTTGTTAGGACTGTGGTTCACATTTATACTTTTGCTGATCGAATTTTGTGACATTACTTGACAGTTAACAAAGAAAGAAGTTTGACATTACTTGCTTTGAGGATAGCTATGCCCGTAATTTTGTAAAGTATGCAGTTGAGCAGTAGTTATATTCACCTATTTTAATATTGGTTCAACATTAGTTTTCTAAAAATTATTCAACTTCCCCCAAACTCAATAGCTTCAGCATGCTTGAATTCTTCAACCCCATATCAATTTTCATCATCTTTTTCAGTTCAGTTTCAGAACGAACTGAAAAATTAGGTTGTCTAATTTGTGTTTTGTTGATCTACCAAAATCTTTCAACAATGACCTTTCTGATATGATTTAGTTTGCTAATTATAGATAAAAGAGGGGGGGAGGGCAGTATTTGTCTCTGTGTATGCCTTATAGAAGCTGACATTTTGTAAACTGATATTTATTATGTTTTGTTGTTTGAAAAATATGTCATTCTTTCGGATTCCTCTAGTGTAGAAAAATGTTGAGCAGACTTCATCACTTCTCATCAACAAGTGCAAAGTCATATCCCCCTCCCACCCTTCTTTTTCATTAGCAGGAAAGGGAAAGAAAAAGTATATAAAATTCTCTATAAAATCATCAGATTGTCAAAACATTAAAGAACTGCTCCTAGTATTATTCATCATAGTGAAGTTTCTTCATGTACCCTAGTATGACCACCAATCCTATACTGCAGGAAAGCAAGAGAACGCTTAACTATCAACTAACCTTGTACCCTAATCTGCGACCTCTAGACCCTCCTATCTAAGGTCAGGTCCTTGGTAAGTTCAAGATGCAACATGTCTTGTCTAATAACCTTCCCTAATACTTCTTTGGCCCGCCTCTACCTCTCTTGAGGCCCACCACTACCAACCTCTACACCTCCTCACTAGGAATCTACACTTCTATTCTTCGCATATCCAAACCATCTCAGTTTCGCTTCTCTTGTCTTATTAATCATAGAGGCAACTCCTACAATACCCCGGATATATTCATTCCTAATCTTATCCCTCCGAGTATGCTCACACATATACCTCAGCATTATCACCTTTGTAATTTTTCATCTTCTAAAGACTAAACATATGAGTTCTTGACTGGTGAACACTCCATCTCAAAAAACAAAGTCGGTCTAACCACTACTTCGTAGAACTTACCTTTACACTTTGGCGGTACCTTTTTATCACATAAGACTACGAATGCGAGCCTTAATTTCACCCATTTTGCACAAATATGATGTGTGACTTCCTCATCAATCTCCCCATTACCTTGAATTAATGACCCCATATACTTTGAACATCCTCTCTTGGAGATAACCTGAGCATCAAACTCACTTGGAGATAACCTGAGCATCAAACTCACTTACACGATGACCTCATGTGTAGCATCACTAAGCTTACACTTTAATTATTCCGTCTCAGTCCTGCTCTACCTGAATCCTTCAGTTTCTAGAGTTTGTCTTCAAACCTAGAGCCTATAGTTACCTACGCACCGGAGATATACATATAGAAAAAAAATATTTGAATCTAAGACACACAACAAACAAAATGACCACATACAAATAAATAACCCCCCATCCACCGATTCAATAACCATAAATTTCTAAAATATACCAAAAAGAATTCCTCCTTGTTTCCCAATTTACGTGATATCATTTGACTAGACACAAATGTTAAGAAAAAAAAAGGACTTTTAAAACATGTCGTCAAAAACAAAACTTAGATATTTGTGTGGCTATAAATAACATTTTACTAAGGGTAAAAGTTGAAATTAAAATTAAGTTATTTCTAATTATAGAAATGTGGCATTATTCATGGGACAAACTTAGAAGGAATGGACTGAGGGAGTAGTAAACAAAGCCATTAAATACTTCCACACAGATAGAGTAAGAAAATCAGCTTCATCAGAAAGCATTAAAAGCTTCAACATGACTGGAGTAAATTTATTTTATCGAAGGCCAAGAATATAGAAATCCCAAACCATAGGAAGTTTCATACAAACAACATCATACCTAGTGTAATCCTACAAGTGGGGTTTGGGGATGGTAGATCGTACGCAAATCTTATCCCTACCTTATGAAATTAGAGAGACTATTCCGAAAAACTCTCAGCTCAAGTGTATCAAATCAAAATAGAAAACATTTCATATAAAAGAGTAAAACAATTACCTTAATAAGAAATCTTTGAAATTGATTTATCAAGAAGAATCCTTTAACATCTAATGAAGTTATGACCCACAATATTCAGTTTGAAGTACAAAAGTTTAGCCCTAAATTGCCTATCACCTCTAAGCTTCTAGGAAATAGCGGTTGCTTCGGGGAATCCTACAAGTTGATCTAGGGAGGGTAGAGTGTATGAAAACCTTACCCCTACCTTGTGGAGGTGGAGAGGTTGTTTCTGAAAGAATCACCGCTCAAGTGCATCAAATCAAAATAGAAAAGGTTTCATATAAAGCAGTAAAAGTAATTACCTTAATAACAAGACTTTGAAATTGATTCTTCAAGAAGAATCCTTCAATATCCAATCTCCAGTTTGAAGTACAAAAAAAATTACCCCTAAATCGCCTATTAGATCTAAGCTTCTAGGAAATCTAAGTTACTCAGACTCAGCAAAATCAGTATCGCACCCGTGTTGACACGGATAAGGGTGTGGGATCTGTGTCGGATCCGATCAAACGAGATCGGATGTGTTGACCAGCAATTCAGAGAAAAAAATTAAAATTTTGATATTTCAAAGTAAAGATTTGAATAGATCGGAAATAATACCTTTAATTTTTATTCTATATAGTGATTTATACTATTCCTCTGTGTGCTTCGAAGGTTTTTTCTTGAGAAATTAGAGTAATATACCGTCGAGGAGTTTCTAGAATCTTCGTGTGGTTCCAAAGCACTTCTGCTAAGCACACATTGGTGTATGAATTTGTGAGAGAGAAGAGATGCGGCACCGTTTTGGAACTGAACTAGGGTTCTTCATTGTATTGTTTCTTTGGATGCTTCATTCTAGGCGTGAATGGAGAAGAGAGGAGCATGGGGATTTGGTGAAATAGGGTGTGGGCCGGGTCAATCATGGTTTTGGGCTAGATTTGGTTTTGAACATTGGGCCAAATTTTATTGAATATTTGGACATGGATAATGGCCCATAACATGAGTGAGACCAGGTCCCTTCGAATCTTCTTATCAAAAATAAAATCAAAATTAGAGTATTTTTTAATCAAAATTAGACTAGGTCCCTTCGACGGTACATCATAAGTTTTCCACAATGCCTTATAATTTACGTATATTTTTAGATTTTTAGTTTGTTTTTTTGCCGAGTCCCCGCACCCATATCTATATCTAGATCCATATCCCCGAATCTTAAAAATTAGATCATGAAGGATCCGACATGCGGATCCACACCCGTGTCGAATACCTGCACCTGATTCCAAGCAACTTAGTAGGAAATGACGGATACTTTGGCGAGAAAAGATTGTATCGGGTGATTAATTTGTAAAACGAAAATGGGTTGGGTTTTAATAAATGAGTGGGCATTAATTCAATCCTATATTTAAAACATGATAGGATGAGAATGACACATGACTATTTTAAAGACCCAAATTTGACCAAGGCTGGTCCTTTAGTTTTAGGGCTATGTTTGAACCCAAAAAAGTTGTTAAGGGTATTTTTAGATCAAAAGGTTAACTAATGGTATTACTGAGCCATTTTCAATATGATAGGGGTATTTTCGGTCGTTTAAAGCTATTTTCAAGACCCAGATCCATTAGTTTCAAAGGTATGTTTGAGCCTTAAAAATCACTAAGGGCACTTTTAGATCTAAAGGCTAACGGATGGTATTTGTAAAGCATTTCAATAGGTTAGAGGTAGTTTTAGCCCTTTTCCGAACTTGTAAAGGTATGAACTGATGTTGTCTTTCATATGTGTTGGAATGGTTTATGTTGACAAATTCCCACATGTCGCTTATACTATTTTCAGGATGTTTTTCTTTGCTTATTTTAAACACTGCTTTATACACCTTAGATTTCTTCATTCAGTTCCTTAATCTATTAAACTTGGTTGTTCAGATGGTTGTCTAGTAGCGACATGAAAAAAGTCACCCTTTTTGGTTGCCCTTCTATTGCAAAGAAGAACGTTTTATCCGCTAAGAGGTTGCGTACATATTTCAGAATTCAAGAAGCTTACTTCAGGTATGTTGCAAAGTGCCTTAAAAGCATCATGCAAGTCTGTGAATCAAAATGGCTCGGAAGGCGATATGACAAATTTAAACTGGGCTATCTTAATGAGGGTTATTACTCTGTATGTGTTGGAATCAATTCCTCCCCAGTTAGTAATTCCAGATGAAATAAAGGCTTCTGTCAGTTGGTTTTTGATGGACATTCTGAGACTTAGTCAAACTGTGTCTTAAATGCTTCTTCAAAATCTGATGAGTTGATCAGTAGGATACAGGTAAAATTGGTCTCATTGTCTATGAGGTGCTTATATTAAGACATGATCATGCTAGTTCTATGCCAGGTTTGTACTATATTTTGCCATGGTTATTCACGACTAGTAGTGACTATGGTAATAAATCAACGTGCCAAAATGGGCAGTCGGGTTGAATCTATGGATAACATCGGAACCTTAGTTGGTAGAGATGATCGAAGTCAATTGCTCATTTCTTATGGGAAATATATAAATGCATCTCCTTCGAAACACATCTTTCTTGATCCAAGACCCGAGATCTTTAACAACATTTCATTCAACTTTGCGTATAACCAAAGTGTACCAATGTCAAATGTTTGCTTTTGCAGGATATATATCAAGAATTTTCTCAAAGAATGTACTATGAATTACTTCTTTAGAACAGAAATTGGGTCATACTTGCCATATTTGTTAGGCTGAACCCATCGGTGCCCCCCTAAAGTTGGCACCAATTTTCACTTAGACACTTCAACTAGGCTTTGTTCATTTTAGACACCTCATGTTGATTCCCGTAATGTCATTTTGATACTTTATGCTGACTTGACATATTGTGTGTGCTACACCCATTTTGAGCGCGTGGGGAGTTTTTTTTGGATTTTATTTTTTATTTTTTCCTTCTTCTTCTTCACTTTTCATCCCTACCACTTATTTCACCTTCCACCATGAAAAATCATGATGAAAAACCTTACAAAATATTAAAAAATAAAATAAAAAGACTATCACACTAATTTTAAAAACATTTATAAGAACAAAATTTTAAAAAATCATCACATTAATTTTGAAAACATTTATTAGAATAAAACACACATTTGTTTTTCAAAAAAATAGAAGAAGAATGTCATATTTGTCAGAACCTCGCCTCATTATCGGTAAAAATGTTTTCAAAATCAAATTTACAACAAAAAAAGAAAAAAAAATTAAAATCTAATAAAAATTTTTAAAAAAAGTTGGAAGAAGAACCAAAAAAATGGTGGGAGGGTTGGGAAGGCAAAAGGGATGGGCTGATGGGTGGGGTGATGTAAGGTGAGGGGTGGGATGGTAGAAAATATGTAATTTTATTTATATATTTTTGTTAAAAATTATTAGTTGCTTTTTTATAATTTATTTCAAAATTATTATTTTTATACTAAAATCCCACATGTCAACTTCTAATTAGTCATCATGCCATGTCATACGCAAGTGTATTACACACACTTTGTAATTTTAGCTGATTGTCAAAAAAGTGTCAAAATGACACAACAGAGCCCTACTTGAGGTGTTTAAAATGAACAAAGCCTACTTGAGGTGTCTAAATTAAAATTGGTGCCAACTTTAAGAGGTTGCCGATGGAATGTTTAATACTGAGCATATATATGGTGATTGTGGATGAATGTGGCATTCAGTTGATTGAATTCAATGTGCATATAATAATCTTATTCATGGAAAAATGAAAGGCAAGTGAAATCGTTCTTTACTCGCTATAAGTATTTTGCTCTAGTTAGTAAAAAATAAGTTAAGTTAAACTCAATCTGACACATCCTCTAAAAAGAAATATGAATTCAACCTTTGAACAAAATGTGGCAAAAGAAAAGACAAATTTATGGACTGATCCCATTTCCACCTTGACGACATTTTGGGTTAGATCAACTATCATAGATCAACCATTGACTCATTTTTAAAATAAGTTTTTTAAGATTAAAGAGTTGGGTGGAAAGAGGAAAAGCCTTCTCTCTATCAAAGAATCCTTAATTTGAATTAATGAGATTTCAACAAAGCACTGTGATGAATTTTAGAATGGTATAAAAATGTGTGCATTTATATGTAACGACTCGATCCGTCGTTATTTAAATGCACCTCGTCTGGAACCTCAATTATAATTTCTTGAATTCGGTGCCCAATTAAAATTTTGGGGCACACGCCAAAATTATAAAAATTGAATTACTCTGTACTGATGTTAGTTCACTATAGCAGGGAGCCATTTATTATGGCGGCACTGCTATTGCACCTACACGGCCGCTATAGCAAGGCTGGTGCGATCAGACCCTAATTGATTCGTGGTTTTTTATTTTCCTCCCATTTTCTAGGGAGAAAAGAGACTAAGTTTACTCCAAAAATTCCCCCAAACCACTTTAAGCTCGAGGGCAATGGAGGAGAGGGATTTCCACATAAGAAAGGGGAAGACGCAATGATTCTCAAGCGTTCGACAAGATTCGCTCTCAGGGAGCAAAGAGTTGCATTCAAAGTTCTTCAGCAGTTGCTTGGTGCCCGGGTAGGCTAAATTTTCTTAACTTAGTAGTTAGACTTGTATTTATCCATGTAATATCTTGTAGATTGTCGGGGTATTGAATGCATAGGCCTTCGGGCACGAAATCTAGACGGCTGAATGTATGGCTAGTTGTGGTTTAGGTTGATGATGAATTTGATTTGTTATTGTTGGTACTATGATGTGGCTGGGTGATATCATGGGAAGGTAATTGTGCGTGAGTGGATTATGAATAAAGATATTGGAGAAGGAATCATCTCGGCCAGGTGATGGTTGGTTGTTGTTTTCTCGTGTATGTTATATGTGCTTGTTAAGTGCGTCGTAATTTTGCATGCATGGTATACGGGTATGGAAGTTTGAAAGATAAAATATGGAGTGAAGAATGTTCACAATCGCATGTAATGAATGTGTCATCTGAAGGTGCTTGTGTGTGTGATTCTCTGTGGTCGTATTGTGTCATGCATGATATATATATATATATATATATAGTATTACTATTGGATCAGATGCCATGTCGGCACACATATATTACTATTGGATTGGATGCCACACCGACACATACATATATATCTATTGGATCGGGTGCCACGCTGACATATATATGCTTCACTAGCATGCAACCTTCATGCTGCAGTTCAATATTCTAATTAAATATTTGACAGCACAAAGGATCGTTCCGTTCTCTTATTTGCGGTAGATCCATTTAATCGTTGCCCCTCTATCATCTTCTATTTGATAGACTTGAATTCTATGTAATGATTTTGTTATTATTTGTTATGTTTGCATTGCGTCTGTATGCTTTTTTTAACATTGATTTGTATGAGTTACTTGAGCTGAGGGCATTTCGAAAACAACCTCTCTGCCTCCATGAGGTAGGGGTAAGGTTTGGGTACATCATACCCTCTCCAAACCCCACTTAGTGGGATTTACTGGATATGTTGTTGTTGGTAAAAGTTCTCCAATGTTCAGGCCAATTGAGGGATACCCCTCTTCCCATCACTCTCCTTTCTGTAACACAAACCTTGAGTCATCAAAGACTTTTTTACTCGATTGTGCCTAGCGCACTTAGTAAATGATCTTAGATCCTGCAGAGGGGCTAATTGTGCTGGAATTTTTCCAAGATGTAGACCTATAAATACTTGTTGTATTCAAACATGTCATTAATCTATAACTCAGTATACCGCGCGAATCTGTGTGTATTATGAATGTCTAACAAGAGCCCTTACTCCTTGAATGTAAACGAAAAAAATCAACTTGAAATTGATTCAAATATGTGATAGATTCTTCGATTTAGCAAATTTTCATATATAATTGTTGTGGTTAGCAGTGGCGGATCCAGAATTTCAATTAAGGGGGTTCAAAAAACCTCTAATCTTACATTTAGGAGGTTCAAAATCAATATATAGACATAACAATTCTTTAAAATACCTTAAATATATAACGTAATTTTTTGCCGAGGGGGTTCAACCCCCTCAGATTGCTCTAGGTCCACCCCTGGTGGTTAGTGCCAAGATGTTAAACTGTAATCGTCCTTTGAATACTTAGCCAACGATAAATTTTTCAATCCGACACAGAAGTATCAACTGCTAAAATACTTGAAATAGATTCAGTAATTACCCTGCTGCTAGCATGACATGCTATTATTGTCTATGTTTGCTCGGATCCTACAAAAATATCGCCAAGTATGTGTCAGATCCTTTGAAAGTATTGCATTTTCGGGGGACCATACACGAGTACACCAACATTTCTTTGGAAGATTTAAGCAACATAGATTGTTGTGGGATTTGATAAACACTAAAATCTATGCCTGTAAAATCTTCTTGTTCCGAAACTTCTGATTTGTATTCTTCCATTCCCTCGTTTAAGTTCACAGTCACATTCTTGAAAGATGGATTTCTTGTTGACTTAGTGGTCGAGAAAGCAGGACGAGTTCTCAAGCTCGACTCTCTCAGCAAGAGTGAGCTGTGGAAAGGAGGTGATGTCTTAATCTTCAACAGCAACCACTGGTGGTTACATGCTGGACACCAACAAACGTGTGATTCTTCTTCACTAACTTACTAGAGACCAGACTTCGTTATTTCGTATTACAAGAAAAACTACGCTGTCCTATTTTTTTGTCCACGTGTGGGACTATTTTCAAGTTGGTGACAAACTCTACAAGGAGATGGACTATATGGAAGCATACAAGATTGCTTTAACTACTTGGGCTAAATGGGTTGATTCCAACATTGATCCTGCTATGACTAAAGTGTTCTTCCAAGGAATTTCTGTTGTACATTCTCGGTAAGTTCTAAGACAGCATCTCATTTCTCCCATAAACCGTTAGGGGTCATTTGGTTGATCGTATTAAGATAATTAATCCAGGATTGAGTAAATACAGTGTTCTGTTTCCCGCGTAAGAAAAATAGTTACCACATAACTAATGCACCGTTTAGTTGGTTGTATACGAAAAGAACAATCTCCGAGTGCATAACTATTGTAGTGGTTGGTTGGCAGTACAAAATAATATCCACAATAAGTTATACGATGTATTATTCTCTGCGGATAGAATTTGAAATAATAAGTGAACATGTATTAGCAATAAGAGAATAAATCTATTGAAAGACAATAGTGATCTTAAAGTAGGTAATTCCTATATCAAAAAGATTGTATTATTAATCAGCACATATTAATCCCTTCATTACTAGTCCCCGTATAGCAATCTATACATTGTATTCACCCCATAAATAATTTTTGCATTATAATCCCAACATAATCCTTTGAACAACAGTAAAGTTATCTCCATTTGACCTATAGGTCGTAGGTTCAAGTCGTGGCATTAGTCTCTAATTCTTGTGTCATGGTAGGCTTTCTACACTACATCCCCTTGGGATTTGTACCTTCCCTAGGCCTTTCGTGAATGCAGAATGCTTCATGCACCGGACTGTCCTTTTTAATCCCAACACACTAGTGCGTGATAACGTGAATCAAACAACACCTTAGTCTCGACGAATTGAACATCAATGACATTTTCTTGCAAGTTTCATTTACTATATGATTTGTCTTGTATAATTCTAGACCATTTTCTTCAACTTAGTTCTGTTTCCTCTTTTTAGTGGCAAGGATTGGGATGAACCAAAGGTGAAGGACTGCAGTGGACAAATAAAGCCAATAGAGGGATCAATTTATCCAGGTGAAAGATATCAGGGAGAGGCTGTGGCGAAGAGTGTCCTAAGTAACATGACAAAGCCTGTCAATTTACTTGATATTACAATGCTTACACAACTACAAAAAGATGGACACCCCTCGAGAATTGCTAGTGGCGCGTTGACAGACTGCAGCCACTGGTGTGTAGTTGGTGTTCCAGATGCTTGGAATGAACTATAGTACACAATATTACTCCAGAAATGATTTATGAAGCTAGTGTATTGAATCTTGAATCTCAATTTTCATGTATAAATGAAAGTTGATGGCTAGGTGGCTTTTATCTTGTTGTTACTGCTTTTATCAGAAACAACCTCCCTAACCTCAACAGGTAGGGGGTAAGGTCTGCGTACACTCTACTTTCTCCAAACCCCACCGTGTGGAATTATACTGGGTATGTTGTTGTTGTAGTGGTGGTTTAATGGCTAGGTGGATTCCTCGCATAAGAAAAGTGTCTAATAAGAATACTTTTCGAGTAGTTTAAGTGTTCAATAGGAATAAGTCTAAGACGTGGACGTTCACATGATTAATCATTAGAATATTATACTCAGTTGCAACCATTTGATAAGGTAAAACAAATTTCTACAACTTATTTATGCTAAAGTTCGACTAAGAGCTTTTTGGTTATTAAGTTAGATCAGGACTAACTACTGAGCAATATCCAACAACCCTAGTCCTTCTGGTTTGCACTAAAATGGCTTAAAGTTTCCCTTGAGGAGTCCGTCTTCTAACATTACGGACAAGTTTCAAAAGTCAACTTCTTGTACATCAAACACAATCACATAAATTAGAACGAAGGGAATAGTATGCAGCTGAAACTAAAAGGAGTAAGTAAAACATTTACTTGATTGATAATTTTAGGAGACTATATATATAATGGGGATAACTGTAGCACCAACCATTTCAGCAATGGCGTCGAAAGTAGCGATGTATGAGAAATCACTAGCGTTGTTGAGGTGACCAGAAACTCCATCCCTGGGATGACTAACAATTTCGATGACCGACCGGTAATTAAGTGTCGGATCAGTCGTCGGACAGCTAGGAAAATATAATTGGGACTCAATGAGCAGGGGTTTCACATGAGTAGGATGAAATTGTGAAAAATGGAATCAAAAATTGGTTTCCATTTGGATTGATGAATGATGAAATTAGAGGAGAATTGATTTTCTCCTGCTCTTAATACTATGGTCTTTTGAGTATTGAATATGAAAGTTACATCTTTGGTTGGATGGGATAGTGGTTATATACTCACACCCGAAGTACCATTTTTTGCCAGTTTCTTATATGAAATTATCATGTTTTTGCGAGCTTTTTATTTGTACTATCTCATTTTTCTACTTGAAATGTAATCACAGTATATATATGAAAATAAAACAACTTATAATTGATGCATGTTTCATAAATATGGTGATGTTTTAGGTAGAAAAAGTGAATATTTGATAGTTCAGATAGTGGGCGTAAGTTAGAAGATAAGTAATCCTGTATGTCGAAAAAAAGCTTTTGTCACGATCCGATTTCTCGAGTTATTATGCCACCTACTATAACCCACCATTAGGTAGACCAACCCTTAACCCGGAATGAAAAGTAATGGGTATAAGTGTAAAAACAAAGTAGAAGCCAACAATTAAAAGCAATAATAAGAGAGAAAGCAGAAGCAAGCTAAAATATATATACATAAATAAAGATCCCTCCAAGAACCTGGAATTCATAAGTACATTGTTGTTAATAAAAAAATACAAGTCCCAAAAGTGGACCCCAACTGTAAGACTGGTCTCAAAACACAAAAGACTAGCCATCAAAATACAGATGGAGATAGGTAAAGTCAAGAACACCATGTTCTCACCCTCGCCTCTGAATCTGGCAACTGTAGGCTTGATCTCAACATTGATAACGAGTGCTCGGACCTGCATCACAAAGCAGATACAGAGTGTAGCATGAGTACCAAAACAACAGGTACTCAATAGGCATCACAGGCCAACTAAGCAAGAAAAGTAAAGGCAATATAAAATGCGAGAATCTAACATAACAGAGGTCAAAGAGAGAAATTCTAAAAGAGATGCACAAGAGTGTACTAAGAACTAAAAAATAGTAAGTAACAACTAACTAAACCTAACTGGACCCCCATAAGCCTAGAAGGTACACTCGTACATAAGTTCAAGTAAAATCCAAACGGATCCACATAAGACTGACAATACACAAAAGAGCTAAGAACTAATAAAAGAACCAGATGATACTTCCAGAACTGCCATAGCCTTCCACAGACTTTAACCGCGACAAAGGCACCCAATGACCCAATAGAATCACTCAAAACTGACCTAAGGGGTGTGCTTGGACTTGAATGGAGATTGAAGTTGAGTCAGGGACTTGAACCGCAACGAAAAGTTACCAACTTGTTACTTAAACCCGGTTGAATGAGATATAAACAGGAGCCTCAAACAAAAGCAGTCAACAAGGTATACAGGCTCGAACCGTAGAAAACAAACTCAAACGACTCCAATTTCCTTTGCCAACTCAACACTGGCCACCACAGCCTAGGACCACTTCCAGATCCTTCAGGGACCCACTCCAACTCCTATTCCACAACTCGATGTCAAATCACCGATAAGCCAAAAATAGCCCACATACATACTGAGTCGATCACGAAAATAAACCATAGAAGAAAAGGGTAAGTTGAGTGGAGATGTCGCCTAACTAAGGATCATACTATCCGACTCAATTCTTCTATATCAGTCTATGGGAAGCTAAGCCATCCGAAGTGACATCATAGAGATTCTAAGGCCTATCCTCTCCACAAATATGCAAGTCTAAGGACAAACATGCTCAACATCAACAAATAAACACATACCAAAACACGCCACAAGGTAAGAATGATCTCAGACCATAAAATCAACATGCTAACAGTCCCGAAAACCTGATAAATAGCCTAAAACATGATTTCTAGCAAGCTAATCACATAAATCAACATACATTTACATGTTCAAGCTCAATCTAAAGGACAGGAAGCCATAGCGTACCTCAAAGCAGACCATGCATGCTCCAATTCACTACTTTAGAGCTTTTCCCTTCCGTCTGGCCTCCAAACACTGCCACACTACAAAAAATAGAATCACAACACAAGGTGGTTGTTTAGACACCAAAAATACAATAATCGTAGACAAACCCAAATTTAAGTCAAAATAGGGAATGTGGAACCCGCGCCCTAAATTCTAGAATTGACTTCGTCAAACGATCCAATTTAGCTCCCTGCAATTGTATCCTAGAATGGGACACACTTCGGGGCTCGGAACATCCCACAATTCGAACATGTATAATTCACAAATTAAAGACAAGAGAGAAGGGCTAGTGAGGCTCTTCAGAGCTAATTTTACCTCCAATAAAGGTCTCCCGACAATTCCCGAACACACCAACGCAACACCATGAACTTCCTGAACACGCTGGACTTTGAATAGCCTCAAACGGAGCTCTAAAACTCAAGAAACCTATTCTGAAATTTGGGAGTAACTACTCATCGCGTCTGGTCTTATTTAAAAAGAAAAGACAAAAATGCTCATCGCGATCACGACTAAAAGGGCTCGCGATCATAGAGTTCCACAAATCTAGCCTTCACGAACGTGGTGAGGCTCCCGCGATCATGGAGAGAAACTAGCTACAGCTCCGCGAACGCAGGAAGGGTGTGATAGATAAAACAATGTAATCGAAATGTTTCATTCTACCATGGCTACATTCAGATTCTATTGTTTATTATTAAAGTGAAGAATTTGAGAGGTGTCATTAATAAAATAACAATAAATACGAGCTTATCTACAAAGATACAAATGTTTTTTAGATGGTCATATTACTACTAAGTTTATTCATTATAATTTGATTCTGTTTTGATAATGGAAGATATTTATGTTTAGTCTTTCATATAAGTTGTTTTCTTTTATGCTTGTATAGGTGCTTTATGTTGGAGTTGCAACAACTTGAAGGTTGCCTGGAGTTGATAGTTGCTTGAGTATTTTGGTGTATTCAATGAGTTCTCTAAAAAGGTAAAAGGCAAAGTCGATATCTATTTGTTATTGCCATTGCTCTCAATTCAATGTCATCTTTATTTACCAAAACATATTATGCGATAAATAATTATCAACATGAGATTAAGCCTATACGAAATTTATATATTTGTATGAGATAAACGTGCAACGCACGTTTCAAAGGACTAGTATAAAATATAATTGGCAAAAATTTGCTTATGAGGATAAAACATGAACGGTATGTTTAAAAGCATCAATCAATCATTTGTTAACTAACATAATGTTAAATTGCATTACAAAGCACTAGTCACCCACTAATGTCATTATTTCACAACTTAAACATTTCATCCAATATTCAATACGTAAATGCTTATAATGTGTCTACTGAAACACTTATTCTTCAATCTTCTTTTTCTTACCTGCAGTTTATGCTTTATCATCATTAACATCCATATATTTCCGCTTCTTTTTTATTACATTTCAGTGAGGTCAATGGAATAGTAGGTGCGAAATGCATAAATTTGAAATTCGGAGGATCGCCACCCTATGATGAAAAGAATCAAGTCACGTGAAAGCTGTAAGAAAATAATATCTGAATATCTAACAAGAAGTAATCTTCCTTTTATACCTTCTCCATAAATTCTAAATACATTTTCTGCTCATGTATATAATTATACTTCATTTGTAAATAAAAAGCAATCACATCATAAGTATGAATGAGATAAGAGTGTAGAATCAAGAAATTCAACACCGTTGACTATGGAGGATCATACAGTGTACAAAGAGCGTTCATTGTGACTCATTTATACAATCAAGACTACTTTAAAGATTCAAGCTTGGGAGGGGTGGATTTAAAAAGAATCAAGGGTTGTCACTTGACACTACTGCATCGAAAGAATTTACTAAATATGTATATACAATTAAAAGGGAGGTGCATGTAGTTCAATTGGTTTGGAGCTATACACATGGAAATGTAATCTTCAAAAAAAGTTTCCTGCATTGTAATTCTTCACTAGTAATAAATAAAATTTATTTACCAAAAAAAGATTGTTTGTTTTACTTTTTTTGACTCATTATCAATGTAAAGATTTTTACTCTTTTGAACTCTATTTGTAAGGAGATATATTTCGTTATAGATTTGTGCAACAATCTAACATATTTATGTGATATTTCCATATGACTGAAAGGGGCATAATCCATTCTTCTAAAGATATATTTCCTTCTTTTTTTTCTTGTTTGGTTCCCGCTGAGTGTTCAGTATCCATATCCTCATTGGAAAGTACCACATAAAGGGTAAAGGCTCCCTAACAAAGACTCATTACGGATCAAACCCAAGGCATCAGATTAAGGATGGAGAAATATTTACCATTCCACTACGAGCCTTTTGGTTGGCTAGAAGACCAACAATTTATAAGTACAGATAAAGTATAACTCCACCTTCCAAAATGAATCTAGTCATAGGAACCATAAATTCAAGAAGGTTAAACTATTGTGACTTGTGACAACATAAGGAAAGACTTGAAAGTAACAACTAGGGGAATGAAGGCTGGATGTTGGACCAATTGTTTCCTCAAGCCATCCATCTGCATCATTGTTGTTACCTATTCATTGCTAGTGCTTTCTATTTTGCCAGCTTTTTCTTGAGCTAACAAAATGAGTTTTTGAGCTTCTCGAGTCTCTTCTTTCGTTCATCCATGATTTCTTTCTGCCTAGTCTTTATATCTTGAAGTAATTCTTCCAACTCTCGAGCTTGTTCCTCCTTTTTCTCATACTCCGCCTTCAACCTTGCTTCCGATCTAATCAAATCATCTAGTTTTTTCCTAGCCTCTTCAAAGTTGGTCAAGAACTCCTGGCAACTTGGCTTGGATCGTGCCAAGTCCCTCCGTTTCTTAATCATGATAGGGAATTGATACTTGAATTTTAGTAATTGCTTGTCTTGTTCATCGCTAAATAATGATAAGTGATTATCATTCAAAGCAATAATTGCACCGTGCATTTCCTTCTCAAGCGTCAGGTCATGAGCAAATGCCTCCAAAGACAGTCTGATGGAGCAATCAAATACCAACTTTGCGAGTGTTTGGGCTGAAGAAGTAGTACTATTGCTCTGGAGGCCTGATTGTTGGCTGGGATACTGCTCTGGTAAAGACTTCAAGAGTGATTGAACCGTGTGGAAAGTTGATTCAATGTCCTCTATATTGATGAACTGCGTCAACGCTTGACTAGGAACCAAAGTGCTTGCTTGAGCCTGACAATATAAAGTGATACTTTTACATAAATTCATATGACAATAACAAGAAAAACCTAAACCAGAAATGATATCAGTTGTCAATTGAGTAATCCTTGTTTGCTGAAAGAACTGGAAGTGGAGCATGTAGAATAACTTCAGCAGTTCTTGGTTCCTTATCCTCACTTGGGGCAACATATTCTTCTCTGTTAGCAGTCATGCTACTGGATGGATCTTCTGTAACGGAGAAAGATTTTGGCATACTTAGTCCTTCTATAGCCTAGAAAAGAGGAAATGAAAAGATATATAAATAAAAGAAGCCAAAGAAAGAAGTATGACATAGAAATGAAAGCTGTTGGGACTGTGGCTCACATTTATACTTGTACTGATCGAATTTTGTGACATTAGTTGACAGTTAACAAAGGAAGAAGTTTGGCATTACTTGCTTTGAGGATAGCTATGCCCGTAATTTTGTAAAGTATGTCGTTAAGCAGTTAGTTATATTCACCTAATTTAATATTTGTTCGACATTAGTTTTCTAACAATTCTTCAACTTCCCCCAAACTCAATAGCTTCAGCATGCTTGAACTCTTCAACCCCATATCAATTTTCATCATCTTTTTCAATTCAGTTTCAGAACGAATTGAGTGTTTTTCTTTCAAGAAGTTGTTGGTCTCTTAGAAAAGTCTGAACAATCAGAAATTGAGGATGAAACTGAAATCAAAGAATTGAAGTGTAAGTTGAGAAAATTGGAGGAAGAAGTGAGGGTTTTGCTAGAGAAGAGGAAAAATAGAAAGCTATTAGGAAGGAGGAAGATACACTAATTATGGTGATTGAAACTCATTTATACAATGAAGGGTACTTTAAAGATTCAAACTTTTTGCCTAGGAAGAAGTTTGAAATTCTTCCTAGGAAAGCAAAGGGAAAGAAAAAGTAGATAAAATTCTCTATAAAACCATCAGATTGTCAAAACATGAAAGAACTGCTCCTAGTATTATTCATCATAGTGAAGTTTCTTCATGTACCCTAGTATGATCACCAATCCTATACTTCATGAAAGCAAGAGAACGCTTAACTATCAACTAACCTTGTACCCTAATCTGCGACCTCTAGACCCTCCTATCTAAGGTCAGGTCCTTGGTAAGTTCAAGATGTAACATGTCTTGTCTAATTACCTCCTCTAATAGTTCTTTGGCCCGCCTCTACCTCTCTTGGGGCCCACCATTACGATCCTCTACACCTCCTCACTAGGCATCTACACTTCTCTTCTTCGCATATCCAAACATCTCAGTCTCGCTTCTCTCATCTTATTCATCACAGAGGCAACTCCGATCCTACATCGTCCTGGATATATTCATTCCTAATATTATCCCTCCGAGTATGCCCACACACCTACCTAAGAATTGTCATCTTTGCAATTTTTCATCTTCTAAAGACTATACATATGAGTTTTTGACTGGTCAATACTCCATCTCATAAAACAAAGTCGGTCTAACCACTACTTTGTAGAACTTACCTTTATGCTTTGGCAGTACCTTCTTATCACACAAGACTCCGAACGCGAGCCTTAATTTCACCCATTTTACACAAATATGATGTGTGACGTCCTTATCAATCTCCCCATTACCTTGAATTAATGACCCCAGATACTTCGAACATCCTCTCTTGGAGATAACCTGAGCATCAAACTCACTTCCATCGATCACTAAACTTACACTTTAATTATTCCGTCTCAGTCCTGCTCTACCTGAACCCTTCAGTTTCTAGAGTTTGTCTTCAAACCTGGAGCCTATCGTTACCTCTGCACCAGAGATATACATATAGAAAAAAATATTGAATCTAAGACATACAACAAACAAGACGACCACATACAAATAAATAACCCCCATCCACCGGTTCAATAACCATAATTTTCTAACAAATCAAGGACCATTTTGAGACTTAGTCAAACTGTGTCTTAAACGCTTCTTCAAAATCTGATGAGTTGATCAGCAGGATACATGTAAAATTTGTCTCATTGTCAGTGAGGTGCTTATATTACGACATGATCATGCTAGTTCTATGCCAGGTTTGTACTGTATTTTTCCATGGTTATTCACGACTAGTACTGACTACGGTAATGAATCAACGTGCCAAAATGGGTAGTCAGGTTGAATCTATGGATAACATCGGAACCTTAGTTGGTAGAGATAATCGAAGTCAATTGCTCATTTCTTATGGGAAATCTGTAAATGCATCTCTTTCGAAACACATCTTTCTTGATCCAAGACCCGAGATCTTTAACAACATTTCGTTCAACTTTGCGTATAACCAAAGTGTACCGAAGTCAAATGTTTGCTTTTGCAGGATATATATCAAGAAGTTTCTCAACGAATGTACTATGAATTACTTCTTTAGAACAGAAATTGGGTCATACTTGCCATATTTGTTACTAATGTTTAATACTAAGCATATATATGGTGACTGTGGATGAATGTGGCATTCATTTGATTGAATTCAATGTGCATATAATAATCTTATTCATGGAAAAATGTAAGGCAAGTGAAATCGTTCTTTACTCGCTATAAGTATTTCGCTCTAGTTAGTGAAACTGAAGTTAAGTTAAACTCAATTTGACACATCCTGTAAAAAGAAATATGAATTCAACCTCTGAACAAAATGTGGCAAACGAAAAGGCAAATTTATGGACTGATCCCATCATTTCCACCTTGTCGGAACTATTAGATCATCCCATGGACCTGTACGACATTCTGGGTTAGATCAACGATCATAGATCGACCATTGACTCATTTTTAAGATTAAAGAGTTGGGTGGAAAAGGGAAAAGCTTGCTCTCTAACATAGAATCCTTAATTTAAATTAATGAGATTTCAACAAAGCATTGTGATGAATTCTAGCATGGTATAAAAAATTGTGCGTTTATATGTAACGACTCAATCCGTCGTTATTTAAATGCACCTCGTGCGGAGCCTCAATAATTTCTTGAATTCGGTGCCCAATTAAAATTTTGGGGCAAACGACAAAATTGTAAAAATTGAATTACTCTGTACTGATATTAGTCCGCTATAGCAGGGAGCTATCCATTATGGCGGCGCTGCTATAGCGCCTGCACGGCTGCTATAGCACGGTTGATGTGATCAGACCCTAATTGATTCGTGATTTTTTATTTTCCTCCCACTTTCTAGGGAGAAAAGAGACTAGGGTTACTCCAAAAATTCCCCTAAACCACTTTAAGCTCGAGGGCAATGGAGGAGAGGGATTTTTGCATAAGAAAGGGGAAGACCCAATGATTCTCGACCAGCATTCGACAAGATTCGCTCTCAAGGAGCAAGGAGTTGCATTCAAAGTTCTTCAGCAGTTGCTTGGCGCCTAGGTAGGCTAGATTTTCTTAACCGAGTAGTTAGACTTGTATTTATCCATGAAATATCTTGTAGATTGTTGGGGTATTGCATGCATAGGCCTTCAGGTATGAAATCTAGATGGCTGAATGTATTGTTAGTTGTGGTTTAGGCTGATGATGAATTTGATTTGTTATAGTTGGTACTATGATGTGGCTGGGCAATATCCTAGGAAGGTAATTGTGGGTGAGTGGACTATGAATAAAGATATTGGGGAAGGAATCACCTCGGCTAGGGTGATGGTTGGTTGTTGTTTTCTTGTGTATGTTATATGTGCTTGTTAAGTGCGTCTAGTTTTGCATGCATGGTATACGGGTATGGAAGTTGGAAAGATAAAATGTGGAGTGAAGAATGTTCACAATCGCATGTAATGAATGTGTCATCTGATGGTGCTTGGATCGGATGCCACGTTGGAACACATATATTACTATTGGATTGGATGCCACGTCGGAACACATATATTACTATTGGATCGGGTGCCACACTGACTTTTATATAATTATATATATATGCTTCACTAGCATGCATGCTTCATGCTGCAGTTCCAAATCTATATATAATTAAAAGGAAGAAAGTCTAGCCTAAGATTAAGCCAAGTGGCAGCATAGGATAAAGACATGTGTTAGCTTTAGGACAAATTAGTTAAGTTAGGTAGTAATTAGTTATTATTTGCATTTAATTTTTATTTTTAAAACAATAAATAAATTCTGATAGTTATTTTATATTTTTCAATTTTTCACAATAATTTTTTTTTTACCATCGTAACAGTTTTTAATCCTAGAAGCTAATTTAATTTACTTTTTAAATATATTTTCTAACTAATATTACATTATTTTTAAAAAAATCACAATAATTATTTTTTTTTACCATCGTAACAGTTTTTAATCCTAGAATCTAATTTAATTTACTTTTAAAATATATTTTCTAACTTATATTACATTATTAAAAAAAATTAAAAACAACCATAAGAAAGAAAATTGCGGTGTTTGCATTAACAAACAAAAAAAAATAAGTTCAACTCAAGTTCCCTTATATAGCTTCAAATATAATATAAAATCAGCATGCTAATATTTAAATTATATTAGCATTAATTTTCAAACATTAATTAATTATATTAGATAAGATCAAAAAGCATTAATTCTCTTTGTTTTTGTTTTAATGAAGCTTATGGCTTTAGTATTTATTATATTTTATTTTGGTCTAGAATATAATTTTTTTATATTTTTATTATTCTAGAAACAATTATTTTATATTTTATTATAATATTGTTATTTTTATTTTAAATATAGAAAAATTCAAAATTCAAAATAAAAAGGAAATAAAAATAGACAACAAAATAACCACCAACACCACATGCACGTTCTACTCCCATTCCCCTAAATCACGCACGCATTAAACATATGCACAACATAAATAATATTTATTATTATTTTAAAAATTAATTTAAAATCTTCATTTTTTGGAAAAAACATTAAAAATAAAGCAAGTGTCATAACCACAGCTCGCCAAGTGTCAATTTTAGGATAAAATTAAAAAAAAAATTACGCAAAACTGATTTGATAGTAAATTTAAAATGGGTGGTTACAACCTCCTCCCACTTTGTTTTGCCTATATATTTGACAAATTCATTGTTCCCGAAAAGATTCATCAATTTATTCATCTATGTATTTTTAGCAGGTACAAATGTTATTTTTCATTAAACTTTGATTTTCTTCTTCATTTTTTTTGTCCACTATTCTATCATAATTTGTTGCTCAAAAAAATTTGCATACTAAAGCCATAAAGTAGAAGATATGATTGCATTTTCTTCACTTTTTTGTAAGTGGTTAGAAATTTTTATTTTAATCTACACTTAGGATTTGTTATAGATTAAAAATAAATGAAATAACAATACTCTTATTTGTTATCTAATTTAACAATTTTGGCAAATTAGCCACTCAATGATGGCCAATTGATTCAATTCTCTCCTTTATAAACTATTTTCATACTTTTTCTTTCACATATATATTTGCTTTTCTAACCCAATTAAAAATATTCTAAATTTATGTAGTAAGAAATTTTTTTCACAGATTTGATTGGCCTATAAATTTTATAGGTGGTAAATCCTGTGTTATTCAGTTTTATTTTTTTTACACGAGGTACATATATTAAAATTAAGTTTAGGCATATAAATTATTTATATTTTTTGATAAAATTTTGGTGGATACTTTATAATTCCATTAAGCTTAAGTTATTCAAAACATATTCACAACGATATTCTTACTTTTTAAAGAATACTCCAATTTAAATCATAATTTTATAATTAACAGACAATGATTTATTTTTCTTAACCAAAAATAAATATTAGAAAACTAAGGCATAAACTTTATTAAGATGATAAAAACAAAACACAGTAAAATATTATTATTTGGGTATATTTGATCTAACAAATTTTATTGTGCTTATTCTATTTTTTGAGAAAATGGGTTAATCTATAACAATTTAGCACATTTTATTAGATAATATAAGGATAACATTTATTTGAATTTGAAATGAGAATTTTCTAATTATTTATAGACATATTACATATATTTTTTTGTCAGTATAACTCATAGAGACAATCCTGTATTAGATAAGAATATGTACACAAGAAGAAAAACAAAATGAAAAGAGAGATAATATAATAAGTGACACACACACACATACACACACACACATATATATATATATAAATTAAAACAATTAAAATATTTTATTAATAAATTTAATTATTATTATTATTTTTATTATTATTATTATTATTATTATTATTATTATTATTATTATTATTATTATTATTATTATTATTATTATTATTATAATAATAATAATAATAATAATAATTATTATTATTATTATTATTATTATTATTATTATTGTTATTATTTTTATTATTGTTATTATTGTTATTATTATTATTATTGTTATTATTGTTATTATTGTTATTATTGTTATTGTTATTATTGTTATTATTGTTATTATTGTTATTATTGTTATTATTGTTATTATTGTTATTATTGTTATTATTGTTATTATTGTTATTATTGTTATTAGTTATTATTGTTATTATTATTATTATTGTTATTATTATTATTGTTATTATTATTATTATTATTATTATTGTTATTATTATTATTATTATTATTATTATTATTATTATTATTATTATTATTATTATTATTATTATTATTATTATTATTATTATTATTATTATTATTATTCTTTTCTTGGTATGATGCAAGTTATTACTGCTCATAAATGGTATGTTAAATGTACTATTCTGATTGATAATTGTTTCTCAATAACTGATATTGCTATGATTGATAGTGGAGCTGATGTTAGCTGTATCCAAGAAGGACTAGTTCCTTCAAAATACTTTCAAAAAACTACTCATACGGTTAAGTCTTCTTCTGGACATGCTTTAGATATAAAGTATAAATTGAATAATGTAAGTATTTGCCAAAACAAAGTGTGTATTCCTCACTTCTTCTTTTTGGTAAAAAATCAGTTATATCCTCCAATTATACTGGGAACTCCGTTTATAAATGCTATTTATCCTTTTTCTCATATTGATGATAAAGGATTTATTGCAGGAAAAGGTGATAAACAGGTTAAGTTTGAATTTATTACTAACCCTGTTTCTAAAGAAATTAGTGCTTTGATTGAAATGAAGCAAAAGCATGTTGATAATTTGCAATTTGAATGTTATAGCATGAATATTTTTGAAACTATGAAATCAGTGAAAGTTCAAGAAAAAATTAAATTAATCACTGATCAATTATCTGTTGATATTTGTGCAGATCATCCCAGTGCTTTTTGGGATAGAAAGAAGCACATTGTCACTCTTCCTTATGAAGAAGATTTTGTGGAGGAAAATATTCCCACTAAATCAAGACCATGTCAGATGAATGCTGAATTGGTTGAATTTTGTAAAAAAGAGATTGATAATCTTTTACAAAAGAAATTGATAAAACCTTCTAAGTCTCCTTGATCGTGTACAGCTTTTTATGTTAATAACGCTGCTGAAAAAGAAAGAGGTGTTCCTAGATTAGTTATCAATTATAAACCTTTCTCATTGAAGTGTCTGATTTATCAAACTGGTTTATTGTTAACCATAAATTTCGTTTAACTTCTTCAAGGTAGTTCTTGATCATTTCTTCTTTATCTCCATCTTGTACAGAGATTCTTCGAGCAATATGTTTTTCATGAAATTAATAATAGATTAAATAATAAAAAGGTTTCTAATATTCGTGACTCTTCATTTGATGATTTGAAATATGAAATTGAAAATTTAAAGAAAGAAATTGTTTCTTTAAAACAAAATCAAATGATTTGTGATCATAGAATCACTCAAATAGAAAAAATTAATTCTCTTGAAAAAGGAAAAACTGTTGTTATTAATAAGGATGATATCAGTAAAGATGTTGATATTTCTGGTATTAATAATGATGAAAAAAGTAATTCTTTTCTTGGTATGATGCAAGTTATTACTGCTCATAAATGGTATGTTAAATGTACTATTCTGATTGATAATTGTTTCTCAATAACTGATATTGCTATGATTGATAGTGGAGCTGATGTTAGCTGTATCCAAGAAGGACTAGTTCCTTCAAAATACTTTCAAAAAACTACTCATACGGTTAAGTCTGCTTCTGGACATGCTTTAGATATAAAGTATAAATTGAATAATGTAAGTATTTGCCAAAACAAAGTGTGTATTCCTCACTTCTTCTTTTTGGTAAAAAATCAGTTATATCCTCCAATTATACTGGGAACTCCGTTTATAAATGCTATTTATCCTTTTTCTCATATTGATGATAAAGGATTTATTGCAGGAAAAGGTGATAAACAGGTTAAGTTTGAATTTATTACTAACCCTGTTTCTAAAGAAATTAGTGCTTTGATTGAAATGAAGCAAAAGCATGTTGATAATTTGCAATTTGAATGTTATAGCATGAATATTTTTGAAACTATGAAATCAGTGAAAGTTCAAGAAAAAATTAAATTAATCACTGATCAATTATCTGTTGATATTTGTGCAGATCATCCCAGTGCTTTTTGGGATAGAAAGAAGCACATTGTCACTCTTCCTTATGAAGAAGATTTTGTGGAGGAAAATATTCCCACTAAATCAAGACCATGTCAGATGAATGCTGAATTGGTTGAATTTTGTAAAAAAGAGATTGATAATCTTTTACAAAAGAAATTGATAAAACCTTCTAAGTCTCCTTGGTCGTGTACAGCTTTTTATGTTAATAACGCTGCTGAAAAAGAAAGAGGTGTTCCTAGATTAGTTATCAATTATAAACCTCTTAATAAATATTTGAAATGGATTAGATACCCTATTCCTAATAAAAGGGATCTTTTATCAAGATGATATGATGCTAATATATTTTCAAAATTTGATTTAAAATCAGGTTATTGGCAGATTCAGATATTTAAAGAGCATTCTTATAGAACTGCTTTTAATGTTCCGTTTGGTCAATATGAATGGAATGTTATGCCTTTTGGATTGAAAAATGCACCTTCTGAATTTCAGAAGATTATGAATGATATTTTTAATTCTTATATGGACTTTATAATTGTTTATATTGATGATATTCTTGTCTATTCCAAGACTGTTGAGATGCATATTAAGCATTTAGAAATATTTAAAAAGGTGGTTATTCAGAATGGTTTAGTTATATCAAAACCAAAAATGAGTTTATTTCAAACTGAAGTAAGATTTTTAGGACATTTAATTTGTCAAGGGAAGATAACTCCCATTCAAAGGTCTATTGACTTTGCATCAAAATTTCCTGATATTATTTCTGATAGAACTCCATTGCAGAGATTTTTAGGAAGTTTGAATTATATTTCTCCTTTTTATAAAAATTTGTCTAGAGATCTAGCTCCATTATTTGATAGATTAAAAAAGGATTATAAAACTCCTTGGACTAATGAACATACTAAATTAGTTCAATTTGTTAAACAAAAGATTAATGATTTGCCTTGTTTAACTCTTGCTAATCCAGCTTGGCAAAAAATTATTGAGACTGATGCGTCTAATATTGGTTATGGAGGGATTTTGAAACAAATTAATCCTCATGATAAAATTGAATATCTGATTAGATATCATTCTGGTAAATGGACAGAGGCTCAAAAGAAATATGCCACTGTTGCACATGAAATGTTAACTATTGTTAAATGTGTTCTAAAATTTCAAGATGATTTATATAATCAAAAGTTTTTGATAAAAACTGATGCTCAAGCAGTTAAATTCATGTTTAATAAAGATTTTAAGCATGATGCTTCTAAACTTATATTTGCCAGGTGGCAAGCTCAGTTGGCACCTTTTGATTTCGAGATTGTTTATAAAAGGGGAAGTGAAAATTCCTTGCCAGATTTTTTATCAAGAGAATTTCTTCAATGAATCATTCTTATATAATTTCGTTCTTAAATGATAACATTCTGTTAGCTGTTTTGCAAGTGGTAGATTTACCGCGAGATTTAAAAGAAGTTATTATTGACAAAATTATTGATAATATATTAAGAGCTGATTTTTCTATTCATGACTATGATGATAGTACGGTTGATAAAAATGATTATGATAGATCTGTTTATGATTACTTATCAGAATAAGCAATGTTTTATTTGCAGAATGGAATCCTCTTATAGAGGAAGTGGACGAGGGAGAGGAAGATCATCCTCTCAAACAACAAAATCATATTCACAAGCATCCTCATATGGATCAGCTTCATCTAACTCCCCAGTTATACAAATGGGAAGAAAAACTCTAGTTAATGAGAAAATTTCTCAACCAACTAGTTCGATTCATTTGGAAGATATTCCAGAAGATAATCCTTTGTATGCCCAGTTACAAGCATACTTGGGAAAACAAAAGCAAAAAGATACTTTTGCTTCAATAGCTCAAGAAGATACTGATGATATCAGATCATATGAAAAGGTTCAAAAGCAAGAAATGATATTTCTTGTTGAAAATTCTGAAATATTAAGAAAAGATGATCCATGGAAGATATTCCAGAGGTATTTGATAAATGGGTTATACTTTCCGGGTGAGTCATACAAAACCCGATCTTATTATGAATCTATTTTAAAGGAAACTGGAAGTGCAGAATTCCAACATTTTTCAGGGTATAATTCGAGTGAGAATGTTTATAACTTCTCAAAAATTATTGTTAAACAAATAATCACCATTGAAGAATGGGGAATATCTACAATGAAAGAAAGGCAGATAAGCCTTAATCAAACAAAAATAAGTTATACTTATTGGGATTATATTCAAGCTTTTGATAAAGTGTTATATTATAACAATGATAGACACAAGCATACTTGGTTTATAAAAATATGTTCAAAAATATTTGAACAAGATATTCCTAATTGGTTCTTAAATTGGTGGTCATACCATGGTCCGACTGTGAAAATATTGCCGGAACAATTCTTAAAGTTATACCGAGAATGGGTAAAGGTTTCTCCAAAATTGACGGATCTGTACCAGGCTGATCATATTTGTTATCTGGAAAATATTGATCAGATATATTTTTTCATTGAATTCTCTATTCCTTGGATTCATAAGTGGACACCGGAATTAGGATTTAATACCGAACAAATCCCTTGTTTATATAGGGTATTTTATAACAATTTTTGGGACAAATTGATAAAAAAAGATCCTAAAACCAAAGTATTATTTGGGCAAGAGTTACTTGATCAAATTCAAGAACAAGTTAGAGAATACTCTTCTACTCCGTTAAAAGAAATTGCAATTGATAATTCAGTTAAACATATTGCTCGAAGAATCTCTGTACAAGATGGAGATAAAGAAATGATCAAGAACTACCTTGAAGAAGTTAAACGAAATTTATGGTTAACAATAAACCAGTTTGATAAATCAGACACTTCAATGAGAAGTGAAACTAGCAATGATGATATCACTGATGCTCAGCCATTAGAACCGGAAGAGATATTATCCGAAGAGGCTTTAGCAAAAGCAGATAAGCTACTCAGAGAAATCAGAGGAAAAGCTAAACAGTAAAGCCGCCAGATGGGACCCAAGAAACAGTAGATAAACTGTAACAGAGCACTATAAACAGTGCAAAAGGACCCATATGTCGGGTCACTGTACAAAAAGTAGAAATAGTTTCTTTTTAGAAATAGTTTATTTCTTTGCTTTATAAATAGAGGCTTATTTCTTTAGAAGAGGTAAGTCCTTTTTAGGCAAGGTCTCTATTCTCTCTTGTAAAGCTTTCTTGTAATAAGTTCTAAAAAATTTATAAAATCTTCAGACAGTTGAAGGAAAAGGCAGTGGAAAACCTTAAGGTAATTTTTTATTTCTTACTGTTATCTCCATATTATGTGTAGCTAAGCTAAGATCATATCCATGTTGAATATGTAATCTGAGATCTAAGTCTACTATGAAGATGTTCTAGACTCAATTTAGATATAAAAGAACAAATGTTATTATCATTTTAACTTGGTTTCAAGATGGTGGTACAGTCAGATCTATATACTGTTAAGGTTAGTTATTGTTCAGAGAGCTGGCGGAAAGTAAGTCCTCATAGAGAAGAAAAGAGGCAATTAAATCCCCGGTTAGAAATTCTGGATAGCAACTACCAAAATAGTATTTAGAATCTTGACAGACCCTTTGCTTGGGTAAAAGAAGCCTTGCTTCATACCATACAGTTATTATGAAAAGAAAATTTTGTCTTTTGTATTTCGATTGTATACTCTTGGTACGGGTACTACTATCACTAGATTCAAAGTTATTATGGCGGACTACCGCCCGTTATTATTCTTATTATTGTTATTATTGTTATTATTGTTATTATTGTTATTATTGTTATTATTGTTATTATTGTTATTATTGTTATTATTATTATTATTATTGTTATTATTATTATTATTATTATTATTATTATTATTATTATTATTATTATTGTTGTCTTTTACAATTATTATCTTTTACAGTTAAGCAGTTTTAATAATAAATGAAAATCGTTTACACTCCCAAAATTTATTTTAAAAATCACACTCTCCCCTCAAATTTGAGAAATAATCATTCTTCCTCCTTTTTTTCCCTAATTGATTTTATTAAATCTCTATTCTATTCTTACATTATCAACCATTATTTTTTATATAAATTTTTAAAAATCAAAATATTTTATTTTTTAATTCATATATATATATAAAGTTTTCTATTAAAAAAATAATTTCATCCAAAAACAAGTTTTCTATTTATATACATATATATATAACAAGTTTTCTATTAAAACTTGCAATTACACTATTCTAAGATAAAATTGTAAAAAGTTTCATTTATCTATTTTTTTATAAAGAAAAATAAATAAAAGGCATTGTATTAAAGATTATGTTATACTTTTTCTTTATCAATTTTTCCATAAGAAAATAAATAAGATTAAATACTATATTTAATCATTTGTTTTAGAACTTGAATTGATGAAGTAATACTTATATACAATGTTAAAATTAATGCCGAATCACTTTTTATGTGATTTGAATTAGGGATTTTGTTTAGTTTCATTTTGAATTAATAATTTTATACGGCTATATCATCATATGATGTAATATATAATTAATATATTATTTCTCCACTATTTCAATAATTTAGCCTGTAATGAAATTTCATTAACATCTCTAGATAATTCATATCTTTTCTAATACCGTTCAAATCAACATATCATTTAATCTTACAATATCAAACAGTTCACATGGAATCTTAGAATTAGTTAATTTTAACATAAAAATATTTTTTATGGGAGTTAGTGGGGCTAATGGGGTAAGAGTCATGTAGGTTTTAATTTTCTTTACTAGAAGTTGTTTTCAAATTTATAATATAGTAGTTATGTATTAATTTTTAAAATCAAGTAGATTAACATACACATGAGGATTGCATATTTTTTTTCAATTGAAGACATGAATTATGATTCACTTTATTACGATAACGTATTTTAATATAAACATTATTTTTCAAAACTGATAAACTAACAGATAAAAGAAATACTTTGATTAAATTATGAGAAAAATTAAAATTAGATTAAAATACTATATATATATATATAGAGGAGAGGTGATAGCTCCTACGTGTCAGCACCACAAAAAAACAGAATTTATGAATTATTAAAATTAATTTAAAATTTGAAAGTACAAAAAAATTGGAAACACTAAAAAAAGAAAAGAAAAAAGAACTGAAAAATACTAAATATCAAAAATTTTACTATTACTTTAACGTTTTACGGTTTTTAAAAATTTGTAGTTAACTAAGTGTGTGCTTCCTTTCTTTGTGGGAAATTATCATATTTTTAATTTTTTAAAGGTTTTTTAAAATTCAAATTTTAATAGTACGTGTGTGGTTCTTTTTTTTTTTTTTTTTGAGGGAAGTTATCATATTTTTAATTTGAAATATTTTAACTATCTTTCCACACCTATTCCTTATTTATAGCAAAGCAAATGTAGATAATGATAATAATAATAATAATAATAATAATAATAATAATAATAATAATAATAATAATAATAATAATAATAATATATCTATGTATATATGATATGAGAGGTGAAATCACCACATGTCAGTGCCACAATTAATTTCTAATTCTTACTTTTAAAATATCAATTAATTAATTAATATTAATTCAATTATTTTATTAAAGAAAGACACATATCATTAACTAAGACAAATAATGACAAATAGCAATATATCAGATTTTAACTATTATTTATTTTTGAAAAACGTTTTTATAGTTATTTTAATTTTCTATAAATACAAATTGTGACAGTTTTGTAATCATAGTAATGATTATTAATTTGATTTCATTTCAAAATATTATTACTATTCCATGTTATGTTTGCATTAAAAACCCTAAAAACAAAGATTATGTCTATATTTTAATATTTGTTTTTTTATTTTTAATACAAAAAAATGGAAATTATATAAAGAAAAATGACAAAAAGAAAAAGAGAAGAGTTCCCCATTTCCCTCGCTATATTCCCTTTCAACTTCTCCCACGTTCACAGTACACTAATAATGATAATACTATTATTTATTATTATTATATATATATATATATATATATAATAGCAAAAAAAAACAAAAAAAATGTCACATGGCAGCACCATAAAAAACAAATTTTATCATATTTTAAATTTTGAATCTTAATTTTCGCTTTAATTTTTTAAAGCCTTTTGAATTTGCAGTTACTTTATTTGTATTAATGATTTTTATTTATTTTAATTATTACATTTCCTTATAAATTCAAATTCTAACTGTTTTAAAATTACAATAATGCTTATCTATATAATTGGTTATTTTTTCCTTTATTTTTTACAACTTTTTAAAAATTCAAATTTTGATAACTATTTTAATTTTTTTTACATTTTTTAATAGTTACTTAATTATTTACAGATATTTTTTTAAAAAATAATCAAACTCTTATAATTTTTATTATAATGATGATTATCTTTTAATATAATTTTTAATACATGGCAAATTAAATTAACATCATTTTGGTAAATTGATAAAATACAATACTACATGATGCATATTTAATCCTATTTTTATATATTTTTGTATTTTCATAATAGAATAATACATGATGGATATTTAATCCTATTTTAATTATTTTTATTTTTATTTTTAAAAAATAGAGAAAAGTGTAACAAAACTACCCCAATTCCCCCCACAAGTCCACGTCCTGCACAAAACCACCCACATCCTTTTGCCTCCTCTATTAAAAGACATGAACCATTTTGAACCACTTCAAATATACGAACACACAATTTTTAATATTGTTCTTTTTTTCTTTAGCTTCAGACAATTATTTTGCCAATTGGAAGTCTACATTGTTAAGATGTGTGTATTTTTTATTACTTGATTTTCAAGTAAATATTATATCACAATATTTATATACAAAATTCATAACAAAATTATAAGCATTCTTGAGATTTTTGTGCAATTATCTAATTAATTGTTTTGATCTTCATTAATATGATTTATTCATTGTCAGATTTAAATATTTATATTATATAGAGAATCAACTTTAGATCATATTTGTATTTATATAGTCAATTATATCTTTGAATTCATGGATGATTTGTCGATGAAGCAACAAAAGGTTAGTCCTACTTTTCTTTTATGTGGAATATTTTGAAGTTGTTGCTAAAATTTATTTTAAAGAGATAGTCTTTTTTTAATTTGTACTTAGCTTTACATATATATAATAGCAACAGATTAAATGTATGTAATGTAAAAAAGACATGATATTAAATATTTATTTAATTATATTAGTTGATGCATTGTTAATATTGGTGCATTATGATGTTTTATGATTATGCAATTAAACTATTTTCTTTTGATAAAAAAAATACATTGTTCAATAAATGTGTAAGTGCTCATTAATTAGGAGTTGATTACTTTATATTAAGCCTTTTGTACAAATGATCACAAATTTATGCATAATTTAGTAGGTAAAATTTGATATTTCTTTTCCTGAAATGTTCTTGATTGTTCCTTGGATGTTATATGTAATGTTTTATGATATCTTATTAGATGTTTAAAAATAAATTAGGAGATATAACAAAATTAATGTAATGCATGTATTTAGTAGAGATAGAATGGTAGTCGGTAGATGATCCATTTTTTGTGAGTAAAATGGAGTGACAACATGACAATTTTGTTGCGAATAACTGAATTAATGTAACACATTTTTTATTAAAAAAAAAGAATAATAGATGTATATTTTATATTTATTTAAATAAGAATCAATTACTACATGTAGATTGTACAATCATAAAGTGCTTGGTAATCTTTCTTTTGTAGGTAAGTGTTCAAAGCTCACATAGATAAAAAGTTTAAGGTGTGAGTCTATCAAAAAAGACTTTTATATTATTATTGTGCAGATGAACAACTTTTATATTCAAGCAAAGTTTTCACTTGCTTTTTTTTGTTATCTCGGGAAAAAGTACACTAACAAAAAAGTAATTTAAAATTTAATGCTATTTAAAGCTTCAAATATTACTTTTAGTTTCTTTTGCATAAGATAGTATTTACATTGAAGGAATGATCCTTATCAATGTTATGGTTACAATAGCTGAAATAATTTAATAGCTTCATCAAAAGCTTTATCTTCATTAGCATTAAATAATTATAAGAAAATTTCCACTACAATTTTAGCATAAGAGATGAAAGATGATATTAAGTATTTTTTGCATTTGTTATTTTTAAACCTATATATATATATATATATATATATAATAGGATAGTCGATGGGTAAGATAGAAACTTACATATTTTATCACACAAGAATGAATATTTGAGTTGAATACTTCTATTGAGCAACTTAGTACTCTACACTAAGCCAAAGAATTAGTGAATTCATAGGAAAAAAAACTTAAAAATTGGTTATACACTCTCAATGATAACAATAATTATAAAATATATAATAAAATTAGTCAATAGACATCTCTATGTGTATTTTCGCCTTATTAAAATTATAATTTATAATAAATCATGAAATTATTTGCATTGTAAATACATTAAATGAAAAACATTAAGATTTAAAACACTTGAGACAAAAATATAATAAGATTTGAGATAATATTCTATAACAGAGAAAGAAAATTTATAATGCACCAAATTAGGGACAAAGCTATTGAGATTTTTAAGGTACTTAAATCCCATATATGCTAAAAGTATGTAAATATGATCATATTATTGTTTATTAATATTTTTTTCCATAGAAAATAATATGGTAATTATTAACTTGATATAATCTAATGTATTTAACAAATAAAATCATAATCATAATTTGATAATGTCCGTGCATCGCGCGGGGTACTATACTAGTTCTAATTAAACATTTGACAACACAAAGGATCGTTCCATTCTCTCATTCCCGATACGCCCATTTAATTGTTGCCCCTCTATCTTTTATTTGATAGACTTGAATTCTATGTAATGATTTAGTTATTATTTTTTTATGTTTGCATTACGTATGTATGCTATTTTTAACATTGATTTGCATGAGTTACTTGAGCTAAGGGTGTTTCGAAAACAACCTCTCTGCCTCCATGAGGTAGGGGTAAGGTTTGGGTACATCATACCCTCTCCAGACCCCACCTAGTGGGATTTACTGTATATGTTGTTGTTGGTAAAAGTGCTCCAATGTTTGGACCAATCGAGGGATGCCCCTTTTCCCATCACTCTCCTTTCTGTAACATAAACCTTGAGTCATCAAAGACTTTTTGACTTGATTGTGCCTAGTGCGCTTAGTAAATGATCTTAGATCCTGCAGAGGGGCTAATTGTGCTGGAAATTTTCCAAGCTTTAGACCGATTAATAATTGTTGTATTCAAACATGTCATTCATCTATAACTCAGTATACCGCGTGAATCTGTATGTATTATGAATGTCTAACAAGAGCCCTTACTCCTTTGATGTAATAGAAAAAATTCAACTTGAAATTGATTCAAATATGTGATAGATTCTTCGATTTAGAAAATTTTCATATATAATTGTTGTGGTTAGTGCCAAGATGTTAAACTACAATCATTCTATGAATACTAAGCCAACGATGAATTTTCTGTCCGACACAGAAGCTTCAACTGCTAAAATACTTGAAATAGATTCAGTAATTACCCTGCTTCTAGCATGGCATCCTATTATTGTCTGTGTTTTCTTGGATCCTCCCAAAATATTGCCAGATATGTGTCAGATCCTCTGAAATTTATTGCATTTTCGGGGGACAGTACACGAGTACACTAACATTTCTTTGGAAGATTCAAGCAACATAGATTGTTGTGGGATTTGATAAACACTAAATTCTATGCCTGTAGAATCTTCTTGTTCTGAAACCTCTGATATGTATTCTTCCCTTCTTTCTCATGCTCTCTTTATTGCTTCTAAAGGAGTTTAAGTTCACAGTCACATTCTTGAAAGACGGATTTCTTGTTGACTTAGTGGTCGAGAAAGTAGGACGAGTTCTCAAGCTCGACTCTCTCAGCAGGAGTGAGCTATGGAAAGGAGTTGATGTCTTAATCTTCAACAGCTACCATTGGTGGTTACATACTGGACGCCAACAAACGTGTGATTCTTGTTCACTAACTTACTAGAAACCGGACTTTGTTATTTCGTATTACAAGAAAAATTACATTGTCCTAAATGGGATACAAGATTGCTTTAACTACTTGGGCTGAATTCCAACATTGATCCTTCTGTGACTAAAGTGTTCTTCCAAGGAATTTCTGCTCTTCATTCTCGATAAGTTCTAAGACAGCTTCTCATTTCTCCAATAAACCGTTAGGGGTCATTTGGTTGATCGTATTATGATAATTAATCCAGGATTGAGTAAATATAGTATTCTATTTCCCGTGTAAGAAAAATAGTTACCACATAACTAATGCATTGTTTAGTTGGTTGTATACGAAAAGAACAATCTCCGAGTGCATGACTATTGCAGTGGTTGGTTGGCAGTACAAAATAATATCTGAAACAAGTTATACGATGTATTATTCTCTGCTGATAGAATGTGAAATAATAAATGAACAGGTATTAGCAATACTAGAATAAATCTATTGAAAGACAATAGTGATCTTAAAGTAAGTAATTCCTACATCAAAAAGACTTTATTATTAATCATCACATATTAATCCCTTCATTATTAGTCACCGTATAGAATTCTATACATTGTATTCACCGCATAAATAATTTTTGCATTATAATCCCAACATAAGCCTTGGAGCAACAGTAAAGTTGTCTCCATTTGACCTATAGGTCACAAGTTCAAGTCATGGCATTAGTCTCTAATGCTTGTGTCATGTTAGGCTTCCTACACTACATCCCCTTGGGATTTTGACCTTCCCTAGACCTTTCGTTAATGAAGAATGCTTCATGCACCGGATTGTCTTTTTTAATCCCAACATACTGGTGAGTGATAAGTGAACCAAACAACACCTTAGTCTCGACGAATTGAACATCAATCACATTTTCTTGCAAGTTTCATCTAGTATATGATTTGTCTTGTATAATTCTAGACCATTTTCTTCAACTTAGTTGTGTTTCCTCTTTTCAATGGCAAGGATTGGGATGAACAGAAGGTGAAGGACTGCAGCGGACAAACAAAGCCAAATAGAGGGATCAACTTATCTAGGTGAAAGATATGAGGCAGTGGTGAAGAGTGTCCTAAGTAACATGACAAATCTTGTCAATTTACTTGATATTACACTGCTTACACAACTACGAAAAGACGGACACCCCTCGAGAATTGCTAGTGGCGTGTTGACAAACTGTAACCACTGGTGTGTAGCTGGTGTTCCAGATGCTTGGAATGAACTATTGTACACAATCTTGCTCCAGAAATGATTTATGAAGCTAGTGTATTGAATCTTGAATCTTGAATCTTGAATCTCAATTTTCATGTATAAATGAAAGTTGATGGCTAGGTGGCTTTTATCTTGTCGTTACTGCTTTTATCTGAAACATCCTCCCTAACCTCAACAGGTAGAGGGTAAGGTCTACGTACACTCTACTTTTTCCAAACCACACCGTGTGGGATTATACTGGTATGTTGTTATAGTGGTGGTTTGATGGCTAGGTGGCTTCCCCGCATAAGAAAAGTGTCTAATAAAAATACTTTTTGAGTAGTTTAAGGGTTCAATAGGAATAAGTCTAAGACGTGGACATTTACATGATTAATCATTAGAATATTATACTCAGTTGTAACCTTTTGATAAGGCAAGACAAATATCTTTTACTTATTTATGTTGAAGTTCGACACAAAGATTTTTAGTTGTTAAGTTAGATCAGGATTGACTACTGAGCAATATCGAACAACTCTAGTCCTTCTGGTTTGCACTAAAATGGCTTAAAGTAGCCCTTGAGATGTCACGCCCCGAGGCTACCCCCTAGGCACAACACGGTGCTTAGTGTCATAAGTGACCCCAAGCTAACCTTGGATCTGGCATATCACAAGCATACTGAAATGATTCTATGTAAGCGAAAGCATACTGCAAGATGAATAAATCTAAAAGAGTTCACTGAGAATATAACTGAGTTCAAATGGGAAACAACAAAAAAAAACAGAATACTGACTCCATGTCTATGTCTGAAAACCTCTAACTGACTTGAGTTGCTGGGACATGCCCCCATCTAACTCTAACAAGACTGAAACTGAAAAGTAAAAGCTGAAAAGTAAAGCATGTCTATCGTCCTTGAACTATGAGGACTCACCACTAATGCAGTTGAGTACGGATTGGAAATCGAGCTAAGCGCGGTCTGGATGCTGAGCACCTGAACTAACATCATGAAACGATATAGCGCAAAAGTATGTGTCAGTACTTTGAATGTACTGAGCATGCATGACATAGGTACTAAGCTGAACAATATAAAATGAACAATATAACTGAATATAGAAATGGGTTGTACTAAAGTTTAACTGAAAAATGGACTAGATGCAATGACCAAGTGCTAATCATGAAGATAACATGATGAACTATATACTGAAGTAAATACTGATATGACCATGGGAGCTACTATTAACCGACATAAACCACGTGAGCTAAACGTTGAGTCCGACCGAAGGAAGTCCTACAGGCCGTAGTAAGGAAGTCGTTCACCTAGAGATAAGCTTTTGGAATTTCAAATTTCTGAAGTTTGACCTACGGATGAACAGGACGAACCATAGGAGTTTTGACAGGCCGTAGATGTCACTCGTAGAATGGATTCATAGATTTGATTTAGGACCTCAGGTCTACGAAAGGAAATGATGGGTTGTAGTTGGTTCTACTGACTGTAGGTAGAAGTTTTCCAAACTTATTGGAATTTTGTCGTGAAACTTAGGTTCTACGGATGAGTTCTACAGACCGTAGAATGGTCTCATGGGAAAAGATTGAATTTTTGGATTTCTGAAGCTGGTTCTACGGTTCACCAGTACATGCCGTAGAAGATGCTACAGACCATAGGTTGAATCCCTTAACCTGTCCGACAGTTATTTTTAAGGGGTATTTGTATCTTTTCGTATGTGCTTAAAGCCTAAGCTATGCCATTTTGACCCTAATTCCTAACCCTATATATGTTTTTCAAGTCCTAAAACTACCCGTTCTAAATTCAGTCCCCTAATTCCCAAATCCCAACCAAATTCATGTCTCCCAGTTCTCTCCAAGGCTCTCAAGGATTCTAGGGTTCTTCAAGATCAAGGTATGTAGGGAGTTCATCAAAAGGTTCTATTCACCCATTGAGCCCCCAAAGGTTCTCAAATTCTTCAATTCAATGTCAATCAAACTGATTAAGGTTTTCATTGAATTATTCATGGATTCTATTTATGTTGATTCAATTGATTGAATTTGATTTTATTATGATTGTTTTGACTCAATTACATGCGTTCCAATTGAAATCACATGAACCCATGCATTGATCATGATTTTGACTATGAACCCTAAATTGCATGAATTTGAAGAAAAGCTATGAAGCAATTCATGATGTTTTCAGGAATTTATGCATGATTTATGACAAAAAATGATTTATGATCTAGGTTGCTTTAAGATAAGTATCAATGAAATTGTGAAAGGTTTTCTCACATACTTAAGAAATCATGAATGGTGAAAGGTTTTCTCACACATGGTTTAAGAAGCTACTCTATGATGTTTCTAGCTTGTACTAGTAACTTAATTGTGCTTTTCCATGGATGATGATAAGTTTATATATATGATTATTCCGTTGGATTTTTACTTAGCACCGAGAGGATATTGAGATGGAGGATCTCCCATTAGTAGAGGCCGGGTCTCTAGTAGCAATTTCCTTGTCCCTAACTACGTGCCCCCGTAGGTTGTCTTAAGTGCCATCGCTAGTGGATCTACCTAAGCTAGAAGTTCATGGTCCTTACCTTGGCAAGTAAGACATATTTTTTTGGTGTTGGAGCAATACACTGGATTTCATGTTGTAGCTCACATGGTCTATGTTGGTTAATAGTAAATATCCTATAAAACGAACTAAGTTACTTTCAAAGGTTTTATGAAGCTTCACTCATGATTTTTAGATGCATTGACCATGTTCATGATTATTATTTTTCTTTAAAGACTTTACTATGTTTAGCTTGGTCATGCACATCATGCTTTTGATTATTTCTCCTTATGATCATATTTTATGTTTTATTGCATTCCCTTATACTTAGTACATTCCATGTACTAATACATACTTGTACCTATATTGTTTCATTAATGTAGGGTGTGATGACTCCTCTCCCTCCGTTCGTGGCTAGTTGATCACTTTAGAGATTTGAAGACTTGGTGAGTCCTCATACTCTGAGGACGGTGTCGCCTTTATTGTTTTCCTTATGTTTTAATTTTCAGAATTTGTATGTGGTGTACGGGTTACGTCCCGACCACTCTATTTAATATAATAGATAGCTTGTCAAGACTATGCTAGACTTTAGTATTAATGTCAAACTCTTTACTTCTTATGAAATTTCTTGCTTTTCTCTATTATGTTGTGTATATACATGTCAAGTGGCTTGCGTAGGGCCTCTCGGGGTCTTATATATCATATCACCTATAGGGTGTACTTTGGTTGTGACAGATCTCATGGAAAGTAAGGTGAATTTGGGTTTCTGAAGTTGTTTCTATACGGTTGACCAATATGGGCCGTAGAGAGTTCTACGGACCGTAGGTCACAGCAGTAGGGCTGTCCGACAGTTATTTTTGGAGGGTATTTGGGCCTTTTTCTATGCATTTAATACCTATACAATGTTGTTTTACCCCTAATTCTAAGTCCTATAACTACCCATCTACCCCAAAAATTTCCCCAACTCTCTCAATCGCTGAAATTCCCAAAATCCATCCAAGTTCATCCCTTCCAAATCATCTCAAGCTCAAGAAGAAAATTTAGGGTTCAAGCTTCAACTCTCCAATTTCTCCATTGCTGTTGGGCTTTGATCCTCAAGGTCTGTAAGGCTTCATCAATGGGTTACATTCATCTATTGAGTCCCAAGGTTTCTCAATTCTCAAAGTTTAATTTCTCCAAAATTGGTTAGGTTTTTATTCAATTCTCCATGTGTTCTATTTGTGTTCATTCAATTGTTTTATTTTGATCTTATTATGATTCTTTGAACTCAATTAGATGCTTTCCAATTGAAATCACATGAACCCATGCATTGGTCATGAACTTTTACTATGAACCCTAAAAGACAAATTTATGAAGAAACTATGAATCTATGATTTATGTTTTCATGAAGTTATGCATGATTTATGAAAAAGAATGTTTTATGATCTAGGTTTCTTAAAGATAAGAATCTATGAAATTGTGAAAGGATTTCTCACGTATTAAGAAATCATGGATTGGTGAAAGGTTTTCTCACACATGTTTTGATTCAAGATTTAATGAGCTACTCTATGTTATTTTAAGCTTGGATTAGAATTGAATTGTGCTTTTCCATGGATGAAGTTATATTTAGGAAAATTACTATTCCGTTGGGATTTAACATAGCACCAAGTGGACTTTGAGATGGAAGCTCAAATAGGGTAGTCTCTAGTAGGAATCTCTAGTTCCAAACTACGTGTCCCCATACGATTGTCTTAAATGACCTAGCTAGTGGATCCACATATAACATATGAATTATGATACGGAGTTATACCTTGGCAAGTAGACTCTCCCTTCTCGATGTGGGAGTTACATCGGATTCCATATTATAGCTCGCATGGTCGATTGTTGGTTAAAGCTAATATCCTAAAAAATGAATTAAATGGCTTTCAAAGAATTTTATGAAGCTTTCCTTATGATTTAAGATGCATTGACCATGTTCATGATTTACAATTCTTCAATAAATGATTTCATTATGTACAGTTTGGTCATGCATATCATGCTCTTGATTATGTCCCCTTATTGATCATGTTTCACTTTTCATGCATATCCCTCTTACTTAGTACATTCCATGTACTAATGCATACTTGTGCCTACATTGTTTCACTAATGCAGGGTCCGACGATCTTCCTCCTCCCACTCGTGGCTAGTTGCTTGATCACTTGAAGTTCGAAGACTTGGTGAGTCCTCGTGTTATGAGGACCATGTCACCTTTATTACTTCATATGTCTTAGTTTACGGATTTTGTACATGGTTTATGGGTTACGTTCCAACCAATCTTGATGTATTAGATTGGTTGCTCAAGACTATGTTAGACTTCCTCTTTTATGTCAAGTGCTTTACTTTTACATGAGCTCTCTTTATTCTATTAAATTGTGTATATGCATGTCAAGTGGCTTGTGTAGGACCTCTCAGGTTCTTATACGACATGTCATGTCTAGGGTATACTGTGGGTCGTGACAATAATCTTTAATCTTTGCTAAAATTGTTCTTTTACTCTTTATCTGTCTCTGTGTGAGAGAGTTATAATTATTTTCATAATGTTGCTTCTTAGGCCCTCAACTAGACTCAGATGAGGGTAACCAATTGTAAATGATCTTCAACCTTCACTCTGCACAGACAAATTGGCTTTAAATGAGATTTTATATAAAATTTGTAGTAGTTCTTGTTCGGTCCAAGGTTTCACATATTAATTTTGATGATAATGAATCAAAATAATTTAATAAAAGAACATTTACTTGTGGTAAATTTATTTCTGGTGTAGGATTATTTAATGAAGAAGAATTTTGTGAAGATCTAAATAAATATGGAAAATAAGATATTATGAGATGGAATTACAAGAGAAGATATATATGGAAGAAATTACATTCCCAAATCAAGATATAAGAATCATGGAGTGAATATTTATTACGATCCTATGGAAGGAAATATTCTACAAAAGAAAAAGATCAAGATCAATCAGTTACTTAAGGAACATCAAATAGTTAATTAGTACCAATATATGTCCGAAGTCTCAAGTTCACAAAAGATTCCATATTCAGAGTGATAAAAGTTAAATATCAAGAAGACGGATGTGATTACATTCAAATCAAGATCCAAGGTGAAATGAAGAAGATCTTGAAATTCTCTTGGGTTTCTTAAAATAAATGCTCATATGTGTACAAGCAAAGAAGATATCCTACTGAAGGAAAGAGATGCTCAAGTTTGAAGTTCAATTTTGAATGCACCTACTGTAACTATGAGTTTGTGGAAAGCCAAGATCTATAAATATTGTGAAGACCGTACGTGAATGAAGATTTATTATGAAGATTAATTGACTATGGAAGGAAGATATTGAATGAATATTTATTATGGAAAGGGATTACTATTTTCCAAAATCAAGAAAGGAAGATTCAAGGGAGTTCAAACTATTGTCATCATCTTTATTAGCTTAACATAAGGAATCAAGAAGAATCTATTATGACAAGCAAATTTGATTCAATCATTACAATTCTTACACCATCCAAATATTTTATACATAATAATTGAGTAAAGAAAGGAATGCCAGGAAATCATTGGAGCAAATATATTGTGCAATCAATTGAGAAGAGAATTCATCAAAGAATGAAGATATTAATTCAAATAGAAAGATTCACCATATCAAGACAAATGAAGCAAACAAGAAAATTCCTTGGAGCATGATGAATCATTATTTAAAGAAGAAGTATTTAATTGATTCATCAAGCATCCTTACATACTTTCGTCTCAACCACTCTCAAGTTTATTTGTTCTACTTTTCATAAACATTGTAATTCATTATCGATTTACTGTGTAGTAAAAAGAGATAAAAGAGAAAATATATTTTTGGTGAGGAATTGTATTTAGAGGTTATTTCATTGCTTGTTTCTTTGATGAAGCGAGTGAAAAACGAAGAATCATTTTTGGTGAGCGAGTCAAAACCAACTGTTGTTCGTTGTTGGTGAGTGAGTGAAAACCAATCTTTGTAAACGTTGATGGAGAACGTAGAAAACCACAAAGGTTGTACTCAACTCAAATTATAAAGAGCTTAAAGAGATAACCTCCTTGCAACTCAAGGAAGTTTGAGTAGGATACCACATTGGTTCCGAACCAGTATAAAATATCGGTGTTATTTATTTTATGCTCTCATATTATATTCTGCTCTCTTTAATAATTATTGTGATTTATATTGTTTAAATCAAATGACTAACAATTGTGTGCAGGCTATCTCGTTATCGGTCGATTGGATCTAGAGTATAGTTGACTATCAGTTGACTGGATCTAGAAAGTAGTCGATAAGATCTTTAAAGGATTACAATTCACCCCCTTCTCTTGTACATTCAGTTCTTTTAGTAAATATATATCCTTGACTGAGTATGAGCAATGAAATTTGATACACGTTTGCCTCGTCAGTAATCCACAGATACAGTGTAAGAAATTAGTCGGTGAGGAAAAAAAGAAAGTAAGAGTAGTATAAACAGTAAGGTGTGCGAAATAAAAGAAGGTTATTTTATTTTAAGTATAAAGTAGTCTTTTCAGATTAAAAATGTTAAAATTCTATCGATAATTATGTTATATTGCTCAACTAATGAATTTTACTTTCCACGCTAAAAGAACTTGGTGCCTTGTTACTCTCTTGTTCTTGTTATTTATCCTGGATATTATTCCTACGTAATTATATTCTCAACACAATTAACTATAGTGCTGAAATCTTTTTCTTTGTTCTGCTTGTCTACCATCTATAAGCCTTCTATTTTTGGGATATAGGTGGGGTTGAAACATTTTAGTGGGTTCAGACAATGACTCACGGAAAGGGGCTTAAGCTTATCATAAAGATCTCCTTTTTTATAGCCTCTTTTTTTGTGGACATTAGGGATGATAGTGTTGTGGATAAATAGTAGTAAGTATTTATATTATCCCCTACTGCCCATTAGGAGCTCTACTAATGAATTGTTTATAACATCCTAGCAAAGAAGATGGTAGTCTCTAGCACGGATAATTTGGAGGCCACAGTTGATCATACAAGTAACTATGACAGAATGAGTGAGTTAAAAGCCTTTGATGATACAAAGGTCGGTGGCAAAGGGTTTGTTGATGCTGGGAACTCTAAGATACCTCAAATATTTATTCTACAACCATAGAACATGAAAGATTCCTCGGATACATGTGAAACACACTTAATTTTACAATGATTGACCCTGAAGGCATCAGCAAGATGGACCCAATCTAGCAAAAAGATATTGTGGAGAAAGTTAGAGATGCATCAGAGAGATAAGGTTTCTTCCAAGTGGTTAAACATGGCATTCCAATATCTGTCCTTGATGAAATGTTGTGTAACTCTGTTGTTTTGATGATCCTAACAAACAATGGGACAAGATCCCATGAATTACGCATGTTCTCTGGACAAATGGGGAATAACTGTAAAGTTGTCATGGTTAGTGAGCATGGGAAAAGAGAACAGAGCCCTTAGCCAATGGGAGGACACTAGGTTGTTTTGTTCAGAAGATAATATATCCTTGTTGACATGAAACTACCCAGTTCACACATCAATTGAATTAAGCAAAAATGTGTCTTTTGACTCTCTTAAGAAGTATACAAGCCTTCAAGAACTGCAAGGGGCCTGATATTGTTATTAAGCATGTCGTTAGTAGTTTAAGAGGTTGTGTCTTGTGTGTTTCAACCTATAAGATTTGTTCCTAATCTATAAAATAATTGATCGTGTCTTTATCATTTTAGCCGACAATGAGTATAGTTAGAGTTAACTGTGTAGTAATTGATTGAAGTCTATATCAACTAGAGTTAGTTGATATAGTGGGCAATAGAGCTATTTCTTTGGCTCATTCTGTAATAGAGGTGTTATTGGTTTTAGGATTAAGATTTTAATCCTTTATATGATTATTGGAGTCTGTATTCACTTGTTGCTTGAAAATAGCAAAGATTTATTGAAAAATTCTGTAGGAGAGGTCATGGGTTTTCCTCCCTTGAGCTAGGAGGTTTCCACGTAAACATCCTTGTTATTTGGTTTTCAGTATTTTATTTATTACTGTACTAAAGTATTACAAGGACCAGCCCTGTGGTGTGAGGTGGACATGTATAAGTTATAAATTGGTATTAGAGTAGTAACTCTTTATTTGATTAACATCAAGAGAGGATCCTAAAAAAATGGCAGCTCCACCTAGGTTGGAAGAAGTACAATCCACTACCCGTCCTCAGTGTTTCAATGGTTAGTATTACGGATGGTGGAAAACTAGAATGCATGACTACATCACGGCTGAAGATAGTAAACTGTGGGACATCGTTCTTGATGGACCTCAAGTTCCTACCAAGGATGTGAAAGAATGAGATCTAACTCGGGTAGTTCTTAAGACCAGGAGAGAGTATGATGAAGCCGATATGAAGAAGATTGAAAAGAACTACAAAGCTAAGAAGTTGTTGGTATGTGTAATTGGTGCTGATGAATATTACAGAATCTCACCTTTCAAGACGGCTAAAGAAATATGGGATTGCCTGAAGACAATTAATGAGGGAACTACTCAAGTGAAGGAATCAAAGGTTGACATGCTTAATACTCAATATGAAAATTTTACCATGAAGGAAGGTGAAACCATTCATGAGATGCACACAAGGTTTACATCCTTCATCAATGAACTTATATGCTTTGGGTGAACCTATTCATCCAAGTATAAAGGTTAGGAAGATTCTTCGTGTTCTTCCCAAATCTTGGGAAAGTAAGGTTGATGCTATCACAGAAGCCAGGGACCAGAAGACTCTCACTATGGATGAGTTGATTGGAAACCTTAAAACTCATGAGTTGAACAAGCACTAAAAAGGATGGAATAAAGGACAAGTCCCTATCTTTCAAAGCTTCCCCAAATGATATGTCCGGAGATGATAAAGAAATGGCTTACTTGACGTACGTGAAGATTTCAGAAGATAGTTAAGAATCATGGAGGAATTTTGGAAAAAAAAAACACTAGTCGATCAGCTAATGCAAATTACTTGTGTTACAAGTGTGGAAAGCCAAGACACTTCATCAGAGAGTGTCCAATGCACAAGTTAGAATGAAAAGACTGTAAAAACTGGAGGATACAAAGAAAAGTAGAGAGAACAAATCCCCTGATAAAGCAAGAAGGAAGGAAACTGATGATCAAGTGGTGAAGAAGGCTCTTGCTGCTTGGGGAAACTCTTCTAGTGAATCAGAGCATCCTGAAGATGCATCCATGCTCGTTGTTAAAGATGATGAAGACATCTTGGACTCCTTGTTTGCTCTAATGGCAAAATCATAAGATGAGGACACTAAGGAAGAGATAACTCTTTTCGACTGTAAAAGAAATCTAAATATGTACTCTGTAAAAATCCTGAGAAGCCTTGCTGATGTTTTGATAGATTCAATAAATGAACGGACTACTGAAAATGATCTTATGAATAACACCATAGATTCTCTACAAGATGAGAAAATAACATTAATTTCTCAAATGTCTGAAGTTAATGAAAGAATGATTGCCTTAGAAGTTGAGAATCTAAATCTCAAAGAAAATTCAAAAGGAATCTCAATTTTAAAAGGGAGAATCAGTAGTCCGAAACAATCTGAACTGAAGCTTGCTGTGTCATTAGAAAGAAATCTCTAGTTAGAAAAGGATCTTGGTCAGGTCAGGGAGGAGCTGAATAAATCTCTAAAATGGACTACTTCTTCTATGATTCAAGCTAATCTGACAGGTCAAGAATACAACAATGGAAAGGTCTAGGTTGTCGGAAGATATACCCTCCCTATAACCCTCACATCTAATATGTTACTGTCTCTGATAATCTATTGTGTACTCACTGTGGTTGAAATGTTCATCTTAAGAAGGACTATGAATCCTTAAAAAGGGTGAATGAAAATATGTCAATGCTTTCAAAGTTAAAGGAAAACATTAAAAGGGAACCTGGTCGAAGTAATAATATGAACAAGAAAAAATTGCCACTCTAGACTAGGAAGTCACTTGTTAAAACTCTGTATGCTTTTTGGGAACTCAGTCTTAAATGGGTTCCTAAGTCTAACAAGTGATATTTCCTATGCAGAAAGGAGGAAGAAGTCAATGTTGGTTCATGGAGAGTGAATGTTCCAAGTATATGACTAGGAAAACTAATCACTTCCTCTCACTTGAAGTGCATCAAGGTGGCAGTGTGTCATTTGGAAATGGAAAGAAGGGATACATTCTAGGCGTTAAAAGAATTGAAAAATCTATGGAGCATTCAATAGAAGATGTATACTATGTAAATGGGTTAAAGTATAACTTACTCAGTGTGTCTCAAATCTGTGGCATAAGAAATGAAGTCAAATTCTTGTCTGACAAATGTATTCTCACAAATTTGGCATCTCAAAGTGTGATTTTAACTGCAAAAGGCTCAAAAACATGTATGTAGCTGATCTGGACTGTGCTCGTGGAGATAATCTCACTTTTCTCAGTGCTCAAAGAAAGAATGTTGATCCTTGGCACATGAAACTCGGTCATGTAAGTGCCTCTCTTTTAAACAAATTTGTGTCTGGGCCCTAGTTCATGGGCTGCCGAAGTTGAAATTTGCAGACAATAAATTTTGTGATGCATGTGTTAAGGGAAAGCAAACCTGATCCTCAATCAAGCAAAAGAAAGGATTAAGTACCTCCAGGCCCTTGGAGCTTCTTCACATGGATCTGTGTGGTCCTGTAAAGATTCAGAGTAGAGGTGTAAAGAAAAATATCTTTTTGATTGTAGATGAATACTAAAGATTCAACTGGACCATGTTCCTAAGATCTAAAGATGAACGACATATGTGTTAATCACCTTCGCCCAAAAGATTCAAACAAAGTTGGATCGCAAAATTGCTGGGATCAGGTTAGATCATGGTACTGAATTTGAAAATGCTCAAATTTAAAGTTTTTGTGCTGATCATGGCATCAATCATAACTTCTATGCTCCAAGAACTCCTCAACAGAAAGGTGTGGTAGAAAGAAAGAACAAAACTTTAGAGGATATTGCAAGAACCATGTTGATAGATTCTAATCTCTCAAAGAATTTCTGGGCAGAGGCAGTCAACACTGCCTGCTATGTGACTAATAGGTGTCTCATTCGATCAATTCTTAAAAAGACACTGTAAGAGTTGCTGAACAATCCAAAACCCAAGCTAAGCTATATCAAAGGTTTTGGGGTGCACGTGTTTTGTTATCAATAATGGAAAGGATGACCTTGGGAAGTTTGATCCCAATAATGATGAAGTAGTCTTTGTGGGCTATTTATTAACAAGCAAGTCATACAAACACTACAACAAAAGAACACTATGCATTGAAGAAAGTGCTCATGTCATTTTTGATGAATATGGTGGAATTGATATCCGGAAGGACAAAGATGAAGCTGAAATTGAAGAGCTATTACAAATATAGAGAGGTAGCCTTATTCAAGAAACCGGCAGTCATAGCTCATCTAAGGGAGATAATTAATTCGAAGGACCTGGTCAGCTTAATACATCAGATGCAGCAGATCAAGATGAAGCTGAAAGACCAGACTAGGAAAATGATGAATCCATTATTAAACTAGGTTTGCATGTTAAAAAGAAGTCAAGATGGAAACATAAGTCATCTCATCCTATGGACAACCTTTTCTCTCCACTGGATTCTGGAATGCACCCTAGGTCACAAACAAGGAATCTTATGGCATTTTCAGCCTTCATATCCACCATTGAATCCAAGAATGTGAAGGAAGCTATAAAGAATGTTGATTTGATGAAATCCATGCAAGAGGAACTACATCCATTTGAAAGAAGTCAAGTTTGGCACCTTGTCCCTATACCAGAAGATAGAACCATAATAGGGACCAGGTGGGTGTTCAAAAACAAGTTAGACGAGCATGAAGTTATTACAAGGAACAAGTCTAGACTGGTTGTGAAGGGGTATAATCAAGAAGAATGGATTGACTATGATGAATCATTAGCTCCTGTGGCCAGGTTGAAAGCCATAAGAATCTTAATTGCTTTTGCTTCCTATGTGGGATTCAAACTTTTTCAAATGGATGTAAAGAGTGCTTTCTTGAACGAATATTTGAAGGAAGAAGTCTATGTGAAGTAGCCTCCTGGTTTTGAGAACATTTATCTACCAAATCATGTATTGCAATTGGATAAGGCTCTATACGGATTGAAGAAAGCTCCAAGAGCGTGGTATGAGAGATTGTCAAAATTTCTTCTTGATAATGGGTTCAAGAGAGGGAAAAATTATAATACCTTGTTTTTGAAATCAAGAGGAAAGGATGTTCTCACTGTCCAAGTATATGTTGATGACATTATTTTTGGAGCCACTTCAGAAACATTGTGTAAGGAATTTGCTACTCTGATGAGAAGTGAGTTTGAAATGAGCATGATGGGTGAACTTAACTTCTTTGTAGGGCTTCAAATTAAGAAGTTTACAGATGGTACCTCAATTTGTCAAGAGAAATATATCAAGGATATTCTCAAAAAAATTTATATGCTTGAAGCCAAGACAATTGACACACCCATGGGGACTAATTCGAAGCTTGTACTGATGAAGCAGTTCTTGAGGTAAATGAGACCATGTATACAGGAATCATTGGGTCTCTTCTCTATCATACTGTGAGCAGACTAGATATTGTGTTTAGTGTGGGAATATGTACAAGGTTCCAGGCTTGTCCCAAGGAATCTCATTTGAAGGCATCAAAGCGCATCTTAAGATATCCAAATGGAACTCTAGACCTGGTCCTGTACTACCCTTTTGGAGATTCATTCGATCTAGTTGGATACGCTGATGTGGACTATACATGGTACCTGGTTGACTGAAAAAGTACATCTGGAATGGATCACTTTCTTGGATCATCATGAATCTCTTAGGGATCAAAGAAGCAGAAAGCAGTGGCTCAATCCACAATTGAAGCTGAGTATGTTGCTGCTGCATCATGCTGTTCTCCGCTCCTATGGATAAAGCAACAACTTGATGATTTTGGTGTAATCACAGATACAATTCCTCTACTTTCCGACCACACAAGTGCTCTCAATATGACAAAAAAACCCAGTCCAAAATAAGAGAACCAAGCATATTGATGTGAGGCACCACTTCTTAAGAGATAATGTTGAAAATGGAAATATAATCATGAAGTTTTACAAGACAGAGGATCAAATTGCTGACATTTTAACCAAAGCCCTAAGAAAAGACCAGTTTGGCAAGAACATGTTGAAGCTGGGGATGATCAAATTGAACTGACCTCTCAACCTTGATGTATTCAACCTTTTTATTGACTAAGATTAGGGAGCAGGTATCATTGTTTTTGTCTTGCAATAATTTATGAATTCAACTTAATACCTTTTGTAGGTATACACTCATGGTGACTTAGCTAGAGGGAAGAGGAAAACAGTATTGATCAGGGCAATTGATGTTTAAAATAAAAAGAGGGACCTGGTCATTGTTCAGAGGTTAGTATCGCCTTATAGTATTTTTTAAATATTTCAGGAAACAGTCACTTCTGCCATGTGTCACACTCTCTCTCACTTTGAATTTATGTCACTTGTTTTCAAAATGAAAAAGGTCACCTCTATTCAGGGACCAGGCACAACTTTTGGGAATTTATATCTAACCTCTCTTCCTCTCAACCATTCTAAGAAATTCAAAATCCTCTTATCTCTTCCAAAATCATCACTTGGAAGCTTCTCTTTCTTCTTGGTTGCTCAAAATGATGCCAAACTATTCATACCCCCTTAAAGACTCCCACCATATGGAAGATGAATCTCCTATTCACTTCTAGTTCAGCTCTCTGGTCCAACCTAAAAACCCCTCTCCGTCTACCCCTATTTGTGTTGTCGGAGAAACTAGTGAATCTGCAACTTTGACTGTAGAAATCCTAACCTCTTTGATTGACATACTCAATCCAAACCTGCTCCCTCAAGATAAAAATCTCCCCTGCTCTCCCACACTACTTCTCTCTCCCTCTCAGGAAAATTCTCAAGATGCCTCTACTCGTTCAGAGGCTCAATCGATTTTCAAACCTCTTGAAGTTGAAAACCCCACTGATCTAGATGTTACCTCCCAACCAGGACTTGTATCCTCTACTATGTCTGAAAGGTTGTTTGATCAGGACCTTCTAGTTGAAAAGTGAATAGAATAAAACATCTTGTCTGCTGGTAATGAGTGGGCAGTACAGAGTCTCACAGATATGAAAGGGGATATTCAACCTCCTTTCTTTGAGATAGAGTCAAAATCTCCAGATCTAGTGGCATAAAAGTCAGGGCTCTTGTTTGATCAGACACCTGTTACTTGTTTACCCATAGATTTCATTCAACAAGATGTAGTTGAGGAAGCGGATATTTCTCATATGGTTCGTAAAAGTAAGGGAAGGAAAGAAACAGATGAATCAAGAAGGGTGGAAAGTGAAATCAGCAAAAAGGAAAGGAAAGGATATGAGAAATCAAGATTTAAGCAAGGCAAATCATTGGGAAGGGAAATGGTAAAGTTCATAAACATCCTCATGTTAAAGTTGTTAAAAATTATCCCACTCGTGGCTCACAGAAGAAATTAATGGGTGATGCTATGATTGCTAATAAAGCAAAAACAACTTACAACAGAAGAAAGAGGAATAACTCTATTACTAAAGAAAATGACTTCTCTCCTGAGGACCTGATCGATGTTTCCAAGGTAATAGATGAGGGTGCAATTGAGTCAAATGATTTTGTGAAGGTTGTTAGAAAATTAAGGAAAGTAGTTGGTGGGAAGCGAGTTACAACTAATGACTCAAAAACTGAAGGTGAAACAATGAAAAAGAGAAATAGTAAAAAGGAATCAATGGTGGAGACAGTTGAACTAGTGTCGCAGCAAGTTAAGGGACCAGGTTCACCTGTTAGTAGAGGAAAGGGTGACAAGATACTATCCAGAGAGGAAATAATTGGGATTCTTAAAACTTAATAAGTGTTGAATGGAAGAATGCCTGATCCAAAGATTCTTGATAAACTAGGACTGCTATATCTTGTTGACTGCGTTGCCTTGCAAGATCGGTAGCATTTGTTTGAGTGGTCTATTCTTTCCTTTCATGAGTTTGAAGTTCACGAATTCTACTATAACATGAAAATTCTTGAGGACGAGAGTATGGATACCAAAGTTCATTATGTGGAGATTCATTTGAGTGGGGACATTTTTGGAGCTATTTTTGAAGTATCCTGCCTAGGGATCAGGTCGGTGGACAAAGGAATACCTTCGAAAACCTTCATCAAAACGACATCCAAAATGGATGGACTTAAATATGCTGGAATCCCTTAGAAATATCTCAAAGGTGAGCACCACTTATACTTTGAATATGTTAATAAAGTCCTTCTGCCTGCACAAAGAAAAGAACTGTATCTTCATCTACTGACTTATTCCTAATGGAAGCTTTGGCGAGTATGATGCCATCAATCTTTCTGGAATTATGTTGGAGCATATGGGTAAAGTGATGACTCCTAAGGATGGGCATCATGGATTGGCCTATGTATACATGTTAAACCGAGTCTTCAAGCACTTCAACGTACCCCTTGGGAAAAGAGTTGCAGGGACTATAAAGCAAGTCATCTCACTATCCACTCCCATTGAATGTGAGTGCATTGAAGAGAGAAGTAAGTCCAAGTCCCAAGTGTCAGAGTTCCTTGACTAGCAAGGCTTGCTTAAGAGGGAAATGGAGGATCTAAATAGTGCTTTGGCAGCAAAATACCTGGAGATAACACAACCCAAGTCCTTGCTCCAAAAAGAAAATTCTCAAGGATCAGGTCCCAATGCAGATGTGCAAGCTAAGGCGGCAAATCTGAAAGTGAAGAATGAAAACCTACTTGAGTCTAATACTAAATTGAATGATGAAGTCTAGATCCTCACCAAATAGTTGCTTCAGGCTCATACTGATGCAATCACTCGCATAACCATGCTCTCGCAATCCTTTGAGCACAACCCCGACCCTCCGTCCTAAAGTCCTCCTTGGTTTCCCTTGTTTCCCTGATTAGTGGCAAAGTTTATGTGTTTTGTAGTAGTTCTTACTTGTAGTTTTGTTGATGCTTCCTCTATCTAATGAAAATCTCGCTCTATTTTCCTGATTTATCTCTTCTTTAATTGCTTAGTTACTCATGTTATGTGTCGCCCAATGGCCATGAATTCATTCTTCTTTTGCTTGACATCTTGCTTGTGTTTACTGCTGTTACTTTTTTATGATATCCAAAGGGGGAAGAATGTATTATTGGTGATAGGGTAGTGTATATATTGGTGATAGGGGGAACAACAATACGTGTTGGTGATAGGGGTAAAATAATGCATTAAGGGAACATTGGCAACAGGGGAAGAAAAGATAAAAAGGAACATGTTGAAGAAGTATTGTTTTCATCATCAAAAGGGGGAAAATGTAACTCTGTTGTTTTGATGATCCTAACAAACAATGGGACGTGGTCCCATAAGTAGCGCATGTTCTCTGGACAAATGGGGAACAATTGTAAAGCTGCCAAATGTCATGGTTGGTGAGCACGGGAAATAGGACAGAGTCCTAAGCCATTGGGAGGAAACTAGGTTGTTTTGTTCAGATGATAATATATCTGTGTTGACATGAAACTACCTAGTTCACACATCAATTGAATTAAGCAAAAATGTGTGTTTTGTCTCTCTCAAGAAGTATACAAGCCTTCAAGAACTACAAGGGATCTGATAGAGTTATCAAGCGTGTCTATAAAGGAACTGATCATGTCTTTATCATTTTAGCCAACAATGACCATAGTTAGAGTTAACTGTGTCATATGCGATCGAAATCTATATTAACTAGAGTTAGTTGATATAGTGGTCAATAGAGCTATTGCTTTGACTCATTCTATAATAGAGGTGTTACAGGTTGTAGGATTAAGTGTTTAATCCTTTGTATGATTATTAGAGTCTATATTAACTTGTTTCTTGAAAATAGTGAAGATTAGTTTTGGAAAATCTGTGGGATAGGTCATGGTTTTCCTCCCTCGAGTAAGGTTTCCACGTAAACATCCTTGTTATTTGGTTTTCTATATTTTAGTTTTTACTGCACTAAAATATTACAAGGACCTGGTCCTGTGGTGTAGGGTGGACTCGTATAAGTTATTATGTTGCGAGGAGCACAACTATTATTTGAGCAAGATATCAAGATTAAGAAACAATATTACACTTGAGATAACACGAAAAAGGTGGTTCATGCTAGCAATTGTGATGTATAGCCATTCAGTTCCAGCTGCAAATTGGAGAGATTACATTTTCTTTAAAATGGCTCCGAATCCTCCCAGTCCAGAAGAATTTCCAAGACCATGTAGGTATATGTTCTGAATATGAATTAGAAAGCAAACCAGTAATTGAATATGTACTATGTGGTGATAAAAATTGAAATGTGTTGTTTCATTGATTTTACCAATTGTTATAGGGGAATGCTAAAGGACTACTCTAAGCATATGATGGAATTGGGTTGTTCCTTTCTTGGATTATTGTCTGAAGGTGTCGGTCTTAATTGTTGTCATCTCAAAGATATGGATTGCACGGAGGGGTTTGGTGTATTGGCCCTTTACTACCCAGCACACCCTCAGCTTGAACTCACCCTAGGCACTAACAAACATTTTGACAATGATTTTCTCACAGTGCTTCTGTAAGATCACATCGAAGGACTCTAAGTGCTTCACTAGAATCAGTGGGTTGATGGTCCTGCTACGCGTGGTGCTCTTGTGGTCAACATTGGAAATCTTCTGTAAGGTAGTATTCTTTTTCTTTTCTAATCCAACTACGATCGATAAGAGTAAATATACCATTTTATTATTTTTGTTGTTTTTTCAGCTCATATCAAATGGCAAGTACATAAGTGTTGAGCACAGAGTATTGGCAAATAAAGTTGGACAGAGAGTATCAGTTCCATGCTTCTTCGGCATATATTCAATGTCATCTTTCGAGATTTATGGATCGATTATTGAATTCTTGTCAGAAGGTAACCTTCCAAAATATCATGCAACCACTGTGAAAGACTATAGTGAGTAATACGGTAAAAAAGGTCTAGATGGAATTTTTGGATTGTTGTCAGAAGGTAGCCCTATCATGCAACCACTTTGAAAGACTATAGTAAGTACTATGGTAAAAAAGGTCTAGATGGAACTTCTGCATTGTCGTGTTACAAGATCTAATTTTAATGTAGTAACTAAATTTATGATTAGAACTAAGAATTTTACTTTTGATGCTTGTTTGGATGCTGGTTATTACCTATTGTATTGTATCGTCTTGTTACTTTAAATAAAATGATTGTTTGTAAAGACACCTTAAGGTTTGTTGTATCGTTTTGTTAAATCCTTTTTTATGTAATGATGAAAAGTTTCATTCTGTGTGACGAACGATTTAAAAGCCTTTGATGATACCAAGGCTGGTATCAAAAGGAATTGTTGATGCTGGAAACACCGAAGTGCCACGAATATTAGTTCAACCAACTAAAATAGAGGAATTTATTGGCAATTGTGAAACAAAGTTCATTTTTCAGTGATAGATCAAATTAATCCTAAAGACATTGTGGACAAAGTTTTAGAAGCATTAGAGACATGGGGTTTAATTTCTTCCAAGTCATTGATCATGGCATTCCATTAGTTTTCCTATTGTATAGGGTGAGAATTGACTAAATATATGTGGCACTTGAGGGAAAGAAGAAAGAGAGCCCGGGAAATTGATTACCTAAGACGGCATTCTTGATAAAGGGAAAGCAAAAAAATGCTACAGGCTAAGAAAGGTTTGGAAACTTATGACGTGGACAAAGAGACAAAGAGGGACAAGATCTTGGAAGGATTAGGTGAGCCGACGAGCTCGTACGGACCTGAAGGCTGCAGGAATATTTGCTAGAATCACCCATGCACTCTCCGTCATTGGTCTTGGTACTTTAGTGTAATGACCCTCTAGGTTATTTATGTGTTAATGCCTCCTTTCCACCATTTAGAGCGTTCCTATAGCAATCCCAAGTCATTTATGACTTGCTGGCACTGACTGTTTGGTCGCCTTATCATTCGTTTTGGTTTTATGCCTATTTTCCTATTTTGAAGCTTTTAAACGTTGAAAAGTTAATTTTGGTCATAACCTCAGGTAAACGACCTCATATGGTAATTATGACGGTTCCATCAGCTCCGGAGCGGCCAAATTAGGCTAGTAGCATCATTGGCATGAGTCCCAAGGATTTCGGTGTGACTTTGTAGCCATTTGACACTTTAGCCTTTGAATTTTGGAATAAGTTTGACTTTGGTCAACATTCATGGTAAATGCACTCAGATTAGAATTCCGTCAGCGCGGTTAGTTTTTGAATGCCAAGTTTGGTCAAGAATGACCCTTCGTGTGCTTCTCAGGGCTTCCGGTCTAATTCCGAGGCCCTCGGTAGATTTTGGCTAAAATGGACCATTGTGTGTGGGACCCTTTTTTTGTTGAAACAACCTCGTATGGAAATTTTAACTGTGCCATTCAGTCCATAACGTCTAATTTGATGGGGTAGCATATCTCGTTTGTGTGCATGGGGTTCCGAACGAATTCCGAGCACCCTGTCGGAGAATTTAGAAGCCAAGCTCTCAGTTGGTGCAGCTGTGATGTTGTATATCCATACCTTCTCTGTGTTTGCAGAAGTTGATCCACATTCACGGAGGTGTGGGCCTGTCTTCTCCACGTTCGTGTGCTGGGCTCCTCTTTCACAGAGGTTTGAGATCTTCTTCTCCGCATTCGTGGATAGGGCTCTGCCTTCGCGGAGGTCTGGGAGGTCTGGGGAGCTTTCCTCTCAGCTTTCGCGGAGGTATTGATCCTTGGTCTCCATGTTCGCAGACCCTTGGCCGTGTTTACGGAGAGCTACTTGTTTTCCTTCCACGTTCGTGGGAGTGTGGGCGCGTTCGCGGAGGTATGTGCGCCCGGTAGTGTTTATAAGTTGAGGTCGAAGTCATTTGGATGAAAAGTTCTAAAATTCGTATCTCCTTCATCTTTTATCAATTTTCATCGATTTGAAGTCCCAGGTGCTGGAATATCGTTGTCTTCGTGGGTTAGTGATCAGATTGTGTTGGGTGTTACTCGATTTTCATGAATTTAAGGCGTAAGTTGCTATCCTAAGCTAATTGTGTAAAGTTTTGCATTTCTTGTTTTGATTGGACGGAGCTGATCCGAGCCCTGATGGGTGTTTCATTTTGGAATACAAGTTCGGGGGAGGATTTGGGACCTCTTCAAGGAGTCAATTTTGGAAAATCCAGAGCGGGTCTCATATTTCTCGATTTTGACTCCAAAATTGGTCCGTCTCTAATTTTGATAATTTAAGTGTCTAAACGACCGTATTGAGACTGTGATTCTATTTTTGATAGCGTGGCAGCAGTCCAAGACCGTTTGGAAGGAAAAAACTTTGACAGAGTGATTTGGAGAGCGCGGTCGGCCTTCAGGTAGGCTATGGCTTCCTTTTGTTTAGATTGAGTCCGAATGTGTAATTGCATGCTGATTGGTGTGAATTTAAGGTGGGTAGCTAGTATTTCTCCTCTTCTTCTCAGAAACCATGCTTTAGGATTGATATTCAGGTTATTTTTGGGGTTAGTATCGTGCTATCGGAGGGTTTGCTTATTTGTGGGTATTTGTGTATTATCTGTTGGGATGTAATTGTCGTTGCACGTGTAGTATCTTGTTTGGCTGGTTATTTGGTGTTGCATACGTAGTATTTGGTTAGCTATTTACTCTTGCTTGACTATATCTTTGGCCTCAGTCTAGGATAGACTAGTGTTGCCTTAGCCTCTTGCACCTGGTTGACTTGAGTATGTATCCGACGTCGATTCGGATGGACTAGATCCTTGTAGACAGACATAGAAGACTTGGGTCTGATAGTATGAACCTTAGTTTAGGCGAACTCGTGGCTTTTCAGATCTTCTACTCTTTCTCTTCCTATTTCAGCGATTCCGGGGTACTGCCGGAAGGTTGGGTTGTGCTAGGCTGGGAGCCTTATGTGGATATCCGTGTGTGTGGGTGGCGTCCTGCGGTGATTAGGCTCATTATGAATTGGTTGGTGGGGGATTTATTTGGTTAGAGGCTACTAGCTCCAGTCTGAGGCTGACGTTACACGGTTAGAGTTCGTTATTTCCAGCTTGAGATTGTTGAGTGGGGAATGCTAGCTCTAGTCCGAGGTTGACGTTACACGGTCAGTGTCCATTATTTCGAGCTTGAGACTATTGAGTAGGGGTGTTATCTCCAGTCCAAGGTTGACGTTACACGGTTAGAGTCCGTTATTTCGAGCCTAAGATTGATAGATGGGTTCGAGGCCCATGATCTATTACATACAGTTCGAGTCCATTATTTCCAGTCCGAGGCTGACGTTACATGGTTAGAGTCCATTATTTCCAACTTGAGACTGATGTTGTGGGTTCGAGGCACAGGTTCTATCTTCATTGGGTTTGAGGCCCATGGGTTTTAAGGCTTTTGGAGTTGGGTTCCCTTTTTTCCGTAGTTGTAGCTTCTCTATGTACCCATCAGGTTTATGGGGGTCCATTCGGGTTGTTGTTTGTCTATGCTTGAGTGTACCTAGTGGGTCTTATGGTGGGCCTTGCTGGGTTATTTTGATATTCTTAGATTTACTTTCCGCTTATTCTTCTCCTGCTCTATTGACCTTGTTCGTGTTTGATTCTATCCTTTCTGTCTGTTTTTACCATTCTTGCTTAGTCCGCCTATGATTCCTACTGGGTACTTGTTGTTTTGGTACTCATACTACACCCTGCATCTATTTTCGTGATGCAGGTCCGAGCACCAGTTATCAACATTGAGTTTGAGCCTGTAACTTTCTGTTCAGGAGACGAGGGTCAGCACATGGCGTTCTGGGATTACCTGTCTCCTTCTGCATTTATATATTGGCTGGTCTTTTATTTTTGAGACAGTTTGTTTATGTGGTCCACTTTTGGGACTTGTACTCTTTTTACTTGTTCTGTACCTATGACTTCTAGATTCTGGGAGGTATTTTTTATGTATATAGTTCTTGGCTCACTTATGCTTTCGCTTGTGTGTTCTTTATTTTTGTTTCCTCTTAATTAAGATTTAGATTCCACTCTTAGTCCCATTACTCCTAAGTTCCGGGATAGAGTTTGGCTTGCCTACTGGCAGGCGCCATCATGACTTGAGAAATCAGGTCGTGACAAGTTGGTATCAGAGCCTAGGTTCGTTGGTCGCACTTGTACAGAACAAGTATCTAGTAGAATCTTGAGGATCGGCGCGGAGACGTCCGTGACTTATCTTTGGGAGGCTGACGAATGTCTTTAAGAGGTTTTCTTATTTTGTGTCATTATCGTGAGTTGTTGTCCAATTGGTTTCATGAATACTCACTTGTTTCACTCCGTCCCAGGAATGGGTTACACACGTAGTTGAGGTCAACCCCAGGTTGAGGTGGTGCGGCGGCACCAGGTTGGGAGAGAGCAAGGACTCCAGAGATGGAGCAGAGCCTCGGATAGATCAGATTCCTCCTTAGCAGTGGGGCAGGGACCAGCCCAACCACCACCCGAACTAGCTGCCCCTTTGATCTGCAGGCGATGCTCGCTCAGATTCTAGCGGACATTGGGGGCATTCACCATTAGCAGCAAGCTCCAGCGCCAGTTCCAGAGCCGGTTCCAGCACCGCAGGGTTACCCTGCAGCAGCGCCTCCAGAGGTTTAGAAGTCACCGACACCGAACACCGTTCAACTAGATGTTTTAGATTGAGTTATGCCATTGAGGGAGCAGAAGATACTCAGGGTGTTTCTGAGACTATCACCGCCAAGGTTTTCGGGGGTAGGTGTCGAGGATGCCCATGAGTTCCTGACTACTTGCCGAGAGCGACTGCAGACCTTGGGCTTGGTGGAGTCGAGGGGAGCCGACTTCACTGCTTATCAGCTAGATGGATCTACTCGACAGTGGTGGCATTCTTTTATGGAGACCAGACCAGTTGGGTCACCGCCGGTGTTGTAGATGGAGTTCTCAGAGGCTTTTCTGGGTAGATTTATCCCATGGAGCATTAGAGATCGGCTCCGTGATGAGTTCACGAGGTTGGAGCAGGGCTCCATGATGGTATCCGAGTATGATGCCAGATTTCATGAGTTATCCCGTCATGCCACCATGATTCTTCCTACATGGGAGGAGAGGGTCCGATGCTTTGTTAGAGGTTTGAGGTTGCAGTTGCGGATTGAGTTGCAGTCTATGGTTTCAGTGGGCTGCTCATTTTTAAATGAAGTGGACCTTGCCCGCACGGTTGAATAGCTCCATCGTGAGGCCCACAGAGGCAGCGGTAAGAGGGCCAGGCCAGATGATAGTTTCGGTGGGGCTCGTCATAGGTCAAGGGATACCTCGGACCGGGTTCATCAGAAGTTCTAGTCAGGTCAGCCCAGTCGCCTGTTCCAGGCTTCATTGGAGACATCCGAGGGTGACCAGCACCGTCAGGGTGGCTATAGTACAGGTCTGAGTCAAGGCCGAGGTGGGTTTCAGGTGGGTTTCAGGCGGGTTCATCAAGTCGGGGTGGCCGTCCTCCACTTACGGGCAACTCATCACAGGGTTGCTTCACATGTGGGGAGCTTGGGCATTGGTCCAGAGAGTGCCCTAGTTCTAGCTCAGCCTTACCAGCGCCGTAGGCAGTGAGACTAGTAGCAGCAGTGGCATCTCCAGCTAGAGAAGGGGGTCAGCCTTAGGGTGTTCGGGGAAGTCCCAGGGGAGGCAGGACAGGTGGCCGAGTGGATGCACGTGGTAGAGGCTCCCAGGGCCATTTCTATGCAACTCCAGCTAGTGCAGAGGCCGAGGCATCAAATGATGTGATCACACGTATGTTTCTTTTATGCCATCAGCCTGCTTCAACTTTATTTGATCCCAGTTCAACATATTTGTATGTGTCTGCTTATTGTGTGCCTCGGTTGGGGTGAGTCCAAAGCCTATAGTAGTGCCCTTGCGTGTTTCGACCCCAATAGGGGATTCTTTAGTAGTGGATTAGGTTTGTAGATCCTGTGTGGTGACTATTCGGGGGCAGGTCACACGGGTTGACCTTATTGTTCTTTGTATGGTGGATTTTGATTTGACTCTGGGTATGAACTGGTTATCCCCTCACCGAGCGGTCTTGGATTGGTATGCCAAGACCGTTACCTTAGCCATGTCTGGTATTCCACCGGTGGTGTGGCAGGGCTCTTTTAGTCGCACACCGGTTGGAGTGATTTCTTATGTTCAGGCTCAGAGGCTAGTGGCTGGCAGATGTTTTGCATATTTTGCATATGTTAGAGATGTTATTAGGGAGGGCCCTAAAGTTGATTCAGTGCCTATAGTCCGAGAGTTCACAGATCTCTTTCCTGCCGACCTTCCTAGCCTACCCCCAGATCTGGGCATTGACTTTGCCATTGACTTGGAGCCGGGTACTCTTCTTATTTCTATCCCACCATACCGTATGGCACCTGCAGAGTACAGGGAGCTCAGTGTTTAGCCTCAGGATCTCTTGGGTAAGGGATTTATTCAGCATAGTGTATCACCTTGGGGTGCCCCAGTTCTGTTTGTGAAGAAGAAGGACGGCACCATGTGGATGTGTATTGATTACAGGAAGTTGAATAAGGTGACGGTGAAGAGCCGTTATCCTATGCCTCGTATTAATGATCTATTCGACCAGCTTCAGGGTGCCGTAGTGTTTTCTAAGATTGACTTGAGATCCAACTACCACCAGTTGAGGATTAGATCAGCGGATATCCCTAAGACAACATTTAGGACTCATTATAGCCATTTTGAGTTCCTAGTGATGTCTTCTGGGTTGACTAACGCCTCTGCCGCCTTTATGGGTTTGATGACACGTGTACTCAGGTCATATTTGGACTCCTTCATCAAAGTCATCATTGATGATATCTTGGCATACTCGCAGAGCCATACTGAGCATAGCATCATTTTAGGATAGTGCTCTAGACTTTGAGAGATCATCGGTTGTATGCAAAGTTCTCAAAGTGCGAGTTTTGGCTTGAGTTCGTAGCATTATTAGGGAACGTGGTGTCCAAGGATTGCATTATGGTGGATCCGACAAGGATTGAGGCTATTCATGATTGGGCTAGGCCCACCTTTGTGACTGAGATTAGGAGCTTCGTCGGCTTGACAAGGTACTACAAGCTCTTTGTCGACGGTTTCTCCACTATAGCGGCACTTTTGACTCGGTTGACTCACTAGGATGTTCCCTTTGTGTGGTTGGAGGAGTGTGAGAGGAGCTTTCTGAGGCTTAAGGAGTTGCTTACCACTGCTCCTATATTGACTCTTACAATTGAGGGTGAGGGCTTCACGGTCTATTGTGATGCATTCGGTGTTGGTTTGGGTTGTGTTTTGACGCAGCAGGGCTGGGTGATTGCTTAAGTGTCGAGGCAGCTTAAGCTACACGAGCGCAACTACCCCACTCATGACTTGGAGTTGGCGGTGGTAGTTTTAGTGCTTAAGATCTGGAGGCATTACCTGTATGGAGTTCATTGTGAGATCTACACTGATCACAGGAGCCTTCAGTACATTATGAGCCAGAGGGATCTTAATTCGAGGTAGCGCCACTGGATCGAGCTCCTGAAGGACTATGATCTCTCTATTCTCTTCCACCCGGGAAAGGCAAAAATAGTAGCGGACGCTTTGAGTCGGAGGGCAGGGAGTATGGGTAGTCTAGCCTTCCTTTTTTTTTCGGAGCGACCCTTGGCTTTGGACATTCAGTCCTTAGCCAATCAGATGATCAGACTTGATGTTTCAGATTCCAGCTGGTGTTAGCTTATGTGGGGGTTCAGTCATCTCTGCTTGTTTAGATCTGTTGTTGTCAGTTTGAGGATGATTCTTTGGTGGCACTCAGAGACAGAGCTCAGATTCAGATGGGGTGTTGAGGTTTGCCGGTAGGATTTGTGTTTCGAGAGTTGGGGATTTAATTCAGGTGATCCTTAGCGAGGCCCATGATTCCAGGTATTATATCCATCCGGTCACAACTAAGATGTATTGTGATTTGAGGCAGCATTAGTGGTGGAGCGCTATGAGGAGGGACATCTCAGACTATATGTCCCATTGCTTGTGTTGCCAGCAGGTGAAGGCCGAGCATTTGAGGCTTGGTGGTGAGTTGCAGAGATTACCCATTTCGGAGTGGAAGTGGGAGCGTATCACGATGGACTTTGTTGTCGGGTTTCCAGTACTTCTAGAGGTTTTGAGAGAATTTCGATCATCGTGGATCAATTGAACAAGTCAGCACACTTCCTTCCAGTTCATACTTCCTTCAGTGCTTAGAGGTTATCCCATATCTACATTCGGGAGGTAGTCCATCTTCATGGTGTGCCCGTTTCTATAATTTCAGATCGGGGTTCACAGTTCACTTCCAGCTTTTGGAGAGTATTTCAGGAGGAGTTGGGCACCCGTGTCAATCTTAGCACAACATTTCACCCGTAGACAGATGGCCAGTCAGAGCGTACTATTCAAGTTCTTGAGGATATATTGCGGGGTTGTGTTATGGATTTTTGAGGCCAGTGGGATCAGTTCTTGCCCTTGGCGTAGTTTGCGTACAACAACAACTACCATTCTAGAATCCAGATGGCCCCGTTTGAGGCCTTGTATGGTAGGCATTGTCACACTCCGGTTGGTTGGTTTGAGTCTACAGAGCCTAGGTCGTGTGGTACGGACTTGTTTCAGGAGTCCTTAGAGCATGTGAGGTTGATTCAGGATAAGCTCAGGACGGCTCAGAGTAAACAGCGGAGTTATGTTGATCGCAAGCGTCGACCGTTGAGATTTGCCGTTGGTGACCGAGTATTCCTCCGAGTGTCACCCATGAAGGGCGTGATGAGATTCGGGAGGCGGGGCAAGCTTAGCCCTAGGTATATTGGGCCTTTTGAGATTTTAAGGGTAGTTGGTGATGTGGCCTATGGGTTAGCTTTACCTCCAGTATTCTTGGCTATTCATCCAATTTTCCATGTTTCGATGCTGAATCGATATGTTCCAGATGAGTCTCGTGTGCTCCAGTATGATGCCGTAGAGTTGGATGATCGCATGTCCTATATTGAGGAGCCAGTTGCTATTTTGGCCAAAGATGTGAAGCAGCTGAGGTCTAGAGCCATTCCTGCGGTGAAGGTCCGTTGGAAGTATCATCCAGTTCCCCAACTTATTTTAGCCCTCAAATACTTCTTGACTCTTACTTGCACGAATGAAAGTCATTTTAGTAGTGGATATTGTAAAGACCCTCTAGGTCATTTCTGTGTTAATTCCTTCTTTCCACCGTTTAGAGCTTTCCTGTAGTGACCCCAAGTCATTTATGACTTGCTAGCACTGATTATTCGGTCGCCTGGTCATTTGTTTGGGTTTTGTGACTATTTTCCTGCTTTGGAGCTTTCTAACCTTTAAAAGTTGATTTTGGTCATAACCTTAGGTAAACAACCTCAGATGGAAATTCTGACGGTTCCATCAGCTCCGGAGTGACCAAATTAGGCTAGTAGCATGATTGGCACGAGTCTCAAGGCTTTCAATGTGACTTTGTGCCCATTTGGCACTTTAGCCTTTAAATTTTGGCATAAGTTTGACTTTGGTCCACATTCTTGATAAACGTGCTTGGATGAGAATTCCATCAGCGCGGTTAGTTTTGAAATGTTGAGTTTTGTCTAGAATGACTCTTCGTGTGCTTCTCGGGGTTTTCGGTCTAATTCCAAGACTCTCGGTAGAATTTGGCTAAATTTGCCATTAGGTGTGGGACCCACTTTTTGTCAAAACTACCTCGTATGGAAATTTCGACTGTGCCATTGAGTCCGGAACGTCTAATTTGATAGGGTAGCATATCTCATTTGCGTGCACGGGGTTTCAAACGAATTTTTAGCACCCCATCGGAGAATTTTGAAGCCAAGTTCTCAGCTGGTTTAGCTGTGATGTTGCAGACCGATACCATCTCCGCGTTTGCGCGCTTGGTTCCTCGTTCGGGAAGGTTTGAGATCTTCCTCTCCGCTTTTGCGGATAGAGCTCCGCGTTCACGGAGGTATTGATCCTTGGTCTCCGCATTCACGGAGTGTTACTTGTTTTCCTTCCGTGATCACGAGCGTGTGGGCGCGTTCGCGGAGGTATGTGCGCCTGGCAATGTTTATAAGTTGAGGTCGAAGTCATTTGGATGAAAAGTTCTAAAATTCATATCTCCTTCATCTTTTATCGGTTTTCATCGATTCGGAGTCCCAAGTGCTCAAAATCTCGTTGGTTTCGTGGGTGAGTGATTAGATTGTGTTGGATGTTCCTCGATTTTTGTAAATTTGAGGCGTAAGTTGCTATCCTAAGCTAATTGTGTAAAGTTTTGCATTTCTTGTTTTGATTGCATGGAGCTTAACCGAGCCTCGATAAGTATTCCATTTTGGAATACAAGTTCTGGGGAGGATTTGGGACCTCTTCACAGATTTAATTTCAAAAATTCCAGAGCGCGTCCTACATTTCTCAATTTTGACTCCAAAATTGGTTTGTTTCCGATTTTTATGATTTTAGTGTCTAAACGACCTTATTGATGCTGTGATTTTATTTTTGATAGTGTGGCAGCAATCTTAAGCCGTTCAAAAGGGAAAAGCTCCAACAGAGTGATTTAGAGCGCACGCGGTCGACCTTCAGGTAGGCTACGACTTCCTTTCCTTTAGATTGAACCCGAATGTGTAATTGCTTGCTGATTGGTGTGAATTCGGGGTGGGTAGCTAGTATTTCTCCTCTTCTTCACAGAAACCATGCTTTAGGATTGATTTTCGGGGTTAGTATCATGCTATCAGAGGGTTTGCGTATCTGTGGGTATTTGTGTATTATCTGTTGGGCTGTAATTATCATTGCATGTGTAGTATCTTGTTTGGCTGGATATTTGTTGTTGCATGCATAGTATTTGGTTGGCTATTTACTGTTGCTGGACTATATCTTTGGCCTTAGTCTAGGATAGACTAGTGTTGCCTTAGCCTCTAGCACCTGATTGACTTAAGGTATTCGACGTCGATTTGGATGGACTAGATCCTTGTAGACTTGCATAGCAGACTTGGGTCTTATAGTATGAGCCTTAGTTTAGGCGAACTCATGGCTTTACAGATCTTCTATCCTTTCTCTTTCTATCTCTGCGGTTCTGGAGTGCTGTCAGAAGGTTATGTTATTGCGCCGATTGAAGGTTCGGTTATTCTATGCTGGGAGCCTTCTGTGAATATCCGTGTGTGGGAGGCATCCCGCGGTGACTAGGCTCATTATGAGTTGGTTTGTGGTGGCTTTATTTGGTTCGAGGCTGCTAGCTCCAGTCCGAGGCTGACGTTACACGGTTAGAGTCCATTATTTCTAGCTTGAGACTGTTGAGTGGGGAATGCTAGCTCTAGTCCAAGGCTGACGTTACACGATTAGTGTCCGTTATTTCGAGCTTGAGACTATTGAGTAGGGGTGTTATCTCTAGTCCGAGGATGATATTACACAGTTAGAGTTCGTTATTTCTAGTCTGAGACTGATGGATGGGTTCGATGCCCAGGATCTATTATATACGGTTTGAGTCCGTTATTTCAAGTCCTAGGCTGACGTTACACAGTTAGAGTCCGTTATTTGCAGCTTGAGACTTATGGTGTGAGTTCGAGGCCCAGGTTCTATCTTTATTGGGTTTGAGGCCCATGGGTTTTAAGGCTTTTTGAGTTTGGTACCCTTGCTTCCGTAGTTGTAGCTTCTCTGTGTACCCGTCGGGCTTATGGGGGTCCGTTCGGATTCTTGTTTGTCTATGCATGAGTGTTCCTAACTGGTTTTATGGGGGGCCAACTGGGTTTAGTTATGATATTCTTAGATTTACTTTCCGCTTATTCTTCTCCTGCTCTGTTGACCTTGTTCGTGTTTGGTTCTATCCTTTCTGTTCGTTTTTACCTTTCTTGCTCAGTCGCCTTATGATGCCTACTGGGTACCTGTTGTTTTGGTACTCATGCTACACCCTACATATGTTTTTGTGATGCAAGTTCGAGCACCAGTTATCAACGTTGAGTTCGAGCCTGCAGCTGTCTGTTCAGGAGACGAGGGTGAGCACATGGCGTTCTGTGATTACCTGTCTCCTTCTGTATTTATCTTTTTGCTTGTCTTTTGTTTTTGAGACAGTCTGTTTCTGTAGTCCACTTTTGGGACTTGTACTCTTTTTAGTAGTTCTGTACCTGTGACTTCCAGGTTCTGGGAGGTATCTTTATGTATATAGTTTTTGGCTCGCTTCCGCTTTCGCTTGTGTGTTTTTTATTTATGTTTCCGCTTAGTTAAGGTTAAGATTCCACTCTTAGTCCCATTACTGCTAAGTTATGGGATAGAGTTTGGCTTGCCTACTGGTGGGTTGGTAGGCGCCATTATGACTCGAGAAATCGGGTCGTGACATTTAGGGCCCAATTGGGGCATTTCTATTGGCTAATGCCTCACTACTGTAACCTATGAATAGTTTGTTGCAGTTATTTGTAAAGGCATTCCAGTTTTTTGTAAAGACATTCAAAATTCTAGCAATACATTATACAACAACTCTATATGTTCCTATCCTTTCCTATCTCTCAGAGACACATTTATACACCTCAAAAACATTTAGATTCATACTCTTGCTCTTTATTTATCTCATTTACTCATCATAGCATCTAATTATCAAATTTGTACTTATTATTCTTAACTTACCTTACTTACTTAACTCATTATTCAATGATTCAACCTAATGAGTGCCTATGATTTGAATTTGAAACTTTAAGATGAATTTTGAACGACCTAAATCACTATATCAACCTTTAATCTTTTGTTTAGGGGATTCTAAATCAATATATATATATATACAATATTATTTTTTTATCGAGAGGATTCGGATGAACATCCTCAGCCCCTTCTAGATCCCCCCTTGTTCACAAGGTAATGTTAGAATTCTAAAGAAATATTTATCATATTGAAACTCATCTAAAATTTAAAATAGCAAGTAAATTTTGAGATATCAATATTTGTCACAAAAGAAAAAAAAACTTAAATCTGCATTTTCTTAATATAAGAAAAAACTAATATGTTCAAGTCTAAGATATCACAAATAATACAAAACAATCAAGTACATATAAGTCTAGCATTTTCTTCTTGAAAAGAATATTAGGCTCAAATAGATCCTGGTTACAATATTCATCGCCCACAGAAATATTATTTTCGTTAACACCTTATTAAACTCAAGTAATACCTTCACAAAACTATTTCAATTAGTTCCATAGAAACTTAATTGATTTAGATATTATGAATATGTACCATCTCAGTTAATGTCAATGTTTTTTCTTTTGAGAAGATGTTTTTCCTTCTCCAAGAACTTGAGTAGATCACCCAAAAATAAATTTTGTTGGCACAAATATCCCTAGTACTCGAGTCTATCACCCAATCTCACATATTAGCCACAAGATTCACTTGAAAAATGACCACAATAATTGTATCATCTTGTTAGTCAATTTATTTTTACTTAGCAAGATTATCATTTCTCTGAATATTCCACCCAAATTCATTAAAAATATAGACTTGTAGTATCTTCATACCGTATTATCTTTAGCACCTAAAGAAGATGGAGATGAAAATGATGAATCATCCCAAATAACAGAAATATTTGGGAACAACAACATCCAAATGATAACACCATGATTTCTTCAATTGACATAGTTGAAATTGATCCTTCAGTTGAAATCAAAAAATGATTTCTCCTTCCTCAGGATTCGTCAAAGCTCTCTTATAATATAAAACTAGAAGCACATAAACTAACAGAGATTAATTAAAGAATAAAATCCAACATAATAAATAACGGAAGAAGAATTTTCTCTTCATATTTTTCCACCTTCTAAAAGTGTAGCTAAAGACAAAATATATAGTGCACAAAATTGGCCAGAAGGTAACCTTCAGGTAGAAAGAGGACATCCAAATTATTAAGTAATATTAAAGACTTAAAGGATATGCAATGTGTATGAATTGTCTATAGTAAATTGCAAACATTGAAATAGTAATCAAAATAAGAATTCAAAGAGTTCTTGTTCGAAATTTGTAAAACTTAAAATCCCATATCCGCGTCTCATTTTGGATGAAACTCAACTCCTTCAACAATGAGTCCACCTTTGTAAGTACGATTCATCTCAAACAATCTTGTTTCAACAGGACCGTCGGTGCCTTTCTTGCTATCAAAATATCCCAATTTTACTTCCATCCATCCATCTCCTCTTATTTTTGGGATATCCCCACTATCTTGCAATCTTGGAAGATGCACAGTGTTGGACTGATTTTCAGTATCAATTTCACTCTCATAATTACCAAACCTAATACTTGATTTAACAGATTCAAGGCTATTGTTGAACCTATTTACCAACTTGAACACCAAATAAGCAGCATATTCTGTCTTTGGTGACAATATTTTTGTGCCTATTGTTCCACGAATATCCAATTGTTGTACAGCGATAAGATATGCCACTTCAGAGAATCTGCGAAAGCATTTCAAGAAACATTTGTAAGGAAAATTTCTAAAAGATTGAGTCATACATGTTATTATTTAATTCACTTTTTATAGTAGTTTTTTATTTTTACCATAAAAAACATTTGCAGGAACCTGCGCACCATAAAATTTCTTAAAGATTGAGTCATACATGTTATTATTTAATTCACTTTTTATAGTAGCTTTTTATTTTTACCATAAAAAACATTTGCAGGAACCTGCGCACCATCAGAATTTGCGCCATATAAAGAACCATTATTGGTGGGGGTAGTTAAGACATTCCTATTAAAGGCGTCTCCTTTCAAGGGCATGAACCACCTTTTCTAAACTATAGATGACTATTTACCATGTTTGTTGTGCTAATTGACCCTCATTAACCATATCATATATTATTATTTTACTATACTATGGTAAAAGAGGGAAGCTCTTAACTTCAAAGTTCGAGTATTAGCCTTTAGTTTAAAATTAATCATTTAACATTATTTGTAAAATAATATATATACATTATATTAGACAAAATTGAGCACACTCATTTTCTCTACAAATTTTTAACATTTACCATAGCTTTTTTATTTTTGGTTTCTCATTTAGTGTTTGGTATCTGCATTAGAGCCTGACTAATTAAGATTGGAGTGGTGTAGGGCCTTATTCAGGAAACATTTCCTACCAGGAATTTTTTCATATCCAGAGTTCGAACCCGAAACCTCTAGTTTAGAGAGAAGCAACCTCATCCGCTGCCCCACATTCTTTGATGATGACATTTACTCTTAGTTGTTAAATTAATCTAACGTCTCCTATCCCAATTCATTATCTGTGAAAATTTTCCAAGTTGAGTCATCAGTTATGGAATCATAATTAACGGTTAGTCTTTTCGACTACCCAATATGAATATGCATATAGAATACATAATGTAATTTATGATATATTTTTATTTAGACCAAATTTCCATATTGTCTGATTCAGTGCATATTAAAATGAAGGTAATAATTATCCATAACTGTAGGCTACACATAAATGAAGGTAATACCGTCTTTCACTTTTTAATATTTATTTGCTTGTCCTTTAAGTTATTACTGTTACAATAGCATTTATGCATATCTTTTAGTTTGCATTTTATATAAGCAAGACATCAAAGTGTCAAATCATTCGATTCTTTTCATTTTGTCCACAACAACCTACTCTTTTTGACTGTTATATTTTGGTTAGTTTCAGCAATAATGTCTAGGTAATATTTTTACAATTAAAAAAGTTTATTTTCTACCAATTGCTACTATTTTGGTTCTTTAATATCTATGGGCTAACTTGTAATATTTTATTGTACGCTGTCTATCAAGCTCAGTGATCGGTGTTTGATCTCCAAGTTTTGAAGCACCAAACATCAATGACAGAATTCAAAGAGAGGAAGAAGTCAGTGTAAAGAGAAGAGGAAGGAAAAAAAACTACTTTATTGAATAAAACCTCTCAAAGAAAAAAGGAATCTGTGCACGTGTATTGTATCACTATGACAGCGGTGTACAGTTGGCTTCTAACAAACTAATAACTTATTGAGCTAACAACTACAACTAACTGACTAAGCTAATAGTTAAGCTAATCAACATCATACAACTACCGTAACTAACTATAAGTATAAACACATTCTCAATACACCTCGTGCCTTTGTGAGAAGATAATGCAAAAGGGAAAACATCCTCGTGAAAAATTACATCTCCAGAAACATGTATCGTTTTGGTGGTTAGAAATAGTACCTTGTAAACTTTTGTACCAAAGGAGTATCCTAAAAATACATGAGGATTAATTCTTGGTTCAAATTTGTCTCTATATGAACTTTTGGGATAGTAGGGTAGCATAGGCAACTAAAACTCCTTAGGGAGCAATAGTTTGGTTTTGTCTTGTTCAGGACCTCAAAGGGACATTTATTGTTCAAGTAAGAAGTGGAAAGTCTATTTATAAGGTGTGTGGATGTCAATACACATTCCCCCCAGTATTTTAGAAGTAGTTTAGACCGAAAGAGCAAGGCGGCTATTGTGTCATGGAGATACTTGTATTTTTTTTTCCACCAGACTGTTTTGTTGTGGTGTGTATGGGTAGGTTGTTTGATGGACTACCCTTTGATTGGAAGAAAAAGGTAGCTTCATTGCGAGTAAATTCTAAACCATTGTATGATATAATGATTTGATAGGGCTAGAGAATTGATTTTCAATCATAATAATAAAGCCTTGATAGTCTGTAAGACATTACTTTTACAGTTTAAGAGATGAGTCTAGGTGGATCTGCTATGGTCATCCTTCATAGTTAGGAAATATTTGTAACTGTCATGAGTGAATGCATGGTAGGAGTTAATCTTGCTTGTGGTTTTGGTGCTTTGGTTAAAGGGGAGTCTTGTCTATCTGGCCATAGAAGACTCAGTACAGAGAAAATGTTGTTTATAGGAGAATGTGTTGTAGGGGTGTCAAATGGGTGGGTTGGGTTGAAATTAGAGATATTAAAATTGGTTGAAATTAAAATCGGGTTGGGTCCTGACCCGCCCAAGTTTACTTTAGGCTCAATTGGGTTGGGCTCAAATGGGCTAGAAACGGTTTGGGTCTTGACCCGCCCAATTTGACCCGGTTAATCTCAATAATTTTAACATATTTATATTTAACTTTTATAACCACATTCAACTCAATTTTTTTTTAAAGTTACAAATGGATAGATAAATTCTAAAAGATATAAAACAGATAGTATTTATACATTCATTACAGGAACATACATTATATCAATGCAAATAAAGAGTCTTAAAACGGGTTGAAATTGAAAATTAAATTGGGCTCAATTGAGGATTATCTTAAAATGGGTCAAGTCTTGAACATGTTGAGATTGAACCCAACTCAAATTATCTTGAGCCCAACCGTTAAAATTTTGGGTGGGTTGGGCGGGTTACCTATAGTTGGGCTCATTTTTGACACCACTAATGTGTTGGTATGGATGGTATTCCCCTCATCTTAACGAAAAGTACATGGTCCAATCTAGTAAGCCACAGTAAATATACATTGTTTCTATGAGACAAGTAAGAATTCACAGAATGCAATTCACCTTTATTACATGGAACATAACTCATTACAGTAGTATAGAAACTGTAAGCAGGTAAGCAATTCTCAGTGGAGCAGTGCTCAAAGACATTAGAGTCAACCCTCAAGAATCTTCAACATAGAAAATAGAGTCCATCCTTGATGCTACTAATCACATAAAGCCTCTTCAGTGAAAGGGCCTATGCAAGCAAAGGGCATCGATAAAGGACACAACACATTTAAGATGTGTCGCTAAGGAATGGACAAAAAATAGATTGTATTTAAAAGAGGGCATAAACACATGATTATGAAGAATGATGTTAGGTGTGGTTATCATCACCAATTTGTGTCACTTTTACCTTGTATCCATTTGGAAGGGAAACAAGTAAGGAATATGGTAGGATCTTAAGGTTTGATAGTAATGTTTTGTTAAAAGTCATGTGATTGAAAACTTCTGAGTCTATAATCCACAAGTCAGTTTTTGATTCAAAATGTTAACATGATGGCTTGTCAAAATCTACAGAAAAAGTGCAAACCACAATGTCTTCAAAGTTCACTACTCCACTAGTGAGATTGTTGTTGTTGGAACGTTCATTGCCTTTAAAATGTTGGAGCATGTTCAAGCTCAGAAGTTGATCTCCTATGTCATTATTAATTGAGACTTTGAGTTGGTTGGAGATTATCCCGAGGATATCCATGTAACTTGTAACAATTTCCAATAATGTTTCCCAGTCTTTTGCAGTGTTCACAGAAGAGGCTTGCCTTGTTGGAATTTCTATCTCCTATAGAGTAATTAGTTTTAAAGTTCTTTTGGGTTTGAAGAATCTGCACATGTAGAATAATTCCTTGCCTTGAGAGAAATGGATTCCATCAGCATCTAGCCTCTTAGCTTAAACTCCCTATCTGAGTTTCTCCTCCTGTATAATTATGGAAAATGACTATGCCATGGAAGGCAGAGGGTTCATCATGAGGACACTTCTTTGACGATATTGTAGATTTCATTAAGGCCCATCAAAAGCTAAATCAAACACATATCTTGCTCAGATTTATGTGTACCATCCTTAGCTCCACAAATATATGTGCAGGTGCAGTGAGTTTTGACAGTTAGATTACTGAGTTCTTCCTACAACTTCTTCATTTTGGTATAATAAGAAGTAATATAAAAAAAAAGTCCTTGATTAGGTTATTGATTTTTTTCTGGATTTGATACAATTTCGCACCATTAGTTTGGCCATATCGATCCTTTAGCTCTTTCCACAATTACACTGAATCACTGACATATTCAACACTGCATGCGATCTCTTTGGTAGGGGAATTGAGGTTCCATGATGTCAGCATGTCATCACACCTCTGCCAAAGTAACAATTGCGGATAATTTGCAGCATGGTTTGCACAATCACCAGTAACAAAACAAAATTTGTTCTTCACGGAGAGGGATCACATGATGCTTCTTCTCCAATATCGATATCCCATTCTATCAAAAGGAACATGAACAAGCATTAACCCAGGGTTGTCTGAAGGATGCATGTATAGAGGATCACTCACATCAACAGTAGTGCACAGAACAAATGAGGACAAAGACGCTTTAGGGGAAATTACCATTGTAAAATCAGCGTGTTGCATCAAGGAAGATTTTGGTGAACGACAAATGGGAAAACAGATGTAGGAAAAGAGTTCGATCAACTTGTTCCTCCCAGACAGAATCCAAGTGGAAATAGGAGAAGAGGTTTAAGGTGGTGAGCAAAGTACAAGATGTGGAGTTAGTTTAAAGCGACAAGGATTGGGAAGCAGGAAAAGGTCACCGACTTCAACTTAAAGAAGGAAAGGTTTTTCGAGCCTATAAATGCAATAAGGTTTTCTCAAAGAAGGCAGCACACTTACAAAGAGAGATACAAATAGAGCACATTCAAGTAAGAGACAGTTCATATTTGAAAGAGTTCTGATTGAAGATTTCTAGTGCATTTCTAGTGCAGCTAATATAAAGAGCACGAGTGAGTAGCTTGATCCTTAGGATTACGTTTTGTAGTTTTGGATTCTTGTTTTGTTGTTGAGTTATTTTATTTTTGCAGTCCATAGCTTAGGTTAGTTTTGAAGTTAGGGGCAACATGAAAACTTGGAAACACAGACCTAGGGTGGGTTAGTGTTGAAGTTTGGGAATTAGAGTTAAGTTCCTAGGATTGCAAGAGTTGTAATCTAATTGAGTTTGAAGTTCGGAGTGAATAGAAGTTTGAGTTAAATATTGCTGGATTGTTGTTTTGGAAGCTTTGATTAGCACTGAATTAATAACTAATAAGGAACAGATAGTTCAAACAAAGATGATAGAGAAAAGAAAGCTAATAGCTCACTTTACAAGAGCTTGATTGGAAGCCTGCTATATCTTACTTCAACAAGACCTGCTATATCACTTTGGAGAATTTTTTAAGGCATTGGTGAAAAACAATTAAGAGGGACTATTTTGTATTGAGATAACAAATCAATGACTGCCATTGCCAAGAATCCGGTCAACCATGAAAGATCAAAGCATATTTCCATCAAGTACAATTTTATCAGAGAAGCACAAGAGAAAGGCGAAATTCAGTTGCATTATTGCTAGATAGGAGAACAATTTTCTAACATCTTCACCAAAGCACATCCTAGAGAAAAATATTGCTATATTCGAGAACGCATTGGAGTTGTCAAAAAAATGCATTAAGGGGGATTGTTGGAATTAATGCATTTACAAGGATATTATCCTTGATATTTAGTCTATCAGTTTTATCTCTTAGTTTTTCAAGAAATCATTTAGGAGTTTGTGATACTTGTGTCTAGTGAATTGTTACACATGTATCTAGTTATTTGTGCAAGACCTTTGAATTGATATTTTGAGTAGTATAAATAGAGATGTATTTGATGATTGTAATCATCTCAAGTATCCTAATACAACTTGTGAATTCTCTAAGAAAAATATTCTCCTTCTATTTTTATCTTAACTATTCTATAACTACACCTTCCACTTATTTCTAGAACTGCTATTTCTAGAATTTATTTAGACTTTGCACTGATCTAGAACTCTCATTGCTCTTCAATTATTTACAAGTCATGAATATTCTAGATTCTTCTTTGAAATATTTCAGATATTAATTAAGTTGGTGATAGTTTTATATTTCTCCCCTTCAACACCGATTTAATTTATTCTCTGCATCTATTTTGAGCGATCCTTGATACTTTGCAATCATTTTGATGTCCAGATACTTATTGAACCTCGTCCTGTTTTGATCTTCTCCGCCCACACTGCTAATGATGTTTCTATATACTTGGTTTTTTGGTGCTTCAGGTAGTTCTCCTTAATTGCAGTTGTGATTCTTCTTGGACTTCTTCTTGCAACATGACTGGAGTTTTCCAAGCACTAGTTTCCCATGAACTCTTTTTTCTAGAGATACCTCTAATATAGGTGATTTGGGTTTTGCTCAAGTTCTATTATGTCTAGTAGGGAGGGTTATTTTTACCACCATGATGATTCTTCACCAAATACCACATATCCTGACAAATCTTTCCAATTAGTGGTCATGTGAAAACACTTTCATCCTTTTCTTTGTTCCTCAAAACCAACAAAGATGTAACGAACAACCTATTTATGAAAATTGTTGTAGAGATGATCAAGCACAAATACATCACACACATGCAAACACTCAAATGTGACTCACAATAGGTATCATATTCTTGAATTTCTGGAATGGGGAGATGAACCCAAATCTCGCTTGTGGCAGACTATTCGTGATGCAGACAACAATCTTCCTACATTTTTTCCAACCTTGTTGGTACATACATATATTCAACATACTTCTTCATATCTTTATCAAGTGTCTATTATTCTTTTAGATAATCCATTTTGCTATGACATATTAGGGCAAGTCAATTGTCTTCCTACCATCTTTTATTAAGGTAGTCATTGAACTCACGTTATGTGTATTCTTTCCCATTGTCCATACATGGACATTTAATTACTCTTTCAATATCATTCTCCACGGTATGTTGGTACACTTTAAACTTCTCAAATACTTCAAACTTTTTTTTAAGAAGTAAATCCGCACGTACCTTGAGAAGTCATCAGTAAATGTTACCATGTACTAGTAACCACTGACAGAAAGTTGTATTAATGGTCCAAATACGTTTGAAAGCACAACTCCAGTGGCTTCTTATCTAGTTACTTTGATTCTCCATAGAAAACTTGTTGTTCTTTTTCTTATTAACATCTAACACATATAGTGTCTCCTCTAATTTTAAACTAGGAAAACCTTTTAATTTTGACTGTCACATTATGATTTTTATTTTGTTATAGCTCAGGTGCCTAAGACGTGTATTCCATATATCAGTTGTTTTATTGCTTTGATTCTTCTTCACATAAGATGTCTCGGATAACCTAACACCATAGATTGAATCTAATCATCTTCCCTCCATGATAGGAAAGGTTTATGTTTAAATTTTGGAAATACCATTATATCATTCATCCCAAACACGACAAGTTTCCTGAGAATGTTTGTTGCGACATAGATAATAAGTTATTCTTCATATCCTAAACATGGTAGACATTTTGAAGTTGCACTTGTCTCGAGCTATGAAAAGGCACAAACATCATCTTGCCAATATGAGTTATTGACATTTGAGAATTATTTTCCGCCATCGTTGTTGGAACGCCTTTATACACACCCATGTTGATATGATTTTTCACATCACAGGTCATGTGATTGGAGAATTTCAAATCGATTGTCTAATTATTTTCATAGTTGACCAATTTCTCACTTACAGTTGCAAGTGAAGTTCCTTTTCTTTTTCAAAGTGAGAGGTGACAAGTTGTTCTTGTTGATTGTTTTCTTCAACTGCATAAGAGGTCTCGAAATTCTAAGGTTTTCTTTGTCTTGCTAGTTTCAAGTATATGTTTCTATGTAAACTTCAGCTTTTTTGTACCAACAGTTTGTGGTGTAGTGTCCTTTGTTTTAAAAAATGTAGAAAATCTCCCTTCATCAGTTGTTGAAATCCTTCTTTGCCTTCTTGTGGGCTCGCTAACTTCTTTGATAGTGATTCTTCTGGTCTCTCCCCCCCCCCCCCCCCCAACTATAATCTTCTCTCTTTATCCTATTTTCTGTAGTCTTTCCTTTTGACGAAGAGAGCATTATCTTCATGTTTTATAGAAAGAAGATTTAATAAAAATGTATTTCTTTAATTTATGAATACAAACACAGAGATAATCCTAATAATAACCAAGTAAATAACTAGAAAATATTTGAATTAAACGAGGCAAAAGAGAGAGAAAAAAAAGAGAATATGCATTGCATAAACATTTATAAGAAGAGGCTAATAGCAATGAAGTTGTAGATTAAATTAAGAATATGAAAAGGGATGAACCTGGAATCGGGGCGTTCACCCCATTGCTAAGAGTATGTGTCATCACTATCTGAAATGACAAGCTCCCTTGGTGCTATCATAAAGCACTTTTTCCCACTATGCTTATGAAGAAAAAAACTCTGAGAAAGATATAAACAAAATTTCTGTCTGATTAATCTAAATCACACCATGTAAGATCAGAGAAAGTGCTTCCTAGTATTATTTTCATTTCCAAGCATTTTCGTCTTACTTGTTTGGATGGTTGATACACAAATATAGTTTAATAATGTATCATATTGTATTCTTTTAATGATATAATGTTTGGATATGTTATGTTACACGTCAACAATTGAAGATTAAACGTACAATATCATGAAGAAAAATTAGCACACGTGATAGAGTTCTTATATAAAAAAGGTGCGGACTTTGATAAAATAGGATTATAAAGTAATAAGAAAATAAAAATATAGTAACGATACACCACACCAAATTGTTCGTTATAGAAATTGGGACTTTCATTTTTTTCATAACGATGTATTTAATGATATGATAGAATAAAATTGAAGTTATAATCAATATAAATCCTATAATTAAAATAAAAATACGATACAATAGAATATAATAGATTGCAAGCACCCAATGGGCACATTGTTTAATTTGAATAACCTAAACTTTGGAAAGCGAAACAGAATAAAATTGGCACTCTATATTTCCCCCATACCCAACAAAATAAGTATAAAATAAATATCAAGTGCGATAAGTGTGGCAATCAATGAATTGGATGGAAAGTTATAAGAGATTAGATTTTAAATTTTAGTGAATATAAAAAATTACTAGGTGATCATTTCTTTTCACCAACTTGAGCCATCATAGTACTTTGGTATCAGGAGAAGAGCTAGAGGAAGGAAAAGAGTTCAATTGAATCACCTTGCTAGAAATTAGAGCGATTCAAATAGAGTTGAATGATTTTTTTAAAATTATATATGGACTGTTGAATTCACTTAACATTAGGAAAAAATCTAGTTCAGTAACAAAGAGATTTCATAGATTATTTTAGCTTATGAGTTTAAACCCTAGGTGTGATACCTTGTATTTGTTTTATCTCTATATGTGAATTTTTGACTCCTTCACTATCTGGTACATGTGCTGATGAGAGGTAGAAATATACGAAGATATTAATTAAGGAATTCGTCTTAACCCATCATTTCCATATCAAAACATGAATTTATGTGTAAAAATCATGATAAATGCAACAAGTAGTAGATATGAACCCACAACATTAAAAATAACAAGTTAGATGTTAAGAACCTTCAAATTTAATCCATAAAGCTTAAATCTTGATTTCGCCTCTTGTGAGAGGTAGCAGGTATCGATAAACAATTTAGCTATGTACACACATTCGATATTAAAATTAAAAAATAAATAAAATCCTAAAAGATAACTACGTCAAAATAGAATTTTACCAGTTTGCCTCCATCAAGGAGAGTGGGAGAATCACACAAACGGAAAAAGATCTCTTTTTTGGTGTTGCAAACGAGAGGAAACTCAAATCTATCAATTATTTCTTGATAATCATGGGGCAAAAATCTCCCCCAAATTTCATCTGATTCAGTAACAAATTTGAATCCTTTGGATAAAATAATTTATCTTACTGCATCTGCAGGAGTTATTTTTGAAATTATTTCAAATTTGCAACCTTCTGACAAGCTTTCAAAATAATCCATTGGAGCAATGAAGTTGGAAGAATTCATTTCACAACTCATATAAAAATATATCAGTTACTTTTGTTCAAAACTTTATATATGAATAAATAATCAAAGGGGAAAAGATTTTATAATTTTATATTATCAATTATAGTAATAAGTACAGATAAGTATGATATTATGTTTTCCTACTATAGTTTGACTAGATAGTACATTAAAATATTACTTTATATTAACTCCTTCCTTACTCAATTTGTACTCCATCGTTATTTACCATAATAGGATACTAAATACTGAAAAAAAACACCTTCACACTACATAAATTTAATTATTTAAATTATTTTAAGGAAAATAATAGAAAACACAATCAATTGGAAAAAAGTTTAACTAATTAATCTCTCATTTGACCATAGATTTTGAAATTAAAACTTGAAATTTAGTTTTTGAAAAAATTGAATTTGAGCCAATTTTTAGGAACGGGAAGATATTTGAAGATCTTATCAAATTTCATGGTCAAATACAATCCAAAAAAGGAAAGAAAATAAACAATATACTTTAAATATTTTGTGCACTAAATCCTTCATTATATAAATTATGTAATATATCATATTTGTATAAAGTAAATAAGCACGTCACACATTTTTTGTAGGAGTCAAACTTCGATCAATTTTCATTTATTCAAGGCGTAGTACTTTTTTTTTAATTCTGTACAAAATAATAACACATGAATATCATATTATTTTTTTAAATTTCACGCTTCTGAATAACTATAAAATAGAAGACGAGGAATATTATTAACCTTATCATTTACAATTATCTTAATATTTAAAATCTTGAAATCAAATAAATTTGAGAAATGACTTAAAACCCATTCAAACTTCAATCAAAATTGTTGTTATACACTCTAATTTTGGGAGGATCATATGAACCACTTATATTATTTTAAAGGGGAATATATGTCCATATATATGTTGATATGGCAGAAAGAGTGAAATACACCTTCCTTAAGAGAGTGAGAAGTTATATTCTTACTCTATTTTATTTGTATCTCTCTGTTATCAACATAATTAGAGTTATCTACATTAACACTTTTCGAGTTCAACTTCAAAATGGACACTTTCGGGGCTTTACATATTAAAACGGATCCTCCCTAAAAACACAGACCAAAACGGACACTTCGCCCACAAATGGACAAACTATGCCAAACGAATGTTAACTCCATCTGTTCACCCTAAAATACATCACAAATATTTTAAGATTGTTCGCTCATAAATAGGTGTACTACAATTTGTTTTATTAGCTTTTCACGTATAACTACATCTCTTCTTCAAAAATAAATATGAGATTATTCACTTCACATTTTCTCATTCATCTTTCATCTTCTTCTACTAATATTTTATTTTTGTCTTTAAAAATTGATAGACATATCTTAAAAATTCTGAAGGTCTATACATTCAATCGAATAGGATGTATGTAAATGCAAAGATTAATGTAAAATAAAAATATTGAGGACCCCAAGGAATTCTAGTCATAAGTTTAGGAGATGTGCGTGTTCAAAGGTAAAATTTGTAAGTTGTTTGCTTTAAAATATCTCGATATTCACTTGTTTCCTTGTTTTGTTATTTTAGGAAAATGATGAATGCAATTATTTTTGGTGGGTAGAAGACAAGCCTAAAAAGAAAGGTAGTTCACTCCATTATAAACTTTTGGACTAGAATGTACGTTTCAAAATGAAGAATTCATATCTGAAAAATGAAAAATTAAATTTTCAATAAATATGAATAAATCTTAAAAAGTTAAGAAACATTATTAACTAGGAAAGCAATTCAAAATGATAAAAACCATATCCGAAGCATAAAAAAAAGAGTTTGACGAACCCTATATTTTTTTAAAAACAAATTGGAGCTCTCCCAATTACGGACTAACAATATCTGATTTTAATTTTAAAAAAAAGAAGGTAGTTATGAAAGCGGAAAGCCTCATAGTTAAAAATTTTATTACGAAAATACCTTTTAAAAGTTAAACGACTAAATTATCGCTTATATGAAAGTAAAATTGCATCTCATTAAATGATTTTATACACCATTTAATACCAGCCTACTATTTCATGGATAACTTTTCACCTTCTTTTAATTACTTATCTGTAATGACCCTCTAGGTCATTTCCACAATTTCTGATCTTTTATGTGTTTGGAGCATTCCCGTAGCGGCCCTAGCTCATTTATGTCTTTCTCGGATTGATAGTTCTTTCAACGGGTTGTTTGGTCCGAGTTTGAGTTTGGAGGTGGCCTTAAGCTTGAAAGAGTTGACTTTAGTCAACATTCAAAGATTTTGACGTCAAAATGAAATTTCGTCAGTTTCATCAGCTCCAGAAGGGTCATTTTGGTCTTGTGTGATGATCGATTTGGGTTTTGAGGCTTTCATTTAGAGTTGGTGCGGTTAGGCGTTTTAGTTTGAGAGTTTTGCCTAAAGTTTGACTTTGGTCAATTTTCTTGGTAAACACACTTGAAATCGAATTCCGTCAGTGTGGTTAGCTCTGGAATACCGATTTTGGTGTAGAACGACCTTTGGTTCGGTTCCCGAAGGCATTGGGATGAGTTTCTGGGTTTGGACATTTTGTTGATGTTTCTTAGTGAAGTGTTGACTTTCGTCAACATTTTGAAGAAACGACCTCGGTTGGCTGTTTCGTCTATTCCGTTGAATCCAGAATGCCATTTTTAAGTGCTTTGCACTTTTGGTTTGCGTCATTTGGACTACGATTGAATTCCGAGGGCTTGTTCAAAGTTTTGGACACTTAGTCCTTTTTGCTGGTGTAGCTCATTCTGTTCTTCATGATCGCGAGGGATGAGGGCCAACGTTCGCGATACCCAATGTACTGGCCTTTGCGTTCACGAGGCTTTTATCACAATTTTCTGGAATTTTACAAAAACCTCAAAAAATTCAGATTTCTTTTTCAATGGATAAATCCATGTATATCATGTGTTATCATCTACAAAAAGGAAATAATATTTCATATGTTGAGAAGATTCAACATGAGCAGGTCCCCACAAGTCACAATGAATTTTCAATAAAGGTTCCTTCTCAATTTTATTTCTCAAACCAAATAGAAGTTTACAAATTTTTCCCAACTGACAACTAGAACAAACAATAGGCATTTTATTCCAACTACTAACATTGATACAACTATTACTACTCAAAAGTTCTAAAGAGTTCAAACTAGAGTGTCCTAAGCATAGAGTTCATGTGCAGTAGTTAAAGTATAGAGATTGTTATCTTCCAAAGCATAGAGTTCATTCCTTTTAGATCACTTGGCCAATAGTGTCCTTGTTTTCTTGTCCTTTACAACAAAGTTAGTTTAATCAAATCCAAGTGTCCTTGTTTTCTTTTCCTTTACAACAAAGTTAGTTCCATCAAATTCAAGAGTGCAACAATTATCCTTAATTTTACTAACTGACAGTATATTTTTATTAATCATAGGAACTGCAAGAACTTCTCTTAACTTTCGGCCTGATCTTGATATGTTCCAAACATGTGTTATGTCTAACTTTGATCCATTCCCAATAATGATTTTATCTGGTCCATTGTAGTGTTTAAGATCAGTCAGAATACCTGAGTTATGTGTCATATGACTACTTGCTCCTGAGTCCACATACAAGGTGTCATCAGTAGTGTTTTGTAGATTAGTAGAAGCCAATGCTTGTGGTACCTCATCTGCAGCTTGGTAAGAGTAGTCGCACCTGTAGAAACACTTAAGAGCAGTGTGGTTATTCCTACCACAAATTTGACATGCATCAGTATTGTTCCTCTCCTAACATCCACTTGAAGGATTGTTCTGAGAACTTGGTCCATATTTACTGTTATACGAACCTGTTCCTTGTCCAGTATGCTTGAAACCTGTTCCTCTGGAATTGAAGTTATTGTTTCCTCTTCTTTGAGAGTAGTTTCCTCTTCCCCTGCCCCTCTGGATAGAGAATGCCATAATATGGTTTTGTTGTGGCACTTCTTCTTCATCCTCCCTCATATCGAAACCCCTGAGAGCATTGACAAATTGATTAAGAGTGGAATATGGTGACTTACCTAACATGACAGTCTTGAAGGTCCTGTACTTGAGACCTAGACCTCTAGCAAAATTAATTAGTTTGCTATCTTCATCCACAGATTTGTGAATGGCTACAAGGCCATCACATATGCCTTTGAATTCCTTAATATATTCATCAATCGTTTTGGTTCCTAGCTTAACACTTTGCAGTTGTTGTTTGAGCTAGAACTCCGTATCTTTAGTTGCTTGAAGATAAACTTCTTCCAAGCATTCCCACATCTCCTTGGCAGTTGAGCAGCCTACAATCAGGTACATGCTTTTGTCTGTCAAGGTGCTTGAGATCTAACTCCTTAGCAACACATCCTTCTCCTCCTGGTCATCAATACTGTTGTTGTCTTCTGCATCCTTCTCAACTAGTGTAGCTTTCTCTGCAGTCTGTCCAGTGGAACGTGTAGTTTTAGTTGGTTCATTCTCTGTGAAGAAGAAGGTTAATCACATCAATTAAATCAATTGATACATTTGTGTCCTTTATATAAGATATTTTGTTGGCTTGATTTTAATGTAATGGGATGCAATAAGATGGTGAAGTGAGGAGGTTGATAGAGTGTTGGTAGAATAGGCCATTGCAATTTGATATTGTGGTTATTCTGATTTTTTGATCTAATACGTTAAAGAGCGGAAAAGATTTAATGCTCTGATACTATGTTGAAGTGTGTGCCCATTTCATCTAAAGCTTATATTGAAGATGAAGGAAGTTGATGATTGGAAGTGTTGAAGATGAAGGAAGCTGATGATTGGAACATGTCAACTTAACAAGTCCAAGGTGGCTGACTAACGTGTTTACTATTGTAGAGTTAGAGTCACACTAGGACTACACTACTAAATCCTAAATTATGTATGACTAAGCTAATGTATCATGTATGGGGCTAAATTCGACTAGGATAAGATGTTTTAGTTATAATAGTAATACTACTATGTAAATAATATATTTGTATTGTAGTAGGACTCCTAGTGTAGCTAGTATGAGACTCTTCTCCTATATAAGGAGCATGTACTTAACATTTTTTAATCATCAATACAATTCTTGATTTCTCTATACTTTACATGAGGTTTCAACATGGTATCAGAGCAGGCAAATGTCCTGGGATCAAATTTCACTGCCACCCATATCGAAAAAAAGAATTTCCACGTGCTTGGCCCATGAAAAAAATTAGGCCTGCATGTGAGGGGGCGTGTTGAGAATATAATTAACTAATAAAAGTATGTTCTCTCTAACAGCTTAAGCTTTTAGATGACATGGTCACAGACTTCAACAACCTTATGATCATATTTCATGTTTTATTGAATTCCCCTCATACTTAGTGCATTCAATGTACTAATGCATACTTGTGTCTACATTGTTTCATTAATGTATGGCGTGAAGACTCCTCTCCCTCCGTTTGTGGCTAGTTGATCACTTTAAAGATTTGAAGACTTAGGTGAGTCCTCATACTCTGAGGACGATGTCGCCTTTATTGCTTTCCGTATGTTTTAGTTTTTAGACTTTGTATGTGATATACCGGTTACGTCCCGACAACTCCTTTTGATGTAATAGATGACTTGTCAATACTATGTTAGACTTCTACATAAATGTCAAACTCTTTACTTCTTATGAGATTTCTTGCTTTTCTCTATTATGTTGTGTATATATATGTCAAGTGGTTTTTGTAGGGCCTCTCGGGGTTTTATATATCATGTCACATCTAGGGTATACTTTGGGTTGTGATAAACTTGGTATTTAGAGCATAAAGTTTTAGAAAAAAGGTCCTAGGATGGCTGACAAGCTGCGTTGAGTATAGTCTTGTTCATGAATGTGAAGCGCGCCACATTTATGAATAGGAGGCTACAAAGCATTTAGGAAACTCCACTTCTTTCATTACTCTAAAGTCATGCCATAGAGTCTATCTCTATAAAGATCCTTCTTCTAAATCGTGTTTGATCCTTTTCAAGATATGGCTCCTCGAAGAGCTTATGTGAGAAGGAATGCTGGTAACGACAATGTAGAACCCAAGGTTCCTCAAGTTCTGGATGATCATTTGGCAAAGCAAGTGATTCATGCTGAATTCTGAACTGCTTTCCAAGTGTTGTCTTAAGCTATGATGACCCAAGCTAATAGATAGGTTAATGCTCCCATGAACCCAAATGTGGGTACGGCGGTAACAAGGATAAGGGTCTTCACTAGGATGCATCCCCTAGAACTTCATGGGTCTAAGTTGGATGACGATCCTCCAGAGTTCATTGATGAGGTGTATAAGATAGTAGGTATTATGGGATTGAATATGGTTGAGAAGGTGGAGTTGGCCACTTATCAACCCAAGAGTGTTGCTCAAGTGTGGTTTGAATAATGGAAAAGTGAGATGGCGGTTGATGTGGGTCCTCTTGATTAGGAGAAATTTAAGAGAGCTTTTCTTGATCGTTTCTTTCCTTTTGAGATGAGAGAGGTCGAAGTACTTGAGCTCATTAATCTTCATCAATGCAATGTGAGTGTGAAGGAGTATTCTTTGAAGTTTACTCAATTAGCTAAGTATACTCCGACTATGGTTGCCGACTCTAGGGCAAGGATGAGTAAGTTTGTGTATGGTATTTTTGACTTGGTTTTCAAAGAGTGTCGTACGGCCATGTTGATCAAGGAAATGGATATTTATTGTTTAATGATTCATGCCCAACAAATAAAAGATGAAAAGCTCAAGGAAAGGGCAAAGGAGTCTAAAAGATCAAGGACCGGGAATGGTGACTTTTCACATTATAGGTCCGGTGGACATGAACGTCCTCTATTTCGACAAAAGTTTTTAAGTCAAGGTTCTTCCAATGCACAAACTCCTAAGTTCAGAAAAGATAGGGTGTATAACTCTAAGACTCAAGGAGGTAATTGTAATTGATCTTCTACCCCTTCTTGCACTAGGTGTGGTAAGAAACATGATGGCAAATGTTTGGCCGGTACGGATGGTTGCTTTAGTTGTGGAAAGAATGGTCACAAGATGAGAGATTGCCTATATCTTGCTACTAAGGGAAGACATGGTAGACAAGTTCAACCAAGTAGTTCTGGTTTGGGTACTCCAAAGAAAAATAAATTCTATGTTCTTTAGACTTGACCAGATCGTGAGGGTTCTCCGAATGTGGTGATCGGTATATTGAAAGTCTTCCATCTTGATGTTTAGGATTTATTTGATCCAGGTGCTACTTTGTCATTTGTTACTCCTTATATGCACATGAGGTTTGATGTTTCTCTCGAAATCCTTTCTAATTCCTTTCATGTCTATACTCCCGTGTGTGATGATATTGTGGCTAAGAGAGTTTATATAAATTGTCCTATTTCCGTTTCTCATGGAGTCACTCAGGTTGATCTAGTAGAGCTAGATATGTTAGATTTTTATGTTATTCTTAGGATGGATTGACTTCATGCATGTTATGCTTCCATAGATTGTAGGATCCGATTTGTCACATTCAAAGTTTTGAACGAACCTATCATGACATGGGAAAGGGAAAGTTTATGCGTAAGGGTCAATTTATATCTTGTCTAAAGGCTAGGAAGATGATTTCTAAGGGTTGCATTTATCTCCTAGTTAGGGTTAGGGATACAGATTTTGAAACTCCTACTCACTCTTGAGTCAGTTCTAATTGTAAATGAGTTTCTAGAAGTATTTCCTGATGATCTTCCCGATATTCCTCCTGAAAGGGAAAATGACTTTGGTATTGACCTACTCCCAGATACGCAACCTATATGTTCCTCCTTAATGTATGGCCCCGATTGAACATAAGGAGTTAAAGGACCAATTGAAGGATTTGTTGAAGAAGGATTTCATTAGACAGAGTATCTCTCCATGAGGTGCTCCGGTGTTGTTTGTTCGAAAGGATGGTTCTCTCCGAATGTGTATTGACTATCAACAATTGAACGAGGTTACCATTAAGAATAAGTATCATATTCCAAGGATAGAAGATTCATTTGATTAACTCCAAGGAGCAAGTTACTTCTCTAAGATTGACCTCCGATCGGGTTATCATCAATTGAGGGTGAAGGAGAGTGACATTATGAAGATGACTTTTTGAACTCGGTATGGTCATTATGAATTTTTGGTGATGTCTTTTGGTTTGACTAATTCCCCAGTGACATTTATGAATTTGATTTATAGGGTCTTCAAGCAATATCTTGATATATTTGTCATTGTGTTTATTGATGATATTTTGATTTAACCACAGAGTTAGGATGAGCATTTGAGGATTGTATTACAAATTCTCAAGGATGGTGAGTTCTATGCTGAGTTTAAAAAATGTGAGTTTTCATTGAGGTCCGTTGCTTTCCTTGGCCATATTGTCTCCGGTGAAGGTATTCAAGTTGATCATAAGAAAATTGAGGTGGTTAAGAATTGGCCTAGACCGTTGTCCGCTTTTGATATACGGAGTTTCTTCGATTTTTCTAGTTATTATAGAAGGTTTATGGAAGGGTTTTCCTCCATTTCTTTGCCTTTGACGACATTGAGTCAAAAGAAAGTGAAATTCCTATGGTCGGAAGCGTGTGAGAAGAGTTTCAAACAGTTGAAAGATAGACTCACTTCGGCCCCTATTTTGACACTACCAGAAAGATCAGATGGTTTTATGGTGTATTGTGATGCTTCACGAGTTGGTTTTTGTTGTGTTTTGATGCAACATGGAAAATTTATCTCTTATGCTTCAAGGCAATTAAAGGTACATAAAAAAATTATCCGACTCATGATTTGGAGTTAGCAGCGATAGTATTTGCTTTATAAATTGGCCCGAGTGGATGTTTGCTTAGTTGATTCTAATGAAGGTGGTGTACTTGTTCATAATGGTTCAAAATCATCTTTTGTAGCTATGTGAAAGCTAAGGAAGATCTTGATCTGGTATTAGTTGACTTGAAGAAGTTGGTTTCTAAAAAAGCCATTGAGGATTTCTCCCAAAGGGGAGATGGTGTCCTTCAATATAAGGTGATTATGTGTTCTGAATGTTGATGAGTTGAGGAATCTGATTTTTATAGAAGCCCATAGTTCTCGGTATTCTATTCACCCGGAAGCCACCAAGATGTACCGTGATTTGTAGAGGTCTATTAGTGGAATGAGATGACGAAGGGTATTATGAAAGTTGTGGCTAAATGTACGAATTATTAACAAGTAAAAGTTGAGCATCAGAAACTAGGTGGTTTGGCTCAAGACATTAGTATTCCTACATGGAAGTGATAAAATTTGAATATGGACTTCATTATGGGTTTACCTCGCACTCTTCAATAGTTTGATTTGATTTGGGTTATTATGGACCGAATGACGAAGTTGCCTCACTTTCTTCCTGTTAAGACTTCATTTTTATCAGAGGATTATGCCAAGATTTACCTTAAGGAAATGGTAAGGTTTCATAGAGTGCCTTTGTCCATTATCTCCAATGGAGGTACTCAGTTTTGGAAGTCATTTTAGAAAGGTCTTGGTACTCAAGTGATACTTAGCACGACTTTTCATCCTCAGGCCGGTGGACAAGCCAAATGTACCATTCAGAGTTTGGAAGATATGTTAAGAGCTTGTGTTATTGATGTCAAGGGTAATTCGGATGATCATTTCCTTTGATTGAGTTTTCTTACAATAATTGCTATATTCTAGCGATGTCGCCTTTTAAGGCTCTTTATGGTAGGAAGTGTAGGACTCCTATTGGTTGGTTTGAGGTTGGTGAGCTTGCTTTGATAGGGCCCAAGTTGGTGCATGAGGCTATGGAAAAGGTTCGACTTATTTGCAAAAGGTTGAAAATGGCTCAAAGTTGACAAAAGTCTTATTCCGATGTTCGAAGAAGAGAATTAGAATTTGATGTTGATGATTGGATATACTTGAAAATTTCACCCATGAAAGGTGTCATGAGGTCTGTAAAAAAGGGAAGCTTAGTCCCCGGTATGTGGGCCTATATCAGATTTTAAAGCGTATTGGGAAGGTTGCTTATGAACTTGAGTTGCCAAATGATTTGACATCGGTACATGCAATATTCCATATCTCTTTGTTGAAGAAGTGTGTTGAAGATCCGACATCTATTGTTTATTTGGAAGGTTTGGGAGTTAAAGAGAATCTTTTGGATGAAGAGGTTCCGATAGAGATTTTAGACCAACAAGTTCAGAAGTTGAGAAATAAAGAAGTTGCTTCCGCAAAGGTTATTTGGAGGAATCAATTAGTTGATGGTGCTTCTTGGGAGGCCAAATCCGATATGATGTCCCAGTATCGTTATCTCTTTCCTTTCGCTCTTACTCTAGCTTGAGGTATTAGCTCCTCATGATTCATTCTTTTGGATTCATACATTTTAGTCATTCTCATGTTTCCGTATGCATGCATGTTTATGAAATCATTATTTTGATGTTATGATTTAGCTTGGAGTGATTCTCCATGTTTTTTGTGCATTTTGATGAAAATTGCATTTCATGTGGGTTATTAGTTCCTCTCCTACTCTATTCATGCTAGCTTAAATCCCATTCGAGGATGAATGTTTCCAAGGGGGAGATATTGTAACACCTCAGAAGTTGGAAAGTCAAAAAGGAAAGAAAAATGTAAATTTAGGCACTGAAGTAGCTTCTACGAGTTAAACCTGCTGACCGTAGGAAGTCCTACAGGCCATAGGAAGGAAGTCGTTGTCCAGGAGATAAGCTCTTGGAATTTCAAATTTCTGAAGTTTGACCTACGGATGAACAAGACTAACCATAGGAGTTTTGACAGGCCGTAGATGGCACTCGTAGAATGGATTCAGAGATTTGATTTAGGACCTCTGGTCTACGGAAGGAAATGATGGGTTGTAGTTTGTTCTGCTAACTGTAGGTAGAAGTGTTCCAGACTTAGTGGAATTTTTGAGTGAAACTTAGGTTCTACGGATGAGGTCTACAGACCGTAGAATGTTTGACGGATCGTAGAATGGCCTAGTGGGAAATGATTGAATTTTTGGGTTTCTGAAGCTGGTTCTACTGTAGAAGACGCTACAGACCATAGGTTGAATTCCTTATCCTGTCCGACAGTTATTTTAAAGGGTATTTGTGTCTTTTCCTATGTGCTTAAAGCCTAAGCTATGCCATTTTGACCCTAATTCCTAACCCTTTATATGTTTTTCAAGTCCTAAAACTACCCGTTCTAAATTCAGTCCCCTAATTCCCAAATCCCAACCAAGTTCATGTCTCCCAGTTCTCTCCAAGGCTCTCAAGGATTCTAAGGTTCTTCAAGTTCAACTATCCTTTCTTCATCATTTCTAAGGGATTAAAGATCAAGGTATGTAGGGAGTTCATTAATGGGTTCCATTCACCCATTGAGCCCCCAAAAGTTTTTAAATTCTCCAATTCAATGTCAATCAAATTGATTAAGGTTTTCATTGAATTCTTCATGAATTCTATTTATGTTGATTCAATTGGTTGATTTTGATTTTATTATGATTGTTTTGACTCAATTGCATGCTTTCCAATTGAAATCACATGAACCCATGCATTGATCATGATTTTGACTATGAACTCTAAATTGCATGAATTTGAAGAAAAGCTATGACGAATTTATGCATGATTTATGACAAAAATGATTTATGATCTAGGTTGCTTTAAGATAAGTATTGATGATATTGTGAAAGGTTTTCTCACATACTTAAGAAATCATGAATGGTGAAATGTTTTCTCACACATGGTTTAAGGAGCTACTCGATGATGTTTCTAGCTTGTATTAGTAACTTAATTGTGCTTTTCCAAGGATGATGATAAGTTTATATATATGATTATTCCGTTGGATTTTTACTTAGCACCGAGAGGATATTGAGATGGAGGATCTCCCATTAGTAGAGGCCGGGTATCTAGTAGCAATTTCCTTGTCCCTAACTACGTGACCCCGTAGGTTATCTTAAGTGACATAGCTAGTGGATCCACCTAAGCTAGAAGTTCATGGTCCTTACCTTGGCAAGTAAGACATATTTTTTTGGTGTGGGAGAAGGACACTGGATTCCATGTTGTAGCTCACATGGTCTATGTTGGTTAATAGTAAATATCCCCTAAAATGAATTAAGTTACTTTCAAAGGTTTTATGAAGCTTCACTCATGATTTTTAGATGCATTGACCATGTTCATGATTATTCTTCTTCTTTAAAGACTTCACTATGTTTAGCTTGGTCATGCACATCATGTTTTTGATTATTTCTCCTTATGATCATATTTTATGTTTTATTGTATTCCCTCACACTTAGTATATTCCACGTACTAATGCATACTTGTACCTACATTGTTTCATTAGTGTAGGGTGTGATGACTCCTCTCCCTCGATTTGTGGCTAGTTGATCACTTTAGAGATATGAAGACTTGGTGAGTCCTCATACTCTGAGGACGATGTCACCTTTATTGTTTTCCTTATGTTTTAGTTTTCAAAATTTATATGTGGTGTACGGGTTGCGTCCCGACCACTCCTTTTAATGTAATAGATAGCTTGTCAAGACTATGCTAGACTTCAGCATAAATGTCAAACACTTCACTTCTTATGAGATTTCTTGCTTTTCTCTATTATGTTGTGTATATACATGTCAAGTGGCTTGCGTAGGGCCTCTCGGGGTCTTATATGTCATGTCACGTCTAGGGTGTACTTTAGTTGTGACAGGTCTCATGGAAAGTAAGGTGAATTTGGATTTCTGAAGTTGTTTCTATACGGTTGACCAATATGGGCCGTAGAAGGTTCTACGGACCGTAGGGCTGTCCGACAGTTATTTTTGGAGGGTATTTTTTTCCTTTTTCTATGCATTTAATACCTATACTATGTCATTTTACCCCTAATTCTAAGTCCTATAACTACCCTTCTACCCCAAATATTTCCCCAACTCTCTCAATCACTTAAATTCCCAAAATCCATCCAAGTTCATCCCTTCCAAATCATCTCAAGCTCCAAGAAGAAAATTTAGGGTTCAAGCTTCAACTCTCCAATTTCTCCATTGCTTTTGGGATTTGATCCTTAAGGTCTGTAGGGCTTCATAAATGGGTTCCATTCATCCCTTGAGTCCCAAGGTTTCTCAATGTAGGGTCCGACGATCTTCCTCCTCCCACTCGTTTCTAGTTGCTTGATCACTTGAAGTTCGAAGACTTGGTGAGTCCTCATGTTATGAGGACCATGTCACCTTTATTACTTCATATGTCTTAGTTTACGGATTTTGTACGTGGTTTATCGGTTACGTCCCAACCAATCTTGATGTATTAGATTGGCTTGCCAAGACTATGTTAGACTTACGCTTTTATGTCAAATGCTTTACTTTTATATGAGCTCTCTTTATTATATTAAATTGTGAATATGCATGTCAAGTGGCTTGTGTAGGACCTCTCAGGTTCTTATACGACATGTCACGTCTAGGGTATACTTTGGGTTGTGACTATAATCTTTAATCTCCGCTAGAATTGTTCTTTTACTCTTTATCTCTCTCTGTGTGAGAGAGTTATAATTATTTTCATAATGTTGCTTCTTAGGCCCTCAACTAGACTCAGATGATGGTAACCAATTGTAAATGATCTTCAGCTTTCACTCTGCACGGCCAATTTGGCTTTAAATGAGATTTTATATAAAATTTGTAGTAGTTCTTGTTAGGTCCAAGGTTTCACATATTAATTTTGATGATAATAAATCAAAATAATTTAATAAAAGAACATTTACTTGTGGTAAATTTATTTCTGGTGTAGGATTATTTAATGAAGAAGAATTTGGTGAAGATCTAAACAAATATGGAAAATAAGACATTATGAGATGGAATTACAAGAGAAGATATATATGGAAGAAAATAACTTTCCCTAATCAAGATATAAGAATCATGGAACGAATATTTATTACGATCCTATGGAAGGAAATATTCTACAAAAGAAAAAGATCAGGATCAATCTGTTACTTAAGAAACATCAAATAGTTAATCAGCACCAATATATGTCCGAAGTCTCAAGTTCACAAAAGATTCCATATTCAGAGTGATAAAAGTCAAATTGCAAGAAGACGGATGTGATTACATTCAAATCAAGATCCAAGGTGAAATGAAGAAGATCTTGAAATTCTCTTGGGTTTCTTAAAATAAAAGCTCATATGTGTTCAAGCAAATAAGATATCCTACAAAAGGAAAGAGATACTTAAGTTTGAAGTTCAATTTAGAATGCACCTACTATAACTGTGAGTTTGTGGAAAGACAAGATCTATAAATATTGTGAAGACCATACGTGAATGAAGATTTATTATGAAGATTTGTTGACTATGGAAGGAAGATATTGAATGAATATTTATTATGGAAAGGGATTACTATTTTCCAAAATCAAGAAAGGAAGATTCAAGGGAGTTCAAACTATTGTCATCATCTTTATTAGCTTAACATAAGGAATCAAGAAGAATCTATTATGACAAGCAAATTTGATTCAATCATTACAATTCTTACACCATCCAAATATTGTATACATAATAATTGAGTAAAGAAAGGAATGCCAGGAAATCATTGGAGCAAATATATTGTGCAATCAATTGAGAAGAGAATTCATCAAAGAATGAAGATATTAATTCAAATAGAAAGATTCACCATATCAAGACAAATGAAGCAAACAAGCAAATTCCTTGGAGCATGATGAATCATTATTTAAAGAAGAAGTATTTAATTGATTCATCAAGCATCCTTACATACTTTCGTCTCAACCACTCTCAAGTTTATTTGTTCTACTTTTCATAAACATTGTAATTCATTATCGATTTACTGTGTAATAAAAAGAAATAAAAGAGAAAAAATATTTTTTGGTGAGGAATTGTATTGAGAGGTTATGTCATTGCTTGTTTATTTGATGAAGCGAGTGAAAACCGAAGAGTCGTTATTGGTGAGAGAGTTAAAACCAACTGTTGTTCATTGTTGGTGAGTGAGTGAAAACCAATCTTTGTAAACGTTGATGGAGAACGTAGAAAACCACAAAGGTTGTACTCAACCTAAATTATAAAGGGCTTAAAGATATAACCTCCTTGAAACTCAAGGTAGTTTGAGTAGTATACCACATTGGTTCCGAACCAGTATAAAATATCGGTGTTATTTATTTTATGCTCTCATATTATATTCTGCTCTCTTTAATAATTATTGTGATTTATATTGTTTAAATTAAAAGACTAACAATTTTGTGCAGGCTATCTCGTTATCAGTCGATTAGATCTAGAGAATAGTCGACTATCAGTTGACTGGATCTTGAAAGTAGTCGATAAGATTTTTAAAGGATTACAATTCACCCCCTCCTCTTGTACATTCAGTTCTTTTACTAAATATATATCCTTGGCTGAGTATGAGTAATGAAATTCGATACACGTTTTCCTCGTCAGTAATCCACAGATACAGTGTAAGAAAATAGTGGGTGAGGATAAAAAGAAAGTAAGAGTAGTATAAAAAGTAAGGTGTGCGAAATAAAAGAAAATTATTTTATTTTAAGTATAAAGTAGACTTTTCAGATTAAAAAATGTTAAAATTCTCACGATAATTGTATTATATTGCTCGACTCATGAATTTTACTTTCCACGCTAAAAGAACTTTGTGCCTTGTTACTCTCTTTTTCTTGTAATTTATCCTGGATATTATTCCTATGCGTAATTATATTCTCAACACAATTAACTATAGTGCTGAAATTTTTTTCTTTGTTCTGCTTGTCTACCATCTATAAGCCTTCTATTTTTGGGATATAGGTAGGGTTGAAACATTTTAGTGGGTTCAGACAATGACTAGTTGAAAGGGACTTAAGCCTATCATGAATATCTCCTTGTTTATAGCCTCTTTTTTTGTGGACATTAGGGATGATAGTATTTTGCATAAATAGTAGTAAGTATTTATATTATCCCCTACTGTCCATTAGGAGATCTACTAATTAATTTTTTATAACATCCTAGCAAAGAAGATGGTAGTCTCTAGCACTGATAATTTGGAGGCCACAGTTGATCATACAAGTAACTATGACAAAATGAGTGAGTTAAAAACCTTTAATTATACAAAGGCCATTGTGAAAGGCATTAGCCTCGGATACATGTGAAACACAATTCATTTTTACAATGATTGACCTTGAAGGCATCAGCGAGATGGACCCAATCAAGCATAAAGATATTGTGGAGAAAGTAAGAGATGCATCAGAGACATAAGGTTTCTTCCAAGTGGTTAAAGTGCCATTCCAATATTTGTCCTTGATGAAATGTTATGTAACTCTGTTGTTTTGATGTTCCTAACAAATAATGGGACAAGGTCCCATGAATTACGCATGTTCTCTGGACAAATGGGGAACAACTGTAAAGCTGTCACGGTTAGTGAGCATGGGAAAAGAGAACAGAGCCCTTAGCCAATGGGAGGACACTAGGTTGTTTTGTTTGGATGATAATATATCCTTGTTGACATGAAACTACCCAGTTCACACATCAATTGAATTAAGCAAACATGTGTCTTTTGTCTCTCTTAAGAAGTACACAAGCCTTCAAGAACTACAAGGGGCCTAATAGAGTTATTAAGCATGTCGTTAGTAGTTCAAGAACTTGTGTCTTGTGTGTTTCAACCTGTAAGATTTGTTCCTAATATAAAAAAAATTGATGGTGTCTTTATCATTTTAGCCGACAATGAGCATAGTTAGAGTTAATTATGTAGTATTTGATTGAAGTCTATATTAACTAGAGTTAGTTGATATAGTGGGCAATAGAGCTATTGCTTTGGCGCATTCTGTAATAGAGGGGTTATTGGTTTTAGGATTAAGAGTTTAATCCTTTATATGATTCACTTGTTGCTTGAAAATAATGAAGATCTATTGGAAAATCCTATAGGAGAGGTCATGGATTTTCCTCCCTTGAGCAAGGAGGTTTCCACGTAAACATCCTTGTTATTTGGTTTTCAGTATTTTATTTTTTACTATACTAAAGTATTACAAGGACCTGACCTATGGTTTGAGGTGGACCTGTATAAGTTATAAATTGGTATTAGAGTAGTAACTCTTTATTTTATGAACATCAAGAGAGGATCCTGCAAAAATGGCAGCTACACCTAGGTTGGAAGAACTACAATCCACTACCCGTCCTCCTTGTTTCAATGGTCACTATTACGGATGGTGGAAAACTAGAATGCATGACTACATCATGACCGAAGATAGTAAACTGTGGGACATCGTTATTGATGGACCTCATGTTCCTACCAAGGATGTGAAAGAAGGATATCTAACTTGGGTGGTTCCTAAGACCAGGAGAGAGTATATGAAACCGATAGGAAGAAGATTGAAAAGAACTACAAAGCTAAGAAGTTGTTGGTATGTCTAATTAGTGCTGATGAATATAACAAAATCTCACCTTTCAAGACGGCTAAAGAAATTTGGGATTGCCTGAAGACAGCTAATGAGGGAACTACTAAAGTGAAGGAATCAAAGGTTGACATGCTTAATACTCAATACGAAAATTTCACCATGAAGGAAGGTGAAACCATTTATGAGATGCACACAAGGTTTGCATCCTTCATCAATGAACTTATATGCTTTGGGTGAACCTGTTCATCCAAGTATAAATGTTAGGAAGATTCTTCGTGTTCTTCCCAAATCTTGGGAAAGCAAAGTTGATGCTATCACAGAAGCCAAGGACCAGAAGACTCTCACTATGGATGAGTTGATTGGAAACCTTAAAACTCATGAGTTGAACAAGCAATCGGAACATTCTAAAAAGGATGGAAAGAAGGACAAGTCCCTAGCTCTCAAAGCTTCCCCAAATGATATGTCCGAAGACGATAAAGAAATGGCTTACTTGACGTGAAGATTTCAAAAGATTGTGAAGAATCATGGAGGTTTTTTTGAAAAAGAAAACACTGGTCGATCAACTAATGCAAATGACTTGTTTTACAAGTGTGGAAAGCCAGGACACTTCATAGAGAGTGTCCAATGCACAAGTTAAAATGAAAAGACTATGCGAAAACTGGAGGATACAAAGAAAAGTAGAGAGACCAGATCCCTAATAAAGCAAGAAGGAAGGAAACTGATGATCAAGTGGTGAAAAAGGCTCTTGCTGCTTGGGGAAACTCTTCTAGTGACTCAGAAGAATCAGAGCATCCTTAAGATGCATCCATGCTCGTTGTTTAAGATGATGAAGACATCTTGGACTCCTTGTTTGCTCTAATGGCAAAATCAGAAGACGAGGACACTAAGGAAGAGATAACTCTTTTCGACTGTAAAAGAAATCTAAATATGTACTCTCTAAAAATCCCGAGAAGCCTTGCTGATGTTTTAATAGATTCAATAAATGAACTGACTACTGAAAAGGGTCTTATGAATAACACCATCGATTCTCTCCAAGATGAGAAAATAACACTAATTTCTTAAATGCCTGAAGTTAATGAAAGAATGATTCCCTTAGAAGCTGAGAATCTAAATCTCAAACAAAATTCAAAAGGAATCTCAATTGGAAAAGGGAGAATCAGTTGTCCAAAACAATCTGAACTGAAGCTTGCTGTGTCATTAGAAAAAAATTTCTAGTTAGAAAAGGATCTTGGTCAGGTTAGGGAGGAGCTGAATAAATCTCTAAAATGGACCACTTCTTCTAAAATTCAAGCTAATCTGACAAGTCTGGAATACAACAATGGAAAAGGTCTAGGTTGTCGAAAGATATACCCTCCCTATAACCCTCACATCAAATATGTTATTGTCTCTGATAATCTGTTGTGTACTCATTGTGGTGAAAACGTTCATCTTAAGAAGGACTATGAATCCTTAAAAAGGGTGAATGAAAATATGCCAATGCTTTCAAAGTTAAAGGAAAACATTAAAAGGGAACCTGGTCGATGTAATAATATGAACAAGAAAGAATTGCCACTCTGGACTAGGAAGTCACTTGTTAAAACTCTGTATGCTTTTTGGGAACTCAGTCTTAAGTGGGTTCCTAGGTCTAACAAGTGATATTTCATATGCAGAAAGGAGGAAGAAGTCAATGTTGGTACATGGAGAGTTAATGTTCCAAGTATATGACTGGGGAAACTAATCACTTCCTCTCACTTGAAGTGCATCAAGGTGGCGGTGTGTCATTTGGAAATGGAAAGAAGGGATACATTCTAGGCGTTAAAAGAATTGGAAAATCTATGGAGCATTCAATAGAAGATGAACACTATGTAAATGGGTTGAAGTATAACTTACTCAGTGTGTCTCAAATCTCTGGCATAAGAAATGAAGTCAAATTCTTTTCTGACAAATGTATTGTCACAAATTTGGCATCTGAAAGTGTGATTTTAATTGCAAAAGGCTCAAAAACATGTATGTAGCTGATCTTGGCACATGAAACTCGGTCATGTAAGTGCCTCTCTTTTGAACAAATTTTTGTCTGGGCCCTGGTTCATGGGCTGCCGAAGTTGAAATTTGCAGACAATAAATTTTGTGATGCATGTGTTAAGAGAACGCAAACCAGAACCTCAAACAAGCAAAAGAAAGGATTAAGTACCTCCACACCCTTGGAGCTTCTTCACATGGATCTGTGTGGTCCTATAAAGATTCAGAGTAGAGGTGTAAAGAAAAACATCTTTTTGATTGTAGATGAATACTAAAGATTCAACAGGACCATGTTCCTAAGTTCTAAAGATGGACGACATATGTGTTAATAACCTTCGCCAAAAAAATTCAAACAAAGTTGGATTGCAAAATTGTTGGGTTCAGGTTGGATCATGGTATTGAATTTGAAAATTCTTGAATTGAAAGTTTTTGTGCTGATCATGGCATCAATCATAACTTCTCTGCTCCAAGAACTCCTCAATAGAAAGGTGTGGTTGAAAGAAACAACATAACTTTAGAGGATATTGCAAGAACCATGTTGATAGATTCTAATCTCTCAAAGAATTTCTGGGCAGAGGCAGTCAACACTGCCTGCTATGTGACTAATAGGTGTCTCATTCGATCAATTCTTAAAAAGACACTGTAAGAGTTGCTGAACAATCCAAAACCCAAGGTAAGCTATATCAAAGCTTTTGGGTACACGTGTTTTGTTATCAATAATGAGAAGGATGACCCTGGGAAGTTTGATCCCAAGAATGATGAAGTAGTCTTTGTGGGCTATTTATTAAGAAGCAAGTCATACAAACACTACAACAAAAAAACACTATGCATTGAAGAAAGTGTTCAAGTCATTTTTGAGGAATATGGTGGAATTGATAGCTCGAAGGACAAAGATGAAGCTGAAATTGAAGAGTTATTACAAATATAGAGAGGCAGCCTTACTCAAGAAACCTGTAGTCATAGCTCATCTAAGGGAGATAATGAATTCGAAGAAGGACCTGGTCAGCTTAATACTTCAGATGCAGCAGATCAAGATGAAGCTGAAAGACCAGACTCGGAAAATAATGAATCAATTACTAAAACAGGTGTGCATGTTAAAAAGAAGTCGAGATGGAAACATAAGTCATCTCATCCTATGAACAACCTTATCTCTCCAGTGGATTCTGGAGTGCACACTAGGTCACAAACAAGTAATCTTATGACATTTTCAGCCTTCATATCCACCATTGAATCCAAGAATGTGAAGGAAGCTCTAAAGAATGTTGATTGGGTGAAGTCTATGCAAGAGGAACTACATCCGTTTGAAAGAAGTCAAGTTTGGCACCTTGTCCCTAGACCAGAAGACAGAATCATAAGAGGGACCAGGTGGGTGTTCAAAAACAAGTTAGACGAGCATGAAGTTATTACAAGGAACAAGTCTAGACTGGTTATGAAGGGGTATAATCAAGAAGAATGGATTGAATATGATGAATCATATGCTCCTGTGGCCAGGTTGGAAGCCATAAGAATCTTAATTGCTTTTGCTTCCTGTGTGGAATTCAAACTGTTTCAAATGGATGTAAAGAGTGCTTTCTTGAACGAATATTTGAAGGAAGAAGTGTATGTGAAGCAGCCTCTTGGTTTTGAGAACTTTTATCTACCAAATCATGTACTGAAATTGGACAAGGCTCTATACGAATTGAAGAATGCTCTAAGAGCATGGTATGAGAGATTGCCAAAATTTCTTCTTGATAATGGGTTCAAGCGAGGGAAAAATTATAATACCTTGTTTTTTAAATCAAGAGGAAAGGAGGTTCTCATTGTCCAAGTATATGTTGATGACATTATTGTTGGAGCCACTTCAAACACATTGTGCAAGGAATTTGCTACTCTGATGAGAAGTGAGTTTGAAATGAGCATGATGGGTGAACTTAACTTCTTTGTAAGGCTTCAAATTAAGCAGTTTACACAAGGTACCTCAATTTTTCAAGAGAAATATATCAAGGAGATTCTCAAAAAATTTCATATGCTTGAAGCCAAGACAATTGACACACCCATGGGAACTAATTCGAAGCTTGATACTGATGAAGCAGTTCTTGAGGTAAATGAGACCAAGTATACATGAATCATTCGGTCTCTTCTCTATCTTACTGTGAGTAGACCAGATATTGTGCTTAGTGTGGGATATGTGCAAGGTTCCAGGCTTGTCCCAAGGAATCTGATTTGAAGGCATAAAAGCGCATCCTAAGATATCCAAAGGGAACTCTAGACTTGGTCCTGTACTACCCTTTTGGAGATTCATTCGATCTAGTTGGATACATTGATGTGGACTATACAGGGTACCTAGTTGTCTGAAAATGTACATCTGGAATGGCTCACTTTCTTGGATCATCATTAATCTCTTGGGGATCAAAGAAGCAGAATTTAGTGTCTCTATCTACAATTGAAGCTGAGTATGTTGCTGCAACATCATGTTGTTCTCAGCTCCGATGGATAAAGCAACAACTTGATGATTTTTGTGTACTCACATATATGATTCCTCTTCTTTTCGACAACACAAGTGCTCTCAATAGGGCAAAAGAACCCAGTCCAACATAAGAGAACCAAGCATATTGATGTGAGGCACCACTTCTTAAGAGATGGTGTTGAAAATGGGAATATAATCATGATGTTTTACAAAACAGAGGATCAAATTGTTGACATTTTCACCAAAGCCCTAAGAAAAGTTCAGTTTGGCAAGAACAAGTTGAAGCGGGGGATGATCAAATTGAACTGACCTCTCAACCTTGATGTATTCAACCCTCTTATTGACTACGATTAAGGAGCGGGAGCAGCTATCTTCATTTTTGTCTTGCAATAATTTATGAATTCAACTAAATACCTTGTGTAGGTATACACTCATGGTGACTTAGCTAGAGGGAAGAGGAAAACAATATTGATCAGGGCAATTGATGTTTAAAATAAAAAGAGGGACCTGGTCATTGCTCAGAGGTTAGTATCTCCTTATTGTATTTTTTAAATATTTCAAGAAACAATCACTTCTGCCATATGTCACACTCTCTCTCACTTTGAATTTATGTCACTTCATTTCAAAATTCCAAAGGTCACCTCTGTTCAGGGACCAGACACATCTTTTGGGAATTTATATCTAACCTCTCGTCCTCTCAACGATTCTAAGAAATTCAAAATCCTCTTATCTCTTCCAAAATCATCACTCGGAAGCTTCTCTTACTTATTGGTTGCTCAAAACTATGCAAAACTATTCATACCCTCTTAAAGATCTCACCATATCGAAGATGAATCTCCTATTCACTTCTAGTTCTGCCCTCTGGTCCAACCTAAAAACCCCTCGCCGTCTACCCCTATCTGCAAAGTCGGAGAAACTGGTGAATCTGCAACTTCGACTATAGAAATCCTAACCTCTTTGATTGACATACTCAATCCAAACCCGCTCCCTCAAGATAAAAATCTCCCCTGCTCTCCCACACTACTTCTCTCTCCCTCTCAAGAAAATTCTCAAGATGCCTCTACTCCGTTCAGAGGCTCAATCGGTTTTCAAACATCTTGAAGTTGAAAACCCCATTGATCTAGATGTTACCTCCCAACCCGAACTTGTATCCTCTACTATGTCCGAAAGGTTGTTTGATCGGGACCTTCTAGTTGAAAAGTGAACAGAATAAAACATCTTGTCTGCTAGTAATGAATGGGTACTATAGAGTCTCACATATATGAAAGGGGATATTCAACCTCCTTTCTCTGAGATAGAGTCAAAATCTCCAGATCTAGTGGTATAAGTCAGGGCTCTTATTTGATCAGACACCAGGTACTTGTTTACCCATAGATTTCATTCAATAAGACGTAGTTGAGGAAGCGGATATTGCTCGTATGGTTCGTAAAAGTAAGGGAAGGAGAGAAACAGATGAATCAAGAAGGGTGGAAAGTGAAATCAGTGAAAAGGAATGGAAAGGATCTGAGAAATCAAGATTGGAGCAAGGCAAAATCATTGGGAAGGGAAAAGGAAAAGTTGATAAACATCCTCATGTTAAAGTTGTTAAAATTTATCCCACTCGTGGCTCACAGAAGAAATTAATGGGTGATGCTATGATTGCTAATAAAGCAAAAAAAACTCACACAGAAGAAAGAGGAAGAACTCTGTTACTGAAGAAAATAACTTCTCTCCTGAGGACCTGATCGATGTTTCCAAGGTAATAGATGAGGGTACAACTGAGTCAGAAGATGCTGTGAAGGTTGTCAGCAAAATAAGGAAAGCAGTTGGTGGGAAGCGAGTTACAACTAATGACTCGAAAGCTGAAGGTGATACAATGAAAAGGAGAAATAGTAAAAAGGAATCAGTGGTGGAGAGACTTGAACTAGGGTCGCAGCAAGTTAAGGGACTAGGTTCACCTATTAGGAGAGGAAAGGGTGACAAGATACTGTCCAGAGAGGAAAGAATTGGAATTCTTAAAACTCAAAAAGTGTTGAATGGAAGAGTGCCTGATCCGAAGATTCTTGATAAACTAGGACTGCGATATCTGGTTGAGTGCGTGGCCTTGCAAGAACGGGAGCACTTGTTTGAGTGGCCTATTCTTTCCTTTCATGAGTTTGAAGTTCACGAATTCCACTATAACATGAAAATTCTTCAGAACGGGAGTATGGATACCAAAGTTCATGATGTGGAGATCCATTTATGTGGGGACAATTTTGGAGTTATTTTGGAATTACCCTACCTAGGGATCAGGTCGGTGGACAAAGGGATATCTTCGAAAACCTTCATCAGTACGGCATCCAAAATGGATGGACTTAGGTGTGATAGAATCCCTAAGAAATATTTCAAAGGTGAGCACCACTTATACTTTGAATTTGTTAATAAAGTCCTTTTGCCTGCACAAAGAAAAGAATTGTATCTTCCTCTACAGACTTATTCCTAATGGAAGCTTTGGACAAGTCTGATGCCATCAATCTTCCTAGAATTATGCTGGAGCATATGGGTAAAGGGATGACTGCTAAGGATGGGCATCATGTATTGGCCTATGTATACATGTTAAACCGAGTCTTCAAGCACTTTAACGTACCCCTTGGAAAAAGAGTTGCAGGGACTATAAAGAAAGCCATCTCACTATCCACTCCCATTGAATGTAAGTGCATTGAAGAAAGAAGTAAGTCCAAGTCCCAAGTGCCAGAGCTCCTAAAGTAGCAAGGCTTGCTTAAGAGGGAAATGAAGGATATTAATGGTGCCTTGGAAGCAAAATACCAAGAGATAACTCAACTCAAGTCCTTTCTCCAAAAAGAAAATTCTCAGGGATCAGGTCCCAATGCAGATGTGCAAGCTAAGGTGGAAAAGCTGAAAGCGAAGAATGAAAACCTACTTGAGTCTAATACTAAATTGAATGATGACGTCTAGGTCCTCACAAAAAAGTTTCTTCAGGCTCATACTGATGGAAGCACTCGCATGACCATGCTCTTGCAATCCTTTGCCCACAGCCCTGACCCTCCGTCGTAAAGTCCTCCTTGTTTTCCCTTGTTTCCCTGATTAGTGGAAATGTGTATGTGTTCTGTAGTAGTTCTTACTTGTCATTTTGTTGATGCTTCCTCAATCTAATGAAAATCTTGTTCTATTTTCCTTCTTTATCTCTTCTCTAATTACTTAGTTACTCATGTTATGTGTCTCCCAATGGCCATAAATTCATTCTGCTTTTGCTTGACATCTTGCTTGTGTTTACTGCTGTTACTTTTTTATGATGTCCAAAGGGGGGAGAATGTATTATTGGTGATAGGGAAGTGTATATATTGGTGATAGGGGGAACAACAATACGTATTGGTGATAGGGGTAAAATAATGCATTAAGGGAACATTGGCAACACGAGAACTAAAGATAAAAAGGAACATGTTGAAGAAGTGTTGTTTGTCATCTGCAAAAGGTGGAAAATGTAACTCTGTTGTTTTGATGATCCTAACAAACAATGGGACCTGGTCCCATGAGTGGCGCAGGTTCTCTAGACAAATGGGGAACAATTCTAAAACTTCCAAACTGTCATGGTTGGTGAGCACGGGAAAGAGGACAGAGACCGAAGCCACTTGGAGGACACTAGGTTGTTTTTTTAGATGATAATATATCCTTGTTGACATGAAACTACCTAGTTCACACATCAATTGAATTAAGCAAAAAGGTGTTGTTTGTCTCTCTCAAGAATTATACAAGCCTTCAAGAACTGCAAGGGATCTGATAGAGTTATCAAGCGTGTCATTAGTAGTTTAAGAGCTTGTGTGTTTCAACCTGTAAGATTCGTTCCTAATCTATAAAGGAACTGATCGTGTCTTTATCATTTTAGCCAACAATGACCACAGTTAGAGTTAACTGTGTAGAATGTGATTGCAGTCTATATTAACTATAGTTAGTTGATATAGTGGGCAATAGAGCTATTGCTTTGGCTAATTCTATAATAGAGGTATTACAGGTTGTAGGATTAAGTGTTTAATCCTTTGTATGATTATTAGAGTCTGTATTCAATTGTTTCTTGAAAATAGTGAAGATTAGTTTTTGAAAATCCTGTGGGATAGGTGATGGTTTTCCTCCCTTGAGCAAGGAAGTTTCCATGTAAACATCCTTGTTATTTGGTTTTCTGTATTTTAGTTTTTGCTGCACTAAAGTATTACAAGGACCTGGTCCTGTGGTGTGGGGTGGACTCGTATAAGTTATTATGTTGCGAGGAGCACGACTATTTTTTGAGCAAGATATCAGGATTAAGAAATAGTATTACACTCGAGATATCACGAAAAAGATAGTTCAGTTGCAACTGAAAATTAGAGATATTGCATTTTCTTTAAAATGGCTCCAAATCCTCCCAGTCCAGAAGAATTTCCAAGACCATGGAGGTATATGTTCTGAATATGAATTAGAAAGCCAACCAGTAATTGAATATGTACTATGTGGTGATAAAAATTGAGATGTGTTGTTTCATTGATTTTACCAATTACTGCAGGGGAATACTAATGTACTACTTTAAGCATATGATGGAATTGGGTTATTCCTTTCTTGGATTATTGTCTGAAGGTCTCGATCTTGATCGTTGTCATCTCAAAGATATGGATTGTGTGGAGGAGCTTGGTGTATTGTCCCTTTACTATCCAGCATGCCCTCGGCCAAAACTCACCGTAGGCACCAACAAATATTCTGACAATGATTTTCTTATAGTGCCTCTGTATGATCACATCAAAGGACTCCAAGTGCTTCACCAGAATCAGTGGGTTGATGATCCTGCTACGTGTGGTGCTCTTGTGGTCAACATTGGAGATCTTCTGTAGGGTAGTATTCTTTTTCTTTCCTAATCCATCTACGATCGATAAGAATAAATATACCATTTTATTATTTTGGTTGCTTTTTTCAGCTCTTATCAAATGGCAAGTACATAAGTGTTGAGCACAGAGTATTGGCAAATAAAGTTGGACCGAGAGTATCAGTTCCATGCTTCTTCGGCAGAGATTCAATGTCATCTTCCGAGATTTATGGACCGATTATTGAATTGTTGTCAGAAGGTAACCCTCTAAAATATCATGCAACCACTGTGAAAGACTATAGTGAGTAATACTGTAAAAAAAGGTCTAGATAGAATTTCTTGATTGTTGTGAGAAGGTAACCCTCCAAAATATCATGCAACCACTTTGAAAGACTATAGTGAGTACTACGGTAAAAAAGGTCTAGATGGAACTTCTGCATTATCGTGTTACAAGATCTAATTTTAATGTAATAACTAAATTTATGATGAGAACTGAGAATTTTACTTTTGATGCTTTTTGGATGGTGGTTATTTACCTATTGTAATGTATCGTCTTGTTACTTTAAATAAAATGATTGTTTGTAAAGACAACTTAAGATTTGTTGTATCGTGTTGTTATATCCTTTTTTATGTAATGACAAAAAGTCTGATTCTATCTGATGAACGATTTAAAAGCCTTTGATGATACTAAGGCTGGTATCAAAAGGAATTGTTGATGCTGGAAACACCGTAGTGCCACGAATATTCGTTCAACTAACTAAAATAGAGGAATTTGTTGGCAGTTGTGAAACAAAGTTCATTTTTCAGTGACAGATCAAATTAATCCTAAAGACATTGTGGAAAAGGTTTGAGAAGCATTAGAGACATGGGGTTTAATTTCTTCCAAGTCACTGATCATGGCATTCCATTAGTTTTCCTATTGTATAGGGTGAGAATTGATTGAATACACGTGGTACTTGAGTGAAAGAACAAAGAGAGCTCAGGAATTGATTACCTCTGAAGACACTCTCGATAAAGGGAAAGAAAAAAATGCTATAGGCTAAGGAAGGTTCGGACACTTATGACGTGGAAAAAGCGACAAAGAGGAACAAGATATTAGAAGGATTAGGTGAGCTGACGAGCTCGTAGGGACCTGAAGGTTGTAGGAATATTATCTAGAATCTCCCATGCACTCTCCATCACTGGTCTTGGTACTTTAGTGTAATGACCCTGTAGGTCATTTATGTGTTAGTGCCTCCTTTCCGCCGTTTAGAGCGTTCCTGTAGCGACCCCAAGTCATTTATGACTTGATGGCACTGACTGTTTGGTCACCTGGTCATTCGTTTGGGTTTTATGCATGTTTTCATATGTTGGAGCTTTTGAATCTTAAAGTGTTGATTTTGGTCATAACCTCAGGTAAACGACCTCAGATGAGAATTCTGACTGTTTCATCAGCTCCGGAGTGGCCAAATAAGGCTAGTAGCATGATTGGCACGAGTCTCAAGGCTTTCGGTGTGACTTTGTGGCCATTTGACACTTTACCCTTTGAATTTTTTATTAAGTTTGACTTTGATCAACATTCTTGGTAAACGCACTCAGATGAGAATTCCATCAATGCGGTTAGTTTTGAAATTCTGAGTTTGGTCTAGAATGACCCTTCGTGTGCTTCCCAGGGCTTCCGGTCTAATTTCGAGGCCCTCGATAGAATTTGACTAAAATGGCTCATTGGGTGTGCCACCCAATTTTTGTTGAAACGACCTCATATGGAAGTTTTAACTGCCTCATTGAGTCCAGGACGTCGAATTTGATGGGGTAGCATATCTCGTTTCTGTGCACGGGGTTTCGAACAAATTTCGAGCACCCTGTCAGAGAATTAGGAAGCCAAGTTCTCAGCATGTGCAGCTGTGATGTTGCAGACCCATACCTTCTCTGTGTTTGCGGAAGTGGCTCCGAGTTCATGGAGGTATGGGCCTGTCTTCTCCACGTTCCCGAAGGTTTGAGGTCTTCTTCTCCGCGTTCGTGGATAGGGCTCCGCGTTTGTGGAGGTCTGGGGAGATTTCCTTGGTCTCCGCATTCGCGGTCCCCTTGCCGCGTTCGTGGAGTGTTACTTGTTTTCCTTCCGCGTTCGCGAAGGTATGTGCGCCTGGTAGTGTTTATAAGTTGAGGTCGAAGTCATTTGGATGAAAGTTCTAAAATTCATATCTCCTTCATCTTTTATCGATTTTCATCAATTCAAAGTCCCAGGTCTCGAAATATCATTGTCTTCATGGGTTAGTAATCAGATTATATTGGGTGTTCCTTGATTTCCGTGAATTTGAGGCGTAAGTTGCTATCCTAAGCAAATTGTGTAAAGTTTTGCATTTCTTGTTTTGATTGCATGGAGCTGATCCGAGCCCTGATGGGTGTTCCATTTTTTAATACAAATTTGGAGGAGTATTTAGGACCTCTTCACGGAGTCAATTTTGGAAAATCCAAAGAAGGTCCCACATTTCATGATTTTGACTCCAAAATTAGTCCGTCTCTGATTTTGATGATTTAAGCGTATAAACGACCGTATTGAGGCTGTGATTCTATTTTTTATAGCACGGCAGCAGCCTAAGGCCGTTCGGAAGGGAAAAGCTCTGGCAGAGTGATTTGGAGAGCGCGGTCGGCCTTTAGGTAGGCTACGACTTCTTTTTCTTTAGATTGAGCCCGAATGTGCAATTGCATGCTGATTGGTGTGAATTTGGGGTGGGTAGCTAGTATTTCTCCTCTTCTTCTCAGAAACCATGCTTTAGGATTGATTTTCGGGTTATTTTTGGGGTTAGTATCATGCTATCGGAGGGTTTGCTTATTTGTGGGTATTTGCGTATTATCTGTTGGGCTGTAATTGTCATTGCACGTGTAGTATCTTGTTTGGCTGGTTATTTGGTGTTGCATGCGTAGTATTTGGTTAGCTATTTACTGTTGCTAGAATATATCTTTTGCCTTAATGTAGGATAGACTAGTGTTGCCTTAGGCTCTTGCACCTGGTTGACTTGAGTATGTATCCGACATTAATTCGGATGGACTAGATCCTTGTAGACTGGCGTAGAAGACTTGGGTCTGATAGTATGAGCCTTAGTTTAGGTGAACTCGTCGCTCTTCAGATATTCTACTCTTTCTCTTCCTATTTCTGCGGTTCTGGTGTGTTGCCGGAAGGTTATGCTATTATACCTATTGAAGGCTGGGTTGTGCTAGGCTGGAGACTTCTGTGGATATCCATGTGTGGGCGCTATCCCGAGGTGACTAGGCTCATTATGAATTGGTTGGTGGGGGCTTTATTCGGTTCGAGTCTTCTAGGTCCAGTTCGAGGCTGACGTTACACGGTTATAGTCCGTTATTTCCAACTTGAGACTGTTGAGTGGGGGCTGCTAGCTTTAGTCCGAGGCTGACGTTACATGGTTAGAGTCTGTTATTTCAAGCTTGAGACTATTGAGTAAGGGTGTTATCTCCAGTCCGAGGTTGACGTTACACGGTTAGAGTCCGTTATTTCCAGCCTGAGACATATGGATGGGTTCGAGCCCCAGGATCTATTATATACGGTTCGAGTCCATTATTCTGAGTCCGAGGCTGACATTACACGGTTAGAGTCCATTATTTCTAGCTTGAGACTGATGGTGTGGGTTTGAGGCCCAGGTTCAATCTTTATTGGGTACGAGGCCCATGGGTTTTAAGGCTTTTGGAGTTGGGTTCCCTTGTTTCCGTAGTTGTAGCTTCTCTGTGTACCCGTCAAGTTTATGGGGGTTCGTTCAGGTTCTTGTTTGTCTGTGCTTGAGTGTACCTTGTGGGTTTTATGGGGGGCCCAGCGGGGTTAGTTCTGATATTCTTAGATTTACTTTCCGCTTATTCTTCTCCTGCTCTGTTGACCTTGTTCGTGTTTGATTCTATCCTTTATGTTTTTTTTTACCATTCTTGCTCAGTCGGCCTATGATTCCTACTAGGTACTTATTGTATGGTACTCATGCTACACCCTGCATCAATTTTCGTGATGCAGGCTTGAGCACCAGTTATCAACGTTGAGCTTGAGCCTCCAGTTATCTGTTCAGGAGACGAGGGTGAGCACATTGCCTTCTGGGATTACCTGTCTCCTTCTGTATTTATATTTTGGCTGGTCTTTTGTTTTTTAGACAGTTTGTTTCTGTGGTCCACTTTTGGAACTTGTACTGTTTTTACTAGTTCTGTACATGTGACTTCCAGGTTCTGGGAGGTATCTTTTATGTATATAGTTTTTGGCTTGCTTCCTCTTTCGCTTGTGTTTTTTTATTTATATAGTTTTTGGCTTGCTTCCTCTTTCGCTTGTGTTTTTTTATTTATGTTTTCGCTTAGTCAAGCTCGACTCTCTCAGCAAGAGTGAGCTATGGAAAGGAGTTGATATCTTAATCTTCAACAGCTACCATTGGTGGTTACATATTGGACGCCAAGAAATGTGTGATTCTTCTTCATTAACTTACTAGAAACCGGACTTTGTTATTATTTATTACAAGAAAAATTACATTGTCCTAAATGGGATACAAGATTGCTTTAACTACTTGGGCTAAATGGGTTGATTCCAACATTGATCCTGCTGTGACTAAAGTGTTCTTCCAAGGAATTTCTGTTGTTCATACTCGGTAAGTTCTAAGAGAGCTTCTCATTTGTCCCGTAAATCATTAGGGGTCGTTTGGTTGATCGTATTAAGATAATTAATCCAGGATTGAGAGAATACCGTGTTCTCTTTCCCGCATAAGAAAAAATAGTTACCAAGCATTCATAGCGAACACACCAACGCAACGCCATGAACTTCTTGAAAACGCAGGACTTTGAATAGCCTCAAACGGAGCTCTAAAACTCAAGAAAGCTATTTTGAAATTTTGGACTAACTACTGATCGTGTCTGGTCTTATTTAAAAAGAACAGATGAAAATGCTCATCGCTATCGTGACCAAAAGAGCACGTGACAATAGAGGTCCACAAATCTGGTCTTCACGAAAGTGGCAAGGCACCTGCGATCATGGAGAGAAACAAGCCAAAGCTCCGCGAACTTGGCAAGGGGCCCACGATCGTGAAGACAAAGGGGCTAGGCCTTCACGAACGTAGCCAAGGCCACGAAATTGGGGAGGCCATCAAACTTGGCCATCACGAGCGCGGCCAAGGGCCCTGAAAACGTGAAAAGCATTGAGGCCTGCACCAACTGGTTTGGCCAAGTCTTAAAACCCATGACGGGGTGCTCGAGATTCGTTCGGAACCCCGTGCGTGTAAATAAAAGATGCTACCCCACACAATTTGACATTCCAGACTCAGCAGTTGAAACTTCCAACCGAGGTCGTCTCGATAATAAGTGGGTCCCACACCCAAGCTCCATTTTAGACCGAATTCCACAATGGAGCTCAGAATTGGCTCGGAAGACTCGGGATCTACACGGAAGGTCCTTCTAGACCAAACTCGACATTTTGGAGCTAATGAAATAGTCAGAATTGTATTCAGATGCTGTCTTCCTGAACTTTTGACCAAAGTCAACAGTTAAAGTTTTAAAAGCTCCAAAACATGAAAACTTGCACAGAATCCAAACGAACGACCAGGTGACTAAACTATAAGTATCAACAAGTCATAAATGACTTGGGGGTCGCTAAAGGGACGTTCTGAACGACGAAAAGAAGGCATTTACATATAAATGACCTGGAGGTCATTACAACTTTTCACTTTATGTGAACATGTTTTTTTTAAGTTTGTTTTTAAAAAAATAATCTATATCTTGACTCTTCGTATATAAGGTTTGCTTCATAAGACAAAATTTAGTTCGATAATTATTTTACTTTTTATGTTATAAATTTTTATTATTTTTTCCTTGAAGCAGAACTTTTCATTATCTACAATCTAATTACACATATCTTTACCCGTTGTATACAAGTTTCGCCTACAACATAATACAAAAGTTAGTTCGATAACTATTCTACTTTTTTTAATATAAAATTTCAACTACTTTTGCCTTGAGATAAAGCTTTCCATTATAAACACAATGTATATCTTGCCTTGTTGTAAATAAATTTTGCCTCATATGACAAAACTTAGGAACTTTAGATAAGGGCAACATCCAACACTTGTGATACACTTTCAGTTGGAATCATTTATGCCTCAAAACATATATAAAATATAATTAGCAAAAAACTGCTTATGAGGATAAAACATAAACGATATGTTTAAAAGGATCAAACAAGCATTTATTAACTAACATAATGTTAAATGGCATTACAAAGCTCTAGTCACCCTCTAATGTCATTATTTCACAACTTAAACATTTCATCCAATATTCCATACATCATATCATCATCATCATATATTACTAAAAGTGGGAAGCTCCTATCCTCAAAGTTGGATTACCATTTTGCCCTTTACTTAAATACTATTTGTACTTCTTTTTTTAATGTACAAAATGTAAAAATATATTCTAATAATCAATTGGATAATAAATTTAAAGAATTCAAATATGCTTTAAGTTATGTAATAAATATGTAATGAAAAGATAAAAAGTCATTCACTTGAATGAAATAACTTGTGATAAGATATTAGGTGGAAGTCCAAGCATTACAAAACAGCTTCTCTTCTTTAATTTTAGGCGAAAGAATTTGAAGATCGTTTCCATTAATAAAACTATATATACTCCAACTTCATCTAAAAAAGATACAAACAATAGAGCACCAACAAACTAGAGCTCGAGGTTGCTTGGATATTCGTCATTTCAATTTATTCAATGAATTCTCCAAGAAGGTTAAAGGCGGCATAGACATTTATTTGTTATTTGGTATGATTTTTTTTATTTCATTGCTATGTGTTTTTTACTTAGTCCATTGTTGTTACATTCTTGTCATGACATCTCTCCAAATGCAAGCTAAATTTCAATTATCTTTTGAAATGTATTGTTAGCTTCTCAATCAAATTTGAAAATATGCTGTGATTTCCTTACAATTCATCAAACACAGGAAGGAGGAACTATAAAACCTAATCTCCATTTCTGCACAGAGGCAGGGGCGTATGCTGGAGGGGGTCACCGGGTTCACATGAACCCATGCTCCCCTCCTGAAATCATATATAGTAGTGTTATATTTTTAAAAAAAATTTAAATATAGATGTATGAACCCACACTCGAAGTATATATATACTTTAAATTCACATTTTTATAATAATGCACCCATCATCCTGAAATCCTGGATATGCCTCTGCTGACAAAGGTCTTGTAAGGGAAATGCTCATCAGATTCAAAAGTAAATCTATTGTTGTAGCTGAACCTGCTTACTTGGCTTTTCAACCTTCAGTTTGATCTATCAATTCCAACTGTCTTTAGTCCGTCAAGTTTCTTTGGATTCTTTTGTTTCATCATATTTTTACTTAGGAAAAGTGTTGTATCGTTAAGTTTGAAATATAATGAAAAGTGATTCTTTTTATTCGTAAGTTATACCTCAACTTTTTGTGTATTTAAATTCGTAATTACACAAAGTACAATAATATATTGTTGGAAAATGTATGCATAAGTTCTACGTATTTTTAGATATACAATATATGGGATACACGTGCAACACATGTGCTCAGAAACTAATCATCATATCATACTAAAAGTGAAAACAAAAAAAAGATAAAAGTTAAAAAATCAAAATGCCCCTCAAATATTAATAGACTTTTATGGCCTTTAAATTAAATATTAATCCTATGACATTTTGGAATATAAATCTACATTCTAAATAAATAATTAGAGTAAATACCCTACAAGTGATTAACCGTTGGAATTCTAAAACTTAAAATTGTTAAATATGCATTAAAGGGTATTAAAAAAATCAAGTCAGTCTCTTTCACTACTCATACAAACTATAATATTTTTTTGGCAAAAATTGATTTAAAAATAAGATTCACATTGTGTTCCGTTTATTTAATTGATTTGGCAATTAATGTATAATAGGTAAAAGAAGAGGAAGTAGATAAAGAAAAGATACATAAAAATTCTAAAAAACATGATCGAACTATACTAGAAAATGAAAAGTCATTGAACTGTCACCTTTTAATTCTTCAAGAACTAATGTAGGTATGCTAATTTGATTTCACCTGCATTAAAGTTTATTTATTTGCAGCTAATAAATCATGTAATTTCCAACTCTTTTAAGAGTTACTCTATGTATGGGGTGTAATATAATCAATCACCTTTGGATTATTATCTATGTGGGAAGATCCTAACCTCAAAGTTGGATTACCATTTTGCTCCTATACTAAATTAAAATATTATAAAATATTTGATTAATTAAAAATTAAATAATAAAATATTTATCTTCTAATCTTTTTTTTAATAATTTCCTCTTTTGTCTTTTCTTATTTAATTTACATAAATTTAAAAGGTCATAAATACTGTTTAAGAAATATTAAAGCACAATTGTGAAACTGTTGTTGGAGAATTGCAAGAGTTAGTTGTAATCATGAAATGTCTTAATATTAAATGTGAATCCATTTTATGTTTTAGGCCAAGAAACTCATTAGTTGTACTATGACAATTTTAAATGTAGAATAAATACCAAGTCATATACTATTTTCAAGAAATTCAAAAGCCTTGATAAACGTTTAGCAGATTAATGGGTTCCATAGTTATATCTATATTTAAAGCCAAAAAAATCCAATAATTGCACTTCTCATCAAATTCTGATCCTATTGATCTCTCAACTACGTTTACAAACCCAGAAGATAATAATCCTCATTACACATTAGCATAAGGACATATCAGTTACAAATCTTTTCACTTCTCTTGGCATTTTCCAATTTTGAGCTGCAATGCTACATTGAAGAATCCAAAAAGACATGATTTTACATTTAAAGATTATATTTCAAATCAGTTATAAGCCTTTTCACCTCTTATATTTTCTCCTATATATATTTCAATCCTATATTAACTATGTGTCTAATTTATGGGCAACAGAAGTTTAACTTAGGTAGGGTGGAGTAATACTTTTTTCTTTCCTTTTTTATTTCATAAAACTTTGATTTATTGATTTGATATCTAATTATATGTATGATGGAAGTTAAAATTATATAAAGTGGGTAAAACTTTTGTGTCCTTTTTATTTATCAATTGAAAATACTTTTGTTTCATTGACTTTTTATATGATAATTTCAAAATTTCATTTACACAATTCATTTATATTTTAGATTAGTACATAAGTATGTATATATACAAATCCAAGGCTATAATTCTTTTAGATGTTCCTAACATAAGTATGTTTAATTCATTTATTTTTTAAACTAGCACATAAATATGTATATATACAAATCCAAGGTTATCATTTCTTTTATATGTTTCTATTTTTTTTTGCGGTATTTAATTTTTGGTTCGGTAGTGAAGTAGTAACAATTATATTATTTTCTTTTTTTGTTCTAACAAATTCGCACTTTTATCACTTTTCTTAAACATTAGAGTGCCATATTTTTTATGAACTACGACAATATTTTACCGTCAATATCTCACAAATGATTATGTTAGATTTCATAATACATTTATATTTATACAACTTAACAAATATTGATATGTAAATTAAAAACCCAAAATCATTTCGTGAAGTTTAAAATAACAAAAAATTGAGAGAGAATTGTTGTGCACATATTTTAATAATTAAGAAGAATACAACATGCAACACACGTTTCCCGAGACTAGTATATTATTATAAGTGGGAAGCCTCAAAGTTAAAAGTTGAAAGACCAATTTGCCCATCAAATAATGAACCACATTTTTATCATTTAATAATTGAACTATTCTCTTAACAAAAATGTACAATAACGTAAAATAATTAATAATTTAAAATAAATAGTAAGTATTTATCATTAAAATGGTTTTGAGTATTTTCAAATTTATGCCATTACTGTGCTCTTTAGTAACCAATGCTGATTTTACAAATATTGTTATTTAATCTTTAAACATAAATTATTCTTTCAATATTTACTATAATGTTATAAAAATATTTCATATCCACAGTTAATTTATGAAGAAGCCCAAAAGTCTGAAACTGATCCATCAGTTATGTAGATATTACTTGAATGTTAAGATGTAAAATATAAGTGAAATGAAACTTGAGTGGCTAGAGTGGAAGATAAAATGAAGAAAGGGATTTCTCTTGATGAATTTTGACGAATCGAATAAGCCGAGGGGTGAAAAGACAGATATTTGATTCAATGTTTGGAGAGAAAATTCCTCAAGAATGGACTATGCAGTTCCTACATACTTAGCTAGCTAGCAACATATGCTATTTTGAATTTTTATATTTCTGCACTTTGTTAGCAAGGTATGCTATCTTGACATTATTTTGTATATTATATATGCAATTTTCCTCTTAAATAAGGAGGTTGACAATAGATGAGTTCTTAGCAAAAACACTCTTCATTTACTTCCTAATTTCAGGTCTATATGTAAAATATATGAACAAAATTTGAGTCTTTCCTGTTGAGGATAATTTCTTTCACTTTGGTGCAATTCGAGCTTGTGGAATGTCAGGTTAATCCTCCTGTTGAATTTGAACACAAAGATACTAAAGTAGTAGTAATTTTCAAATTTCTTGCTCTTTTTTTCTTTTAGATATATATAATTTAGTTTCATGTATTGAATTCATATTATACTAAATACTAAAAGTGGGAAGGTATTAAGTCAAAAGTTGAAAAAAAATCAAAAGTCATTCTTTAACTCTTTTAATATTCTGAAGTATGCTATCATAGTTGATATAACATCAAGAATATGCTTAACCCTCACCATTAAATTGAACCAAATGATCAGGTATGTAACAATTTAACTAAGGCTTGTACTTTTATTTTCTTTTTCTCTTGTTTTAGTTAGCAATTCATGAAGCAAATAATGCTTTATTGACAAACATGTTTATAATTTCCCTATTCCAAATTGTCTTCCTCTATTCTACATTTTTCTTCTGATTTAATTAATGTGGAATAAGATAGTTGAATAATTTCATTCATATCTTTCTATGTCATATACATGGCTTTATATACATGAGATAATGAGGAACATAATCACCTAGATCCCATGAAATCTGCGATTCTATAAACTCATATATTTTACAAAAAAAGGAGAAAAATATATTCTAGATTACAACAATTATCTTTAAGATCTTAGAGGATCAACTCTTGATATGGATAATATCCTCTATCAGACAACACTCCCCCTCAAGCGGGTGAATGGATATATTCCATTCCTAGCTTGCTTATGAGATCTTGAAACACATTATTTGGCCGTCCTTTTGTTAAAACATTGGCTGCCTGATCTTTTGTGGATACAAATGGCGTACAAATGAGTCCGCTATCTAATTTCTCCTTAATGAAATGTCTATCTACCTCAATATGCTTAGTGTGATCATGTTGTACAGGATTATGAGCTGTACTTATTGCTGATTTATTGTCACTATATTGTCTCATAGGCCCTTCCCATCTTATCTTGAAATCATCAAGGATTATCTTTAACTATAACTACTCACAAACTCCCATAGCCATAGATCTAAACTCGGATTCTGCACTTGATCTGGCTACTACATTTTGTTTTTTACTCCTCCAAGTCACTAGATTTCCTCCTAAGAAAGTACCATATCTAGAACTTGACCTTCGATCTACTAATGAACCAGCATAGTTCGCATCAGTAGAAGCCTCTAAAACCATGTCTCTTCCTCTTTTAAATAGTATTCCTTTTCCTGAACTTCCCTTAAGATATTGTAGAATCCTGTTGACAGCTTGAAGATGCATTTCTCTAGGATCATGCATAAATTGGCTAACAACACTTACCGTAAAGGCAATGTCCGGCCTTGTATGGGACAAGTAAATCAATTTCCCTACAAGCCTTTGATACAAGCCTTTATCTACCACAAAATCTTCTGGAGCATTGCATAATCTATGATAATATTCAATTGGTGTAGCCACTGGTTTACACCCTAATTTTCCTGTTTCTTTCAGCAAATCAAACACATATTTTTGTTGGGAAATAAAAATTTCTTGTTTTGAGCGTGCAACTTTGATTCCCAAAAAATACTTTAATTTTCCAAGCTCTTTGATGTCAAATTCCTTGAGTAAATACTACTTCAAATTTTGTAGCTCTTCTGAATCATCACTTGTTACTATGATGTCATCAACATAAACCAACAATGTTGTCACCTTTCCTGTTTTTGAGTGTCATATGAACAAGGTGTGATCTCCTTGACTTTGTCGATACCCTAGCTTGATCATAACCTTTGTAAATCTTCCAAAACCATGCACAGGGTGATTGCTTTAATCCATAGAGTGCCTTCTTCAATCTACACACCATTCCCTTCTTGCTTTCAAAACCAGGTGGCACCTCCATATAGATCTCCTAATCTAAGTCTCCATGTAAAAAGGCATTTTCTTACATCAAATTGTTGTAGGTTCCAATTAAAAGCTGCAGCCAATGATAATAAGATTCTCACTGTATTCAGTTTTGCCATTAGGGAAAAAGTTTCCAAATAATCAATTCCATAGGTCTGTGTATAAATCTTTGCTACCAAATGTGCTTTAAATCTTTCTATGGACCCATCTGACTTATATTTCATAGTAAACACCTATCTGCACCCGACCAAATTTTTTCCCTTTTGGTTATTCCACAATTTCCCAAGTTATGTTTTTCTCCAACTCTTCCATTTCAACCTTCATAGATTTCTCCCACTCTATGTTTCCTAATGCTTCAGACAAATTTTTGGGGATAGGAATTGTGTGGAGGTTACAGAGAAAAGCTTTATGACTTGGGGATAGATTTTGATATGTCACGGAAAGGCTCAAAGGGTATTGTGTGCAAGTTCTGGTTCCTATTCTGAGCGCAATTGGAAGGTCAAGGTCATTAGGTTGGTTAGGTTCTTCTTCATGATCAGTTTGGTTCGGTGTTTCTGATGGTTCAACGGGTTCAAGATGGGTACTAGGAGCAATAACCTTTGGAGATGATTGCAACTGAATAGTTTGATCAGTTAGCCTCTTTCTTCTGAATAAACCTGCAATGGTAGATTATTTTATGTAATTCCATTATCTATATCCGGATTAGGAGACTCAATGAGTTCATTAGGATTTAGAGACTTGGGTGACCGAAGAAGTGATGACTCAGGCAAGGATTTGGCATGACTAGAAATAGAAAAATCAAATAGTGACAAGTTTAGAGGTCCCTCTCCCTTCAATGGCTCCCCCTGATTGTAAGAATGACCAAAAAAGGATTCACTCTCATCAAATATAACATCAGCTGAAACAAAGAATTTCTTTGATGATGGTTGATAACACTTGTAGCCTTTTTGTGTAGGAGAATATCCTATGAAAACACACTTAAGAGCACGTGGGTCTAATTTGCCTCTATTTTGAGAATGAATATGAACATAGGCAACACTCCCCAAGATTCTAGGAACCAATTTATTGGAAATTTCAAAATTCGGAAAGAAATTCCTAAGAGTATCAAGCGGACTTTTAAAGTTTAGAATTCTTGATAGCATTCATTCTGTTACTAAGATGTGCAGCAGTTAGGAAAGCTTCCCCCCAATATTGTTTTGGCACCCTTTTGTGAAACAATAGTGATCTAGTAATGTCAAGTAACAAACTGTTTCTTCTCTCTGCTATCCCATTTTGTTGAGGAGTATTGACACATGAAGATTCATGAATAATTCCCTCTTTTTGGAAGAAAACAGAGAGGGTTTGATTGAAGTAGTCCTTGTCATTATCAGATCGGAATCTTTTAATAGGCACATCATATTGGGTGTTGATCAGATTAAAAAAGGTAAGAAGAATTTGACTAACATCTAATCTTTGCTTTAACAAATAGATCCATGTTACTCTTGTACAATCATCAATGAATGACACAAACCATCTAGCACCAGAAATATTAAGAATAGGAGAGGGTCCCCAAATATCACTATGAATAAGAGAAAATGGAGTTTGACTTCTTTTGTGACTAATTGGATAGGAAACACATTTGTGATTTGCAATTTCACAATCATCACAATGAAAAGACTCAACAATCAAACCTTTGAACAAAGATGGAAACATCATTTTGATTACATAAAAGGAAGGATGACCTAACCGACGATGATAAAGCCATACTTTTTCTTTATTGGACATAATAGATTCAGATAAGAATGAACTGGATAAGGTATTCTTAGTTGTATCTTCACTATTGTGGACATCCGGACAATAAAGGCCACCTTTCTCACTAGCACGCCGAATCATCTCCTTCGTGTTTTGTTCTTGAAATAAGCAATATGAAGGGAAGAAAGTTACTTGGCATTTTGAATCTTTGGTGAGTTTCTGGATAGAAATGAGATTTGCAGATAACTTTGGGACATGAAGGACATCTTTAAGTATCAAGTATTTCCCCAGTGGTATGTCTCCTTGTCCAGCTACAGTAATAACTGAACCATCAACTATAGTTATTTTTTTATAGCTAGGACAAGGGGAATATGATATGAAGAGATGAGACGAACTTGTCATGTGATCAGTTGCCCCGGAATCCACCACCCATATTGGCGAAAGTTTATCTGAGACATTATTAACAAAAGAGCAAGAAATACCCGTGAAGGCCAATGAACAACTACCTGCTGAAATTGAGTGTGGATTTGTTTCACCAATCTGAGGGCTGCTAGCTATATGTGCCTGCTTTTCATAACTAATGTTTCTGTTTTGAGGTTTACCATTGAGTCTCCAGCATCTCTCTCGGGTATGCCGATATTTTTTGCAATAGGTGCAATAGAGATTGTCCCTATTGAATGGCGATTTGAATGAACCCGCGGGCTTGATGGTGCTCTCCTGTTGTGAACCTCTAGATTCTTTGAACTTGTCCCTTTTGCTACAAGAGCTGATCCTTCAGTAATTTGAGTTTCAAGCATAACACTCCTCTGTCCTTCTTTTGTCCGTATAATAGCCATTGTCTCATTCAATGATGGAAGATTTTCTTTTCCTAAGATTTGCTCTCTCACGAAATAAAATTATGTATTTAACCCTGCAAGAAAACCATAAATCCTTTCTTTTTCAATAAATCTTTTCTGAATTACAGCATCATCTTTACAACCCATTTGAATGCATTGATAATGATTCATTTCTTGCCATAACCCCTGTAAAAAGTTAGAATATTCAGTGACAAGTCGAGCTCCTTGTTTTGGCTCAAAAAGTTTTGTTTTTATTTCATAGATCCTGGCAGCGTCATGTACTTTAGAGTACGTCTCCTTCACTGCATCCCAAATTTCTTTAGCGGTGCTCAAAAACATAATGCTATCACTGATTTCTAGAAGCATAGAGTTCCATAACCAAGACGTCACCATTGCATCATGATCATCCCATGCATCAAACGTGGGGTCTTCTTTAGATAGTTTTGTACCGAGAAGGTGTCGTATTTTCCCTTTACCCTTTAAAAGGGTACGAACCAGTTGAGCCCATTTTAGGTAATTATTTCCATTCAATCGATAAGAGGCTTGAATGTTTTGCAAATCACAGTTGAAGCTATAGAGTTATTCTCTACAGTTGGAGAAACATTTCCAGAGGTTGGAATAGTTGCAACAGTCAAATTTTCTGGCATGGTTCTTGAATGGTTTCAATCTTTGGGCGGATAAAGATAGAAAAAGGATTTTTTTCAAGACAAGAAGAATAAAACTAGTCAGGAATAAGCCTAAAGCTCTGATAACATGTGGAATAAGATAGTTGAATAATTTCATTCATATCTTTCTATGTCATATACATGGCTTTATATACATGAGATAATGTGGAACAGAATCACCTAGATCCTATGAAATATGCAATTCTATAAAATCATATATTTTACAAAAAAAAAAGGAGAAAAAGATATTCTAGATTACAACAATTATCTTTAAGATCTTAGAGGATCAACTCTTGATGTGGATAATATCCTCTATCAGCCAACAATTAATAATAACTCCCATAAGGTGGTTATTTTTAGGAGAAAAGATCATTGCATTGAATATTTACACATAACGAGAATCTGCACATTTTTTGAGTTATTTGAAGAATTTTGATTTTAACTTTTTAAATAATATAGAAATATTATAATAATGACAAGGCATAAACGTGCAACGCACGTTCACAGAGACTAGTAAATACTAATAATGTGTCTGCCGAAGCACTTATTTTTCAATATTCTTTTTCTTACCTGTGGTATATGCTTTATCATCATTAACATCCATATATTTCTGCTTCTTTTTATTACATTTCAGTGAGGTCGATGGAATTGTAGGTGTGAAATGCATAAATTTGAAATCTAGAGGATCGCCACCCTATGATAAAAAGAATCAAGTCAAGTCAAAGCTATAAGAAAATAATACCTGAATATCTAACAAGAAGTAATCTTCCTTTTATACCTTCTTCATAAATTCTAAATACATTTTCTGCTCATGTATGTAATTATACTTCATTTTGTCAATAAGAAGCAATCACACCATAAGTATGAATGAGATAATTTATAATCGAAGAACTTCACATAGATAGGTAGCTTGAAGAAACAGAGGAAGCTAACACTAGCTTATCTGAGCTTGACGCTTCTCTAATTATGTTCTTTGCAAAGATTTATTGGTACCAATATCAACTCCTCCTTCAACAAATTTTTCTGATCCATTTTCCACTAGTCCTGCTCAAACCGAATTAGCTTAAGATAGATAAAGATACTTTTGTCCAGAAATTCCCATTAAATAAGTAACAAAAACAAAAATTAAGTATACGAGATACAAAAAGTAAAAATTAAACATCGCTCCATTTGAGGGGCAATCCATACAAGGTACGAGGTGGAGTGAAGGTTAGATGTGTTACAGGATGGAAAAGACACAATCAACTTAGATTGTCACTCGTAGAACTTGTTTTTCTTTTTTTTTTTAAAAAAAATTAAAAAATCATTTCACTCATTTTTTAATAATAAATTATTTTCTAAATATTTTACACACCCAACCCAATACAAATTAGAGTCCGCATTTGTAAGCCGGTAGATGTATTGGTTGCAAAACCTCTAAAACCCCTCTAATGGTAGAACTTCATCTTCCCTCTATATGCTCATCAATGCTACTATTAGTTTTCTATTTGTTACGTTTATTCATTGAAATTTATTAGTCTAATTTGTGTTTTATTAGTCTGCCAAAATCTTTCAACAATGACATTTTTGATAGAATTCAATACGCTAATTATTGGGAAATTATGGAAAGTATTTGCCTATGTCTTATGCAAACATTGAAGGGAAGAGTTTTTAAACTGATGATGTCCATGATAATGGAGAAGAGGAAAATTGAAAAAGCTAATAGAAGTCCAAGCTTGAATCTTTAAAGTACCCTTCATTGTATAAATGGGTCACAATGAACGCTCTTTGTACACAGTATGATCCTCCATAGTGTAATAAGAGTGTAGAATCAAGAAAATCAACACCGTTGACTATGGAGGATCATACGGTGTACAAAGAGCGTTCATTGTGACTCATTTATACAATGAAGGGTACTCTAATGCTTCCAACGCATAAATCCTACTATGTGGCCTTCTAACTAACAACTGCATAACCTCATTAAACCTTAGTTTTTCCTTATATTCTCAACATATATCAATATATGACATAGGTCTACATCATACACTTGCCACACTTGTATCCATCTTTTAATATAGTTCCACTGAGGTTTCCAGACCCAAATGCCCCCATAATTAAAAATCAAGTCCTTTTCATTCATTCTTCCGCAACCAGCACATGCAAGTCATAAAAGAAAGGAAATAAGGACTACACAAGAGATATACAACAAGATACTTAGTATAATTCCACAAATGGGGTCTGAGGAGGATATAGTGTAGCAGACCTTATCTCTATCTCTACTTTCCGCTAGACCATCGACTTAAAATAAAGCAATTTGGAAAAGGGAATACATAAATGAGAGCAGTAATGTCAATGAAATAATGTGAAATGAGAGCAACACACAACATAGTGAGGAAAGAACAATAATGACAACAAAATAATGTGATAACCAAAGAAAGAAAAAATACAGGTGATAATCAAGATTGAAAAATAAGAAACTACGGTAATAGTGCTAATACCACCGGTAAGAAAGAAGGTCCAAGTATGACCACCAATCCTATACCGCAGGAAATCAAGAGAACGCTTAACTATCAACTAACCTTGTACCCTAATATGTGACCTCTAGACCCTTCTATCTAAAGTCATGTCCTCGGTAAGATCAAGATGCAACATGTCTTGTCTAATTACCTCCCCTTATACTTCATCGGCCCACCTCTACCTCTCTTGGGGCCCACCATTACCAACCTCTAAACCTCCTCACTAGGCATCTACACTTCTCTTCTTCGCATGTCCAAACCATCTCAGTCTCGCTTCCCTCATCTTATTCACCATAGAGGCAACTCCTACCTTGTCCTGGATATATTCATTACTAATCTTATCCCTCCGAGTATGCCCACAAATCTACCTCAGCATTATCATCTTTGCAATTTTTCATCTTCTAAAGACTAAAAACATGAACTCTTGATTGGTTAACACTCCATCCCATACAATGTAGTCTGTCTAACCACTACTCCGTAGAACTTACCTTTATACTTTGGTGGTACCTTCTTATCACACAAGACTCCAAATGCGAGCCTTAATTTCACTCATTTTGCACCAATACGTTGTGTGACGTCCTCGTTGATCTCCTCATTACCTTGAATTAATGACCTCAGATACTTGGAACATCCTCTATTGGAGATAACCTGAGCATCAAACTCACTTCCACGACCTCAGGCGTAACATCACTAAACTTACACTTCGATTATTCCGTCTCGGTCCTGCTCAACCTGAACCCTTTAGTTTCTAGAGTTTGTCTCCAAACCTGGAGCCTATCATTACCTCCGCACTAGAGATAAACATATAGAAAAGAATATTTGAATCTAAGACATACAACAAACAAAATGACCACATACAAATAAATAACCCCCATGCACCAGTTCAATAACCATAAATTTCTAACAATTCAAGGACCACATACAAAAGAGAATTCCTCATTGTGTCCCAATTTATGTGGCACCATTTGACTTGACACAAAGTTTAAGAGAAAAAAGGACTTTTAAAACATGTCGTCAAAAACAAAACTTAGATATTTGTGTGGCTATAAACATTTTACTAAGGGTAAAAGTGGAATTTAAAGTTAAGTTATTTCTAATTATAGAAATGTGACATTCTTCTTAGAAAAGACTTAAAAGGAATGGACTGAGGGAGTAGTAAACAATGCCATTAAAAGCTTTCACACATATAGAGTAAAAAAATCAGCTTCATCAGAAAGCATTAAAAACTTCAACATGACTGGAGTAAATTTCTTTTATCGAAGGCCAAGAATATAGAAATCCCAAACCATAGCAAGTTTCATACAAACAACAACAACATCATATCCAGTGTAATCCTACAAGTGGGGTTTGGGGAGGGTAGATAGTATGCAAACCTTATCCCTACCTTATAGAGGTAGAGAGATTGTTTCCGAAAAACTCTTAGCTCAAGTACATCAAATCAAAATAGAAAATGTTTCATATAAAATAGTAAAAAAAATTACCTTAATAACAAGACTTTGAAATTGATTTATCAAGAAGAATCCTTCAACATCCAATGAAGTTATGACCCACAATCTCTAGTTTGAAGTACAAAAGTTTAGCCCTAAATCGCCTGTCATCTCTAAGCTTCTAGGAAATAACAGATGCTTTGGGGAATCCTACAAGTGGATCTAGGGAGGGTAGAGTGTGCATAAACCTTACCCCTACCTTGTGGGGGTGGAGAGGTTGTTTCTGAAAGACTCTCCGCTCAAGTGCATCAAATAAAAATAGAAAAGGTTTCATATAAAGCAGTAAAAGTAATTACCTTAATAACAAGACTTTGAAATTGATTCTTCAAGAAGAATCCTTCAATATCCAATCTCCATTTTGAAGTATAAAAAATTTACCCGTAAATTGCCTATTAGATCTAAGCTTCTAGGAAATCTAAGTTACTCGGACTCAGCAAAATCTATGCCGCACCCATGTTGACACGGCACTAACATGGATAAGGGTGTGGGATCTATGTCAGATCCGATCAAACGAGCTCGAGTGGGTTGACCAATAATTCAGAGAAAAAAATTGAAATTTTGATATCTCAAAGTAAAGATTTGAATAGATCGAAAACAAATACCTTCAATTTTTCTGCTATATAGTGATTTATACTATTCCATTGTGTCCTTCGAAGGTTTTTCTTGATAAATTAGAGTAATATACTGTCAAGGAGTTTCTAGAATCTTCGCGTAGTACCAAAGCTCTTAGGCTAAGCACACATTGGTGTATAAATTTGTGAGAGAGAAGAGATGTGGCACCCTTTTGGAGCTAAACTAGGGTTCTTCATCGTTTTGTTTCTCAGGTTGCTTCGTTCTAGGCATGAATGGAGAAGATGGAGCGTGTGGGTTTGGAGAAATAGGGTGTGGGCTGGGTCGATCATGTTTTTAGGCCAGATTTGGTTTTGAACGTTGGGATAAATTTGGCTGAATATTTGGACATGGATAATGGTCCATAGCATGAGTGAGACCAGGTCCCTTGGAGTCTTCTTATCAAAAATAAAATCAAAATTAGAGTATTATTTAAATGAAAAATAATTTCAATTTAAATTAGAGTATTATTTAATCAAAATTAGACCGGTCCCTTCGATGGTACATCATAAGTTTTCCACAATACCTCTTATTTATGTATATTTTTAGATTTTTAGTTTGTTTTTTGACGAGTCCCCGCACCCGTATCCATATCTAGATCCATATCCCTGAATCTTAAAAATTAGATCATGAAGGATACAACATGCGTATCCGCACCCGAGTCCGAGCAACTTAGTTGGAAATGACGGATACTTTGGGGAAAGATTGTATCGGGTGATTAATTTATAAAAATGAAAATGGGTTGGGATTTAATAAATGAGTGGGCTTTAATTCAATCCTATATTAAAAACATGGCAAGCTGAGAATGACACGTGACTATTTTAAAAGACCCAAATTTGACATAGGCTAGTTCGTTAGTTTTAGGACTATGTTTGAGCCCATAAAAATGTTAAGGGTATTTTTAGATCAAAAGGTTAACAAATGGTATTTGTGAGCTATTTTCAATATGATAGGTGTATTTTTGGCCGTTTTAAGATATTTTAAAGACCCAGATCTGTTAGTTTCAGCGTTAAAAAAACTTTTAGGGTACTTTTGGATCTAAAGGTTAACGGATGGTATTTGTAAACCATTTCAATAGGTTAGAGGTAGATTTAGCCCTTTTCTGAACTTGAAAAGGTATGAACTAATCCTGTCTTTCATCTGTGCTGGAACGGTTTATGTAGACAAATTCCCACACGTCACTTGTACTGTTTTCGAGATGTTTTTCTTTGTTTATTTTAAACACTGCTTTACACCCCTTGGATTTCTTCATTCAGTTCCTTAATCTATTAAACTTAGTTGTTCAGATGGTTGTCTTGCAATGACTTGAAATAAGTCGCCCTTCTATTGCAAAGAAGACTATTTTTTCTGCTAAGAGGTTGCATACATATTTCAGAATTCAAGAAGATAATGTGAGTCTCATTTGCTCTTGGGAAACTTCATCACTTCTCTAAGCACTTTGCAATTTTAGACTTCATCACCAATTATTTCACAAGTAATTCTCATCATCTCAACAATGCTTAAATCATTTTTTTTCTACAATAATTTTTTTTGTTTTCTCAAAGAATCTCCCCCCCCCTTTTTATTTTCTTTTCCATGTCACATTCTTTCGAATAGGACTTTTTTCACTTTGTAGCTATCATTCATTTATTTATTTTTTGCTCAACCATCCCTTTTCTTCAGATTTACCAATTATAATCAGTCTATGCTACAGTGCTCAAGGAAGCAAGATACAGAAACTAGGGATTCAACAAAATAGTTAAGGGCAAAATATGGCTCCAACAAAAGACTACAGGCTCAAAAGGGCTAACTAGTGATATAATATCTGAAAAGGCTGAAATTTACAAGACAAATCAAAGAAATCCTATTATCATCTCCCAAACAAAGCAACACTTTTTGTTTCGCTTCAATAACATGCAAGGCAAGTTCTAGACTAAGATGCAAAACACGGAATAAACAAATTCTCATCACACATGGCACAAATATCAATCAAGATGGATCAATTCCACTTCTAAGAGAGATAGGATCATAACAAACAACAAAATAAAATAAGCTATAAACAAAGTCACAACCATGAACCTCGGTGTCAAAAAGTCTGCAATTTCATTAGCAATAAAGCTTTCTCAAAAAAGTACTACTCATAATTGGGCCTAAATAGCAAGTATCACACAACTCAAAAGGGTTTTTTCTTTTCTCTCCAAAAAAATAATTAAAAAAAAAATTTACTCCCTAAAAGATATTCGGTTCAAAGGGACTATCCTCAAGAAAAGAACAAAAAACAAAAGCCGAGGAACCCATTCTAAAAAAAGAAAAAGACTCAATAAAACAGTAAAAACTAGGAATTCATTCCTCCACCCCACACTTAAAAAGTTGCTATGCCCATAAAGCATAAAATAAAATTTAAAACAAGGGTTAGGAAAACTCTCTTAGGCCTCTAGGCCTAGCTAGTAGCATGTTGTCTCAATTTTCATCGAGGGTCGTCACCCCACACTTTAGCTCAAACGTGCTCCTTAGATCCAAATTTTGGATACTCAGTCTTCTCCAAAAGCCTGTAAAAACAACACTAAAAAAATAAAATAAGAAGCTACACTATAAATTGGGTTGCCTCCCAATAAGCGCCTAATTTAATGTCGCGGGATGACCTAACTAAGTTCACCACTTTTCTTTCCACTTTGAACTTATGAATTGTACCCCTAACTTTGCATCAACTTTTCTGCTCCTCTCAAGGGGCGGTGGTATAGAGATAAAGGAACCAAGTAATAAATGTCGCATCTTGCACTTCTTGGCCCTTATGTGAGGAATGTCATTTTGTCTACGTGGATTAGAAAACTTTAGAATGTAGAGGCCTTGCTCCTCATCTAGAAACTCCTCTATTAGTTCAGATAACTCAAATTTCATGTCGTCATCCAAGCATAATGTAGAAAAAGTTTAGAATGAGGTCCAAGATGCCTCAATTCCAAAGCAGCATTATTTACAACATTCTCACTTTTGTAATCTTTCTCTACATTGACATTAGGGAATAAGGTATAGTTGAATGGTTGGAATTCCTTTTTTTGCTCCACTAGTTGGTCATCATCCACGACAATTGGTGATTGGGCATCAGAAGCCTCAATCTTTTTGTTCAAGTGTGCCTCCAAGTCATGAATATCTTAGCCAAATTGATCTATTTCTTGTGTGATCTCAATTCTTCCTTCTATCAGTTGGGTTGTCATGTATGTTAGACCATCACAGATAGACTCTTGAAACTTGAGACGTTGAGATTGGTCCTGTAGCAAAGACTGGCTTACTATCTTTGCTTCTTCATAACTTTCTCCTTGTTGGGATTCAATCTCTTCCTCTAATTGAGTATTAGCTAGGTCTGTAACATGCAATTGATCAGCGTCAATCTTAGCTTGCAGTTCCATAATTTTTGCCTCCAGTTCAATGTTTTTTGCTCGCAGATCCATGAGTATTGGTTCCAGTTCCGTGAGTTTGTCCATCATGTCCATATATTGCTTTAAAAACATATTGCGCTCTTCTTGTTTAGCATTCTCCACTTCATCACCCCTGCCAACATCACAAATAACAGAAGAATCATAATAAGGGTTCGGGGGAGGGGAATATGAGTTAGGACAACCATTCCGATGAATATATTGACCACCACATATGTGACATATAGGACATTCGATCTCCAATTAGTGTCCATTACAATAATTACAAGGGTATTTATAAGGATACACCTCACCCAACCACAAATTATCCTAATCATCCATATCAATAAGAGTACCAAATTATTCAAAGGAAAAAATATTAATTGTTCAGAAAAAAAACTAATTTAAAAATAAAATAAAATTTAAATAAATAAAAAGAAAAAGTATGACTTAGTAGAATAGTTAATTTCTAAGTCTCCGACAGCGGCGCCAAAAACTTGTTGCTCCCAATTGCACACACAAGTGTACGTGGTCGTCGCACAAATAATATAGTGGCTCTAAAAGAGCCGGATTATAGAACCCAAAGGACTTGTCAATTAACAATTTTACTAAATTATACTAGTCTAATTATTTATTCAAGAGTGTCAAAAGAAATAAAAGAATGCAAGAATTAAATACTAGGATTAACTTACAATGATTGGGGCAGTTTCAGGGCTGCAACATGCTTAAGGTTTCATGTATCACATATCATGCATGAATTAAATAGGGTTATCAAATTACTGATTTACAGGGTTAATTTTATGATCATGGTCTCCCGACCTCTAATTGCCTACTCCAATTGACTGTCTAACTACATCGTTGAGCGGGGATAGGCATCCCCAATTGGCGTGCATTTATATTTCATTCTGTTTCGTAACCAAGTTTGGTGTTCGTCCGGGTGTCAATCCTAAACACGAATCTAATTAGGTGATATGCAAGAAACATCAAGCCCTTTGTATTCTTTGGTCTATCTACCTTTTCGTCTCCCAAGTCCAAGAATAGACAATATATTTATTTCTATTGTGATCAAGCATTAAATACTAAAACAAGAATACAAAAGTAATTTAAGCGATAACCAATATTAATTCAAAACAATCGATGTTCAACAATTACCTGTAGCCGCAGCCCCAGAACAAGGGTCTTTAGCTACTAATACCTAAGAAAAGAAGAAGAAGAAAAGAGCCCTAAAAAGTATTGATTACTTTTCCTTACAAAGTATCTTCTCTGACCATAATTATTTTTATGGACTATTTATAGAAGTAGAAAACCCTAAATAAAATAATTAAGTCCAAAATAAATTGGAAAACCGAAACCAACAGGAATTAGTTTCTGCGTACAACCGCACTGCTGAACCGCCTCAACATAGTTGTCTTCTCCTGCTACGTGGCAGTGAGATAGTGAACAATCACTTGATTTCTTTGTTTTCTACCAAACGTTTGAATATATATAAATATTAATATAAAATTCAATTTAATCCATTAAGTTGCCTGCTTGATTTCCTTTTATAATCTTCAATCTTTAATTCGTTTTAGCTCCAAACTTCTTCAACTTTACACCAATTTACTTCTATAAATAAAATACACTATTTTGCACAATCAATAAAATTCATACTAAAAAAGGACAAATACAAATAATAAATGTGAGGCAAATTATAACTAAAATATATATATTTGGCCTCACATCAACGCCCCACACTTAAACTTTTGCTCGTCCTCGAGCAAACATTAAAGCTCATCTCAAAAATTCATACTAGGAATGCACCACTTTGGTTGATACAAACAATTAGGCCATATAGAAATTCCAAAACATCAAGTACAATTCTCGATCATTATGCAAGACATCCAAATAAGCAACAAACCTCTAACTTCCTAACCTCAAGGAAGGACTTTGAACTCATCAAATTTAAGCTTCCTCACCTACTCTCATCAAAGAAAACTAATAAAATCACCTATCCATCATGAAACAACTGCCCTTACAACAAGAAATAGTCCACACACTCAATTCAAAAGATTGAATATAAATTAAGGACTTCATACAAAGAACAACTCTCACGCTCACAAATAAAATTCACATGTATTCACAAAGAACAATAGGCTTTCCCATTATGTACATCTCCTTTAATTAAGCATGCTCGAATAGAATCAAATAAGACTTTAACGGGTTGTAATGTAGGCTAGGGGACGGGTAGAAAAATTATATAATAGTGACTTACACTTCCCTAAGCACTTTGCAATTTTAGACTTCATCACCTATTATTTTCTTCTACTTATTTTCAGCTCTCTCCTCAACAATTATTTCACAAGTAACTCTCATCATCTCAAGAAAGCTTCAATCATTTTTTTTTCTACAATAATTTTTTTTTGTTTTCTCAAAGAATCTTTTTCCCCTTTTTTTTCTTTTTCATGTCACATTCTTTCGAATAGGGCTTTTTCATTACTTTGTAGCTATCATTGATTTTTTTTTTGCACAACCATCCCATTTCTTCAGATTTACCAATTATAATCAGTCTATGCTTCAGTGCTCAAGGAAGCAAGGTGCAAAACCTAGGGATTCAACAAATAGTTAAGAGCAAAATATGGCTACCTACAAAAGATTACAGGATTAAAAGGGCTAACTAGTGATATAATATCTGAAAAGGCTAAAATTTACCAGAAAAATCAAACAAAGCCTATTATCATCTCCCAAACAAAGCAACACTTTTTATTTCGCTTCAATAACATGCAATGCAAGTTCTAGACTAAGATGCAAAACACGGAATAAACAAATTCTCACCACACATGGCACAATTATCAATCAAGATGGATCAATTCCACTTCTAAGAGAGACATGATCATAACAAACAACAAAATAAAATAAGCTATAAACGAAGTCACAACCATGAACCTCGGTGTCAAAGAGTCTGCAATTTCATTAGCAATCAAGCATTCCCAAAAAGTACTACTCAAAATTGGGCCTAAATAGCAAGTATCACACAACTCTAAAGGGTCTTTTCTTTTCTCTCAAAAATAATAATAATAATAAAAAAATGTACTCAGTAAAAGATATTCGGTTTAAAGGGACTATCCTCAGGAAAATAACCGAAAACAAAAGCCGAGGAACCCATCCTAAAAAAAGAAAAAGAATTAATAAAACAGTTAAAACCAGGTATTCATTCCTCCACCCCACACTTAAAAAGATGCTATGTCCCCAAAGCATCAAATAAAATTTAAAACAAGGGTTAGAAAAACTTCCTGATCTAAGCCTAGCCAGTAGCATGTTCTCTCAATTTTCATCAAGGGTCGCCACCCCACACTTCAGCTCAAACGTGCTCCTTAGATCCAAATTTTGGATACTCAGACTTCTCCAAAAGCTTGTAAAAACAACACAAAAAAATGACACTAAAAAAATAAAATAAGAAGCTACACTATAAATTGGGTTGCCTCCCAATAAGCGCCTAATTTAATGTCGCGGGATGACCTAACTAAGTTCACCACTTTTCTTTCCACTTTGAACTTATGAATTGTACCCCTAACTTTGCATCAACTTTTCTGCTCCTCTCAAGGGGCGGTGGTATAGAGATAAAGGAACCAAGTAATAAATGTCGCATCTTGCACTTCTTGGCCCTTATGTGAGGAATGTCATTTTGTCTACGTGGATTAGAAAACTTTAGAATGTAGAGGCCTTGCTCCTCATCTAGAAACTCCTCTATTAGTTCAGATAACTCAAATTTCATGTCGTCATCCAAGCATAATGTAGAAAAAGTTTAGAATGAGGTCCAAGATGCCTCAATTCCAAAGCAGCATTATTTACAACATTCTCACTTTTGTAATCTTTCTCTACATTGACATTAGGGAATAAGGTATAGTTGAATGGTTGGAATTCCTTTTTTTGCTCCACTAGTTGGTCATCATCCACGACAATTGGTGATTGGGCATCAGAAGCCTCAATCTTTTTGTTCAAGTGTGCCTCCAAGTCATGAATATCTTAGCCAAATTGATCTATTTCTTGTGTGATCTCAATTCTTCCTTCTATCAGTTGGGTTGTCATGTATGTTAGACCATCACAGATAGACTCTTGAAACTTGAGACGTTGAGATTGGTCCTGTAGCAAAGACTGGCTTACTATCTTTGCTTCTTCATAACTTTCTCCTTGTTGGGATTCAATCTCTTCCTCTAATTGAGTATTAGCTAGGTCTGTAACATGCAATTGATCAGCGTCAATCTTAGCTTGCAGTTCCATAATTTTTGCCTCCAGTTCAATGTTTTTTGCTCGCAGATCCATGAGTATTGGTTCCAGTTCCGTGAGTTTGTCCATCATGTCCATATATTGCTTTAAAAACATATTGCGCTCTTCTTGTTTAGCATTCTCCACTTCATCACCCCTGCCAACATCACAAATAACAGAAGAATCATAATAAGGGTTCGGGGGAGGGGAATATGAGTTAGGACAGCCATTTCGATGAACATATTGACCACAACATATGTGACATATAGGACATTCGATATCCAAGTGGTGTCCATTACAATAATTACAAGGGTATTTATGAGGATACTCCTCACCCAACCATGAATTATCCTAATCATCCATATCAATAAGAGTACCAAAATATTTAAAGGAAAAAATATATTAATTGTTCATAAAAAAATTAATTTTTAAAAAGCAATTTTTTTAAAATAAATAAAAAGAAAAAGTATAACTTAGAATAATAGTTCACTTTTAAGTCCCCGACAGAGGCGCCAAAAACTTGTTGCTCGCAACTGCTCACGCAAGTGTACGTGGTCACGCAAGTAATATAGTTGCTCTAAAAGAGCCGGATTATCGAACCCAAAGGACTTGTCAATTAACTATTTTACTAAATTATAATAGTCTAATTATTTATTCAAGAGTGTCAAAAGAAATAAAAGAATGCAAGAATTAAATACTAGGATTAACTTATAATGATTGGGGCAATTTCAAGGCTGCAACATGCTTAAGGTTTCATGTATCACATCTCATGCATGAATTAAATACGGTTATCAAATTACTGATTTACAAGGTTGATTTTATGATCATGGTCTCCCGACTTCTAATCGCCTACTCCAATTGACTATCTAACTACATCGTTGAGCGGGGATAGGCAAGCCCAATTGGTGAGCATTTTAATTTCATCCTATTTCGTAACCAAGCTTGGTGTTCGTCTGGGTGTCAATGCTAAACACGAATCTAATCAAGTGATATGCGAGAAAGATCAAGCTCTTTGTATTCTTTGGTTTATCTACTTCTTCGTCTCCCGAGTCCAAGAATAGACAATATATTTATTCCTATGGTGATCAAGCATGAAATACTAAAATTAGAATATAAAAGTAATTTAAGAGATAACTAATATTAATTCTAAAAAACCGATGTTCAACAATTACCTGTTGCCGCAGCCCCAGAACAGGGGTCATTAGCTACTAATACCTAAAAAAAAAAAAAGAAGAAGAAAAGAACTCTAAAAAGTATTGACAACTTTCCCTAACAAAGTATCTTCTCTGACCATAATTATTTTTATGCATTATTTATAGAAGTAGAAAACCCTAAATAAAATAATTGAGTCCAAAATAAATTGGGAAACCGAAACCAACAGGAATTAGTTTCTGCGTACAACTGCATTGCCGAACTGCCTCAGCATAGTTGTCTTTACCTGCTGCCATGCGGCAGTGTGGTAGTGAACAATCACTTGATTTCTGCCAAACGTTTGAATATAGATAAATATTAATATAAAATTCAATGTAATCCATTAAGCTACCTGCTTGATTTCCTTCTATAATCTTCCATCTTTAATTCGTTTTAGCTCCAAACTTCTTCAACTTTACACCAATTTACTACAATAAATAAATTACACTGTTTAGAACAATCCATAAAATACATGCTCAAAAAGGACAAATACAAATAACAAATGTTAGGCAAATAATAATTAAAATATATATTTTTGGCCTCACATTATATATCAAGAAGTTTCTCAACGAATGTACTATGAATTACTTCTTTAGAACATAAATTGGGTCATACTTGCCATATTTGTTATTACTGTTTAATACTGAGCATATATATGGTGATTGCGGATGAATGTGGCATTCATTTGATTGAATTCAATGTGCATATAATAATCTTATTGAATGGAAAAATAGAAGGTAAGTGAAATCGTTCTTTACTCACTATAGGTATTTTGCTCTAGTTAGTGAAAGTGAAGTTAAGTTAAACTCAATTTGACACATCCTCTAAAAATAAATATGAATTCGACCTTTGAACTAAATGTGGCAAAAGATCATCCCATGGACCCTTACGATATTCTGGGTTAGATCAACGATTATAGATCGACCACTGACTCATTTTTAAAACCAGTGTTTTTAAGATTAAAGAGTTGTGTGGAAAGGGGAAAAGCCTGCTCTATCCAAGAATCCTTAATTTGAATGAGATTTCAAAAAAGCATTGTGATGAATTTCAGCATGGTATAAAAATTTGTCCATTTATATGTGATGAGTCGATCCGTCATTATTTAAATACACCTCATGCGGAGCCTCAATAATTTCTTGAATTTGATGCCCAATTAAAATTTTGGGGCACACGACAAAATTATAAAAATTGAATTAATCCGGACTAAAGTTAGTCCGCTATAGCAGGGAGCCTTCCATTATGGCGGCACTGCTATAGCGCCTGCATAGCCGCTATAGCAGGGCTGATGCGATCAAACCCTAATTGATTCGTGGTCTTTTATTTTGCTCCCACTTTCTAGGGGAGAAAAGAGACTAGGGTTACCCCAAAAATTCCCCCAAGCCACTTTAAGCTTGAGGGCAATGGAGGAGAGGGATTTCCATGCTAGAAAGGGGAAGACCCATTGATTCTCGGCCAACATTCGACAAGATTCGCTCCCAAGGAGCAAGGATTTGCATTCAAAGTTCTTCGGCAGTTGCTTGGCACCCAGGTAGGCTAGCTAGGTTTTCTTAACTGAGTAGTTAGACTTGTATTTATCCATGTAATATCTTATAGATTGTTGGGGTATTGCATGCATAGGCCTTCGGGCACGGAATCTATATGGCTGAATGTATGGTTAGTTGTGGTTTAGGCTGATGATGAATTGGATTTGTTATTGTTGGTACTATAATGTGGCTGGGTTATATCCTAGGAAGGTAATTGTGGGTGAGTGGATATGAATAAAGATATTGAGGAAGGAATTACCTCGGGTAGGTGATGGTTGGTTGTTGTTTTCCCGTGTATGTTATATGTGCTTGTTAATTGCGTCGTAGTTTTGCATGCATGGTATACAAGTATGGAAGTTGGAAAGATAAAATGTGGAGTGAAGAATGTTGACAATCACATGTAATGAATGCGTTATTTGAAGGTGCTTGTGTGTGTGTGAGTCTCTGTGGTCGTATTGTGTCATGTATGATATATATATATAAATTATCGTTAAAGATTATTTTTCTGTAGTGATAACTCTTTTTTGTGGCTTCTTTCAATTAAATTTGTGAACTGTAAAATTGGATACAACCCGACAGACTATCTCTTTGAAAAATATGTTAAGCAACATGCCTTTTTCTTCTTAATTGTTAGGAAAGTAGAGTCGTCTTTATTATTATTTGTGGATATTTGTGAGTTCAAGTGCTCACAAAATTATGTTGTGAGATTTTAATATGTTATGTATCAAAATTTTAGTTTAGAGTATCATGTTGTGAACAGTTCCATTGAGATGCCACCTACTGCTTGGTTGATCATTGCATTAATTATTTGTAACTGAAACTATAACCATAACAATAACTATTGTTCAATTTCAAATAAGTTAGGGTCGGTGATATGAAACATAAGCAATAGTAATGACTATTATGAGACAATGAGGAAACACATTTATAATACCAACAATTTTAGGGTCATTTTTAATATATACATGATATGACATACTATAATTGAAAAAAGATTGATGGAGGTTCATAAGAAAGGAGCCGAAGGTCCTCCGTTTGAATTTTGTTAATTATGTTCTTGTATGGATGTGATATTCCACTTTACTTGGGAGTGTAACATGAGTACAATAACTACAAGTACTCAGTAGGCATCATAGGACAACTGAGCAAGAAATGTAAAGGCAGTATGAAATGCGAGAATCTAACCTAACAAGGTCAAAGAGCGGAATTCTAAAAGAGATGCACACGAGTATACTTAGAACTGAAAAATAGCATGTCACAACTAACTAAACCTAACCGGAACCCCATAAGCCGAGAAGGTACACTAGTACAGAAGTTTAGGTAAAACCCAAACGGACCCCCATAAGAGCAACAAATACACAAAAAGCTAAGAACTAATAAAAGAACCAGAGGATCCTTCTAGAACTGCCACAACCTTCCACGGACTTTAACTGTAGCAAGGGCACTCAAGGACCCAATAGAATCACCCGATCGAAACTCGAAACTGAAGATGATTCAGGGACTTTAACTGTGACTAAAAGGTATCAACCTGGGACTTAAACCCATTTGAATGAGATATAAATGGGAGCCACAAACCAAAGTAGTCAACAAGGTATACAGGCTCAAACCATAGAATACCAACTCCAACGACTCCAATTTCTTTTGCCAACTCAACATTGGTTCACCACAACCCAGGACCACTTTCAGATCCATCAGGGACCCACTGCAGCTCTTATTCCATAACTCGATTTCAAATCACCGATAAGCCCAAAATAGCCCACGTACATACCGAGTCAATCACAAAAATAAACTATAGAAGAAAAGGGTAAGTTGAACGGATATGTCACCTAACTAAGGATCATACTATTAGATCCAAGTAAGCTATACCAGTCTACAGGAAGCTAAGCCGTCCGAAGTGACGTCAGAGAGATTCTAAGGCCTATCGATTCCACAAATATGCAAGTATAAGGCAACACTAGTTTACACCTAGACTAAGGTCTAACATTCTCAACATCAACAAATAAACACATACCAAAACACACCACAAGGTAAGGATGATCTCAGACAGTAAAACCAACATGCTAACAGTCTCGAAAACTTGATAAATAGCCTAAACCATGATTTCTAGCAAGCTAAGCATCATCAACTAGATGCCCACCCCAAATTCACACAAATCAACATACATTTACATGTTCAAGCTCAATCTAAAGGACAGGAAGCCGTAGCCTACCTCAAAGCAGACCGTGCATGCTCTAATTCACAAGTTCAGAGATTTTCCCTTCTATATGGCCTCTGAATGCTGCCTCACTATCAAAAATAGAATCACAATATCAAGGCGGTTGTTGAGACACCTAAAACACAATAATCGGAGACGAACCCTAATTCAAATCAAAATAGGAGATGTGGGACCCGTGCTATAAATTCTGGAATTGACTCCGTCAAAGGGTCTAATTTAGCTCCCTGGACTTGTATCCCAAAACGGGACACAATTTGAGGCTCGGAACATCCCATAATCAAAATAAGCATAATTCACAAATTAAAAACAAGTGAGAAGGGCTAGGCAACCTCTTCGGAGCTAATTTTACCTCCAACGAAGGTCCCCCAACAATTCTAGAACCCACCATCGAAATATCATGAACTTCCTGAACACGCTGGACTTCTAATAGCCTCAAATGGAGTTCTAAAACTCAAGAAAGCTATTCTGAAATTTGGGAGTAACTACTTGTAATACCCCGTAACTTAAAACACATTTGCTACTCGTAAACACCAATGCATAGGTATGATATAGAGGGAATATATCGTTGAAAATGGTTAAGCATACTACGTAACACTTATACCAAGACATTTGAAGGGTTAAACAAAAGTCTTAGGCCAAAGAGGTCATTAAAGAAAAGATTCAAGTTTAAAGGTTCATTGTGGAGGAATACAACAGATGATCTAATTTACCAGCTGACTTTGAACAAGCATATCTCCTAATATATAAGGAGTTAGAGAACCTACAACCTGTCAAATGAAAGGTCTTTGAGTCTAGACTCCAGAAAACCAAACCTCTCATTAATAGGACTTTGGAGTGAAAAATTATGTTCATTCTACGACAGACGCACACACTGCCCAATCAGTGCGGGACATGTGGCACTTTAGAGAAAGTTGGCCAAACTTATTGTTTTTATATTAGAAGTTTCGGATTTCTTTTCCCATATACTTAAAAACGTGTAAGGACTGTTTTCAAGTTATTTCTTTAAGTTTTGATCATCTCCAATTACACTGTTTTCAAGTTATTTCTTAACGTTTTGATAATCTCCAATCCTCTCAAGCTTAAGGTAAGTGATTTCTTCAAGAATCAAGTGTCTTCCTCCCCATAGACCTATAGATATACTTAGCCAAGTCTTTTCTTGAAGGAAGGGCGTGTTGTTCTTGAAGAATAGAAAGGGCAGAGACTGCTTTTCTTGGATATAGACGTATGAATCCTCTTCTATCTCCTTAAATAGTATTCTTAGAACTTTAAGTATAATTTACGGGTAGGACTCATAGGACGGTGATAGGAAGCCGTGACTCCATGTTTTACCCATTGTAGTTGATGTTCTTAGCGAGGAGGGAGTTTGTAGAAGGATGTGCTGGCTGTTGTTTGGACCAAATTAGGGGTTGATGGTATTGTATTGGGGCAGTAAGCTGGTTAGGATAAAACAGAAGGCTAGGTATAGAAAACGCAACCCTTGTAGTTCTTGAAAGTTTGTCGCTCGCCAAGTGTTTGATGAAAGGTATAAATTGCTTAAGAATATGTTGTAGCTGTTTGTATGAGCTCCTATTATTGTCATTGATTGCAGTAGTTCCCTACAAACTTAAACTATGAACCTATAAGGGAATTTGACGTCATTGATAAAGAACTCATGGGATGATGTTCGGAAGCCATTAGTTTGACTTTATATGTTAATAGTGGATGATTAAGAGGGATATATTATTTATGGTTAAAGGATTGAGGAGTAATATTGAACATGTAAATAATTCATGAGCCCACTTGGAAAGAAGAGAAAGACAATAGTGTGGCGAGACGCCATTTATCTATAGTAATGGTTGAGCTTGTCGCTCGTGAACTATTATGGTATTTTCACCCTTGTTGTGCTTTTTGATTAGATTCTTATAGTGCCAAGGAGTTTGACGACACAATGTAAGATAGTAAGTCCCGAAGTAAGATATGTAAGGCTAAAACCTCTTTTGCAATTAAGGCATGACCTAAAGTCGTATGTTCTTCCAATAAATGTCATTAGAGATTATATGATACTTCAAAGCAAGTTATCCTATTTTATAAACCCTCTCATGTTGGAGTCCTAAACCTTTAGAGTTATAGTACTCTTTTTGGTTAAGGAAGTCATATGTTTCGCATAACTATATGTGTCTTCACTTGAAACTCTTAGAAGTTAGCGAGTGTATATGTTGCATAAATTTGAAATGGAAGCAGTTGGCTACAGACTATTCGGAGATATATGGGTCACAAGATATATGATTATTAAGCTAAAGAAAGTAATCACAAATTGTATCATGAGTTGTATGCTTTATCACTTAATTATTATAAGTCTTTACATGCAATTGAGATTATAGCCTATTCTGCAGCATGGGGTGGGTATTTTTAGGGCCACTCCATGCGATGCTATTTTGTGCACAGGATTCAGAAAGATTCAGTTGGAATTTCCCGTCGTGGATTCTCCTGATTGATACATGCCTGCGGGTAGACCATACAAGAGCCCTGGGGGCGTACCTTTATAGACCTCGTTATCTAGACTATGAGATTCACACACGGTCGTGACAGTGGGATATAGATGCCATATAGGGTTCACTGATCGCGGATAGTAGGCCATGATGTGATTCCCTGCCAGTTAGTTTTACAAAGAGAAAAAAGGCTACATAATGAAGTAAAGATATCACTTAGGCAAATTATAGGAATTTTATATTGTCACGCCCTGAGCTTACACCTTGGACATGACCGGCACTTGAGAACCATCTCTGGTCCCCAAGCGAACCTCTTGGCCTGGCTAACTACATAGTGGAAGATTTACTCAAACGGTAACAAGCTTAGAAATTAAATTTAAAACATTCAAACTCGAACAAATACTTAACTCAAACTGTTTGAAAATACTTAAGTTCAATAATGATAATATTTTGCAAAACAGTCTCAAAACATCTTAACAAAAGGGAAAGATACTAAGAGACTCCTCAACTCCTCAACTCTAACTATCTATGAAGCCTCTAAAAACTAAGATAGATGTCAGGACAGGACCCTGAACAACTTAACAAAATAATAAATATGTGAAGCCCCTCGGAAAGCAAGGAGGCTCACCAAAGCTAGTTGGAGTGCAAATATTATCAATGAAGCACCTATTGATGACCCTGAACACCTGTATCTGCATCATAAAAAGATGCAGGTCGAACGACATCAGTACATTGAATGCACGAGTATGTAAAATGGCTGAGTAAAACAATAACTGAACTGATAGGGCTAGGAGAATACTCACTTCAATTCAATGCAAAGCAATAATAAGAGATAACATATTTAAAGCTTTGTAAATAAACGATGCTAACTCAAGGATGTATATAAAAATATAATAAATTATGCTTTACTCTTATTTGGGAGATTCTCTAACCGACAACCATCACTATGAGCTAAGTGATGATACAACATCTCGTCCACGCTACCAGAAATTTCCTATACCTTGCCGGGGTATAGAATAACCTCAACTACGTGGATTCACTAAGCTCTACCCAAAGGCATAAGAAAATCATCTAAAAAGTATGAATCCTTTACCCATGTTGGCATACATATTTTACGAGGAATTTGAGTTGTCTGAACTCATCCCCATATCGGTGCTCAATACTACTTCCAATAATATATACTCATGCTCAAATGTGTAAACACATACTCTTTTTCTGTTATGAGGTAATTACTCAAAATAACCCCTTAAAAGAGGTAACTGCTCAATTGTCTCTCGAAACTCTTTTAACTTCTTTATGAAAATCAAAGTTCTCTTTCTCACAGTAAAAATGACAAATTTGGAAATCAATAGTTCCCTTAAAATTTACTCAAAATGTTTCTTTAAACTTTCCTCAAAACTCCTCTTTACTTTTTCAGAAACATCAATTTAAGATAATTGTTCGGTTAAAAAGATTCTCAATAATAACTCAATGAATGCTCAAATAATAGGGTTCATGCTGAAAATTAGACATGAACAATCAACTCAAAAATCTCAATGCATAATATGTAGCAACTCAAAAATTAGGAATAGCAACTCATAATTTAACGACAAAACTCATCTCAAGAATTATCAAAACTAAGGATGTAACCCTAGATTTTTCTTTACTGATAGAGAGTAGATGTAGGGCGTGAGGACGAACTCAATCAATCACTATGATAGCCTTACATACCTGGAAAGAACAAAGTTCTTGGGAAACTCGAAGGATCTTGAAGAATGTTTGAAAACCCTAGTTGTTCTCCTCTAGGAACTTTGCTCTAAATCTTCCAAGTGTTAAAGAATGTAAAAGAATGGTTTAACACTGTTTAGACCCTTAATTAGGTGTAAAAATGTCGTGGGTTAGGCTTAAAAGGGGTGGGAAAAGACTGAACTACCCCTTTTTAAAAGCTGATAGAAACAGTCCACTGGACCATCTACGATTCGTGGTTTGATCTACAGACCATAGATCCCATCCGTGGAATTGATATTGAAAATTTTCAGCTCAAAACTTCATCCTATGGGTCCAATCTACGACCCGTTGAAGTTCCTACGGACCGTAGATCCAATCCGTAGACTTAATACTAAATTTCAGGCTCAAAAGTTCATTTACGGGTACAATCGACGAGCCGTAGAAGTTCCTACGGCCTGTAGAATGGATCCATAGAAAAGGGACCCCTAAAATTGAGTCTCTGAACTTTTTTGACGACTTTCCAGCACAGGTCGTAGTTCCATCTACGGCCCGTACGTTGGACCCGTAGTTCACACACTCAAAAAACTCTGATATGATAGTCTCTGGTAAAACGGCCATAACATTTTACTCCAAGCTCAAAAAAAGGCAAACTTGATGGCGTTGGAAAGAGGACTCAAAGAAATTTAATTTGATAGGTCATGGGCCACCTAATTCATTATGTGCTAGGAGATATGATTGTTTAAAGTTGACCTAAGTAGAATCTTATGTCAAAACTTAGTCGAAAATGAAGTTTTCAACTCAACTTTGTGCTAGGGGGTCCTTGTAACCTTAAGTGATATCCAAATCCATTCGAACACCAAAGAAATAACCTTTACAAACATGAGCAATTTACGAATCACCTGATACTATTTTCACATGCAATTAAAGAATGGTTCGAGCCTTAGTTTAGAAATTTTCGGGGTGTTACATATATATAAACGAATAAGCCATGAAATGTTAGGTGAGGACCCTTGAGATTGGTCACAAACTCTAGTTTTGGATTATGTCTCCTACATACTTATGCTCAGATTTGCCTACCTTAATATTTGATTCATTTCAGCATTCTTACATGTCTACTTGTTATTCAATCTGCTTTACATACCAGTACATATTTTATATGTATTGGCATTCCTATTATTGTGGTGTTGCATTTCTATCAATACATGCTCAACTCAGGACAACAAACATTTCCATTAGACTAGAGACATCCACTTTAGCAGTTGGTAAGCTCCACCTCTACCTAGAGTTATAAGATATTTAGAGCCTATATTTTGCTATGTATGTACATATGTCACAATGGGTATGTCGGGGACCTGTCCTGACTATTTATCGGATTCTCAGATGCATACACCTTAGAGGCTTCTTAGACTTAGTTTTATGTCCGTTGTAATGTAGCCGGTGGGCCTTTTGGTTATCTATGTTTTAGTATGTGTCTTAGCATATGTTCCGTTGCTTACGATTGTACAACTTAGGCATGAGTTTAGTACAAATAGTTAGCAGGAGCTTGATTAAATCCCCGATGTCTGCCCCTTTCTAGTTGTGGGTGTGACACTATTGATCGTGTCTGATCTTATTTAATAAGAACAAAAGAAAATGCTCATCGCGATCGCGACCAAAAGGGCCCCCGATCACAGAGGTCCACAAATCTAGCCTTCACAAACGTGGCGAGGCTCCCGTGATCATGGAGAGAAACAAGCCAGAGCTCCGCGATTGCGGCAAGGGTCCCACGAATGTGAAGACGAAGGTGCTAGGCCTTCACGAACGTAGCCAAGGCCACGAAATCGCAGAGGCCATCAAACTTGGCCATTGCGAACGCGGCCAAGGGCCCTGCAAACGTGAAGAGCACTGAGGCCTACACCAGTTGATGCAAATCAGCTGGTTTAGCCAAGTCTCAAAACCCATGATGTGGTGCTCATGATTCGTTCAGAACCCCGTGCGCTCAAATAAAATATGCTACCCCACCAAATTTGACATTCCAGACTCAGCAGTCATAACTTCCAATCGAGGTCGTCTCCACAAAAAGTGGATCCCACACCAAGCTCTATTTTAGGCCGAATTCCACAAAGGGGCTCAGAATTGGCCCAAAAAACTCAAGATCCACACAGAAGGTCCTAGACCAAACTCGACATTCTGGAGCTAATGGAATATAGTCAGAATAGCATTCAGAGACCATCTTCCTGAACTCTTGACCGAAGTCAACAGTTAAAATTTCAAAAGCTCGAAAACATGAAAACTTGCATAGAATCCAAACGAATGACTAGGTGACCAAACTGTCATTCCCAACAAGTCATAAATGACTTGGGGGTCGCTATAGGAACACTCCGAATGATGAAAAGAAGGCATTTACACAGAAATGACCTGGAGGTCCTTACAACTTTTCAATTTATGTGAACATGTATTTTTTAGTTTGTTTTTTTAAAAATAATCTATATCTTGACTCTTCGTGTATAAGATTTGTCTCATAAGATAAAATTTAGTTCGATAATTATTTTACTTTTTATGTTATAAATTTTGATTATTTTTTCCTTGAAGAAGAACTTTTCATTATCTACAATCTAATTACACATATCTTTACCCGTTGTATACAAGTTTCCCCTGCAACATAATGCAAAAGTTAGTTCAATAACTATTCTACTTTTTTAAATATAAAATTTCAACTACTTTTGCCTTGAGATAAAGCTTTCCATTATAAACATAATGTATATCTTGCCTTGTTGTATATAATTTTTTCCTCATAAGACAAAACTTAGGAACTATATATAAGGGCCACATCCAACACTTGTGATACACTATAAGTTGGAATCATTTATGCCTCAAAATATATATAAAATATAATTAGCAAAAATTTGCTTATGAGGATAAAACATCAACGGTATGTTTAAAAGGATCAAACAAGCATTTGTTAACTAACATAATGTTAAATTGCATTACAAAGCACTAGTCACCCACTAATGTCATTATTTAACAACTTAAACATTTCATCCAATATTCTATATATAAATACTAATAATGTGTCTGCTGAAACACTTATTCTTCAATCTTCTTTTTCTTACTTGAGGTTTATGCTTTATCATCATTAACATCCATATATTTCCTCTTCTTTTTATTAAATTTCAGGGAGGTCGATGGAATAGTAGGTGCGGTAGGCATTAATTTGAAATCCAGAGGATCACCACCCTATGATAAAAAGAATCATGTCATGTAAAAGCTGTAAGAAAATAATATCTAAATACCTAACAAGAAGTAATCTTCCTTTTATACCTTCTCCATAAATTCTAAATACATTTTCTGCTCATGTATGTAATTATACTTCTATCTATCAATAAGAAGAAATCACACCATAAGTATCAATGAGATAGTTTATAATCAAAGAACTTCACATAGATAAGTAGGTTGAAGAAGTAGAGGAAGCTAACACTACCTTATCTCAGCTTGAAGCTTCTCAAATTTTGTTCTTCGCAGAGATTTTTTTGGTAACAATATCAACTCCACCTTCAATAAATTTTTCCAATCCATTTTCACTAGTTCTCAAACCGAATTAGCTTCAGATAGATAAAGATACTTCTGTACAGAAATCCTCATTAAATAAGTAACAAAAACAAAATTAAGTACACGAAATACGAAAAGTAAAAATTAAACATCGCTCCATTTGAGGGGCAATCCATACAAGTTACAAGGTGGAGTGAAGATTAGATGTGTTACAGGATGGAAAAGACACAGTCAACTTAGATCGTCACTCGTAGAACTTGTTTTCCTTAATTTTATTAAAAAAATCATGTCACTTATTTTTGAATAATAAATTATTTTCTAAATATTTTGAACACACCCAACCCAATACAAATTAGTCCGCACATGTAAGCCGGTAGATGTATTGCTTGCAAAACCTCTAAAACCCCTCTAATGGCAGAACTTCATCTTCCCTCTATATGCTCATCAATGGTACAGTGACCGAATTACCAAAAAACCTACCAATGATATACACCTGAGAAAGTTCCATTCTTGGCATTTTCTAACATTCTTGGCGTTTTCTAACCCACCAATATCCATTTTCATCATCTTTTTGGAGACCCTTTTTGTTTTTTGGTAAATTTAGGAGTGTGTGGAGGAGGGATTTTTTCAGGTGAGTTGGAGGAGGATTTTCTGAGGGAGGAAAATAAGGTGGCAGAGTGGTGGTTTCCGGTGAGAATGGCGGCAGAGAAGGGTGGCGGAGATGGAGAGAGGGAGAAGATGGTATCCATTTTCAGTTAACTCAACTGGGGAGTGAGAACTGAGAAGACAGGGAAGAGATGGAAATTTTCAAAGGGGATAATCTTGTCTTGAGTGATGCATGAGGGGCAAATTTGGTATATTTCTATCCGTTTCAATTTATACGACATTTTTTGGATTTCGAACTTCAAACACTATTGTTTTTAACGTAATTTTTATACGTCTTTTAAATATTTTTAATAATCACTTACGATTGTTAATGGAGATATAATAATTTTTACGTAGTTTTCAAATATATAAAATTTATTTTTAAAACTTAGAGATTTCATGTCTAAATTCACAATCACTATACAATTGAACAAATAAACACATTCGTCCTATATGGTACCCTACGTGTATTATGCCACGTAGAACACGTGTGTCTATTTGTTTAATTTTATACAACTTTAAGTGTCTACTTGTGCACTCCCAAAGTTGGAGGACATAGTATCATATTTATCTATTATGCCAATTAGTTATGCAATAATAAATGATGTTGAAATTAGTTATGTAGATATTATAATAATGTATGGGGATAAGACATATTAAGAATTTTCTGAACTATGACGAAATTATCAATTATGCAATTAAATTATGTGAGAGTCCAATAGTTCTTGAATTAATTTTTCTGTATTATTTATACTCCTAAACTATGTGAGGGTTCTATTACTCATGAACTATGTAGAGGTCTTATTAGAAATCACCAAGGGATTGCTAAGTAAGAATCAATTTAGTTACATTAGCCCATTTTCATATTGATTTACTTCGCATATCCAAACCATCTCAGTCTCACTTCCCTCATCTTATTCACCATAGAGGCAACTCCTACCTTGTCATGGATATATTCATTTCTAATTTTTTCCCTTCGAGTATGCCCACACATCTACCTCAGTATTATCATCTTTGCAATTTTTCGTCTTCTAAAGACTAAACATATGAGTTCTTGGCTGGTCCACACTCCATCTCATACAACATAGTCAGTCTAACCCTACTCCTTAGAACTTACCTTTATGCTTTGGCGGTACCTTCTTGTCACACAGGACTCCGAATGTGAGCCTTAAATTCACCCATTTTGCACAAATACGATGTATGACATCTTCATAGATCTCCCCATTACCTTGAATTAATGACCCCAGATACTTGGAACATTCTCTCTTGGAGATAACCTGAGCATCAAACTCACTTCCACGATGACCTCATGTGTAGCATCACTAAACTTAAAATTTAATTATTCCGTCTCAGTCCTACTCAACCTGAACCCTTTAGTTTCTAAAGTTTGTCTCCAAACCCGGAGCCTATCGTTACCTCCGCACCAGAGATATACATATAGAAAAAAATATTTGAATCTAAGACATACAACAAATAAAACAACCACATACAAAAAAAATAACCCTCATCCACCAGTTCAATAACCATAAATTTCTAACAAATCAAGGACCACATACAAAAAAGAATTCCTCTTTGTGTCCCAATTTATGTGGCACCATTTGACTTGACACAAAGTTTAAGAAAAAAGAACTTTTAAAACATGTCGTAAGAAACAAAACTTAGATATTTGCGTGGCTATAAACATTTTAATAAGGGTAAAAGTGAAATTTAAAGTTAAGTTATTTCTAATTATAGAAATGTGACATTCTTTTTGGGACAGACTTAAAAGGAATGGGCTGAGGGAGTAGTAAACAAAGCCATTAAAATCTTCCACACAGATAGAGTAAAAAATCAGCTTCATCAGAAAGCATTAAAAGCTTCAACATGACTGGAGTAAATTTCTTTTATCGAAGGTAAAGAATATAGAAATCCCAAACCATACCAAGTTTCAGACAAACAACAACAACATCATACCTAGTGTAATCTTACAAGTGGGATTTGGGGAGGGTAGGCAGTATGCTAACCTTATCTCTACCTTATAGAGATAGAGAGATTGTTTCCGAAAAAACTCTCAGCTCAAGTGCATCAACTCAAAATAGAAAAAGTTTCATATAAAACAGTAAAAAAAAAACTACCTTAATAACATGACTTTGAAATTGATTTATCAAGAATAATCCTTCAACATCCAATGAAGTCATGACCCACAATCTCCAGTTTGAATTAGAAAAGTTTAGCCTTAATTGCCTATCACCTCTAAGCTTCTAGGAAATAACGGATGCTTTGGGAAATCCTACAAGTGGATGTAAGGAGGGTAGAGTATACGAAAACCTTAACCCTACCTTGTGGAGGTGGAGAGGTTGTTTCTGAAAGACTCTCCGCTCAAGTGCATCAAATCAAAATAGAAAAGGTTTCATATAAAGCAGTAAAAGTAATTACCTTAATAACAATACTTTGAAATTGATTCTTCAAGAAGAATCCTTCAATATCCAATCTCCAATTTGAAGTACAAAAAAGTTTACCCCTAAATCGCCTATCAGATCTATGCTTTTAGAAAATCTAAGTTACTCGGACTCAGCAAAATCAGTGCCGCACCCGTGTTCACACGACACTGACACGAGTAAGGGTGTGGGATCTATGTTGGATTTGATTAAACGAGATTGGGTGTGTTGACCAACAATTCAGAGATAAAAATTGAAAATTTTGATATGTCAAAGTAAAGATTTGAATGGATCGGAAAAACATACCTTCCATTTTTTTGCTATATATTGATTTATACTAGTCCTTTGTGTCCTTCGAAGGTTTTTTCTTGATAAATTAGAGTAATATACCATTGAGGAGTTTCTAGAATCTTCGCATGGTACTAAAACTCTCGTGCTAAGCACACAATTGATGTATGAATTTGTGAGAGAGAAGAGATGCGGCGCCGTTTGGAACTGAATTAGGGTTCTTCATCATTTTGTTTCTTTGGATGCTTCATTCAAGGTGTGAATGGAGAAGAGGGGAGCGTGGGAGTTTGGAGAAATAGGGTGTGGGCCGGGTCGGTCATGGTTTTTTGTGCCAGATTTGATTTTGAACGTTGGGCTAAATTTGGATGAATATTTGGATATGATAATGGTCCATAAGATGAGTGAGACCAGGCCCCTTGGAGTCTTCATATCAAAAATAAAATCAAAGTTAGAGTATTACTTAAATGAAAAATAATGTTGATTTAAATTAGAGTATTATTTAATCAAAATTAGACCAAGCCCCTTCAACAGTACATTATAAGTTTTCCACAATGTCTCATATTTATGTATATTTTTTTGCCGAGTCTCCGCACCCGTATCCATATATAGCTCCATATCCCCGAATCTTAAAAATCAGATCATGAAGGATCCAATAAGCAGATCCGCACCCGTGTCGGACACCCGCACCCGATTCCACTTAGTAGGAAATGACGGATACTTTGGGAAAAAAAGATTGTATCGGGTGATTAATTTGTAAAAATTAAAATGGGTTGGGTTTTAATAAATGAGTGGGCTTTAATAGGTTAGAAAATCTATGTCTTAAACATTTTGAGACATTTTGGATAACATCGGAACCTTAGTTGGTAGAGATGATCGAAGTCAATTGCTCATTTCTTATGGGAAATCTGTAAATGCATCTCCTTCGAAACACATCTTTCTTGATCCAAGACCCGAGATCATTAACAACATTTCATTCAACTTTGCGAATAACCAAAGTGTACCGAAGTCAAATATTTGCGTTTGCAGGATATATATCAGGAAGTTTCTCAACGAATGTACTATGAATTACTTCTTTAGAACAGAAATTGGGTCATACTTGCCATATTTGTTATTAATGTTTAATACTGAGCATATATATGGTGATTGTGGATGAATGTGGCATTCATTTGATTGAATTCAATGTAAATATAATAATCTTATTGAATGGAAAAATGAAAGGCAAGTGAAATCATTCTTTACTCGCTATAAGTATTTCTCTCTAGTTAGTGAAAGTAAAGTTAAGTTAAACTCAATCTGACACAACCTCTAAAAAGAAATATTAATTTGACCTTTGAACTAAATGTGGCAAAATAAAAGGCAAATCTATGGACTATCCCATCATTTCCACCTTGTACGAACTATGAGATTATCCCATGGCCCTATACGTCATTCTGGGTTAGATCAACGATCATAGATCGACCGCTGGCTCATTTTTAAAACCAGTGTTTTTAAGATTAAAGAGTTGGGTGGAAAGGGGAAAAGCCTGCTCTCTATCCAAGAATCCTTAATTTGAATGAGATTTCAACAAAGCATTGTGATGAATTTCAGCATGGTATAAATTTTCATATATGTAACGACTCGATCCGTCCTTTTTTAAATGCACCTCGTGCGGAGCCTCAATAATTTCTTGAATTTTGGTGCCCAATTAAAATTTTGGGGCACACGACGGAATAAAAATTGAATTTTAGTCCGCTATAGCTGGGAGCCTTCCATTATGGCGGCGCTGCTATAGCGCCTGTACGGCCGCTATAGCGGGGCTGATGCGATCAAACCCTAATTGATTCAAGGTCTTTTATTTTGCTCCCACATTTTAGGGAGAAAAGAGACTAGGGTTACTCTAAAAATTTCCCCAAGCCACTTTAAGCTCGAGGGCAATGGAGGAGAGGGATTTTCGCGCAAGATAGGGGAAGACCCAATGATCCTCGACCAACGTTCAACAAGATTCGCTTCCAAGGAGCAAAGAGTTGCATTCAAAGGTCTTCGGCATTTTCTTGGCGCCCAGGTAGGCTAGGTTTTCTTAATTGAGTAGTTAGACTTGTATTTATCCATGTAATATCTTGTAGATTGTCGGGGTATTGCATGCATAGGCCTTCGGGCACATAATCTAGATGGCTGAGTGTATGGTTAGTTGTGGTTTAGGATGATAATGAATTTGATTTGTTATTGTATGTACTATGATGTGGCTGGGTGTTATCCTAGGAAGGTAATTGTGGGTGAGTGGATTATGAATAAAGATATTGGGAAAGGAATTACCTCGGGTAGGTGATGGTTGGTTGTTGTTTTCCCCTGTATGTTTTATGTGCTTGTTAATTGCGTTGTAGTACTGCATACATGGTATACGAGTATGGAAGTTGGAAAGATAAAATGTGGAGTGAAGAATGTTGACAATCGCATGTAATGAATGTGTCATCTGAAAGTGTCACGCCCCGAGCGTATACCTTAGGCGTGGCCGGCACTCGGAAACCATTGCTGGTCCCAAGTGAACCACTGTGTCCTGGTCACTCGTTTAATCGACGGAAAACTCGTTAAAATGAAGAAATCATACTTAAGTTGGCAACTCAAACAATCAATGTGAGATATAGCTTTAAAAGTGTAACTCATGATATAACTCAAATCACAAACTCCATATCATAATGGATAGTGCAAAAGAATAAACTCTGATAGGAACATCAACTCAACTCCAACTCTATCTATCACTGTCTATGAAACCTCTAGTCCAATCATAAGAAGGTACTGAGACAAGCCCGCGGCTACCTCAAAAGAAATACTCAACTAAAACCAAATCAAATAAATATGATCCCTCTAAAAGCAAGGAGGTCTCACCACTATCTGGGAAAGGAAGATGTTCAACGAAGCGCCTGTTGAGGATCTCTAGCACTTGTATCTACATCATGAAATGATGTAGCGTCGAAGACGTCAGTACATGGAATGTACGGTATGTAAAATAGTTGGAAGGGAACAAGCTCAAGGATACTCAACATCATGCCACTCAACTCAGAATAAAGCATGCAAGTTTAGAATTAACAATGCTTTTCAAATCAACTCAATCATATGCAATTTCAATCAATTCAAATCATTTATTACTATTAGGGAGCTTCTCTAACCGACAACCATCACTTATGAGGTAGTGATGATACAACACTTTGCACTGCCGTTGCCACAGCCGCCCAATACCTTGCCGGAGTAAGGGACGATCAACCATCATTGGATCCACAATCAACAAGTCCTCTTTTGAGACAATAAGGAACCATCAGAATTAACGGTGCGATCCTATCTTACGCTGGCTATGTAATTCATGGGGCTTGAGTTATTTAAACTCTTACCCAAATCGGTGCTCGATACTACTCCCCAAATCAATTCATTATGCTCATATCTATCAGGTAACACATTTCAAATCATCTTAGCAAGCCTCAATGGACCTTTCAAAACTCAATCTCACCTCACCTCATCATATTCTTTCGTTTACAAATCATATGCTTTCAAACCACTCACATCTCATTAAAACTCTTTTCTCAAAACCATCATTTATGCTCAAAACTCATGCTCATTTAGACTCAATAGAATATGCTTCAAATCAGTTAAAAATCATACTTTGCTCAATGCATGAAAATCATCAATCCCAATTCAAAATAAAGCGTAGTTAAACCATGATCATTAACTCAATTAGGGTTCATGGGAATGTAGCCATGAATGAAAACCTCAAGAAGTAGAAGTATAGAAAAAATAACAATTTCAATGCATAATTCAATAGAACTCAAAGAACAATAAATCAACTCAAATTCGGGATTCAAGGAATTAGGGCTCAATTCAACTTATACTCAAAAATCGATAGAATTTAGATGTAGGGCGCGTGGACGAACTCAATCCAATGCTATGATTAGCCTTACATACATGGAAGATTAAGGTTACAGTCGAAATTCGAAGGCCTCAATGAAAGCTCTTGAAACCCTAGCTTTTCTCCTCTTCAATCTTGCTCTCAATAATTCTAAGTGTTAAAGAGAGTATATGTGTATTGGATACTGATAAAGGGCTTAAATAAGTCCCAAAACTTCAGGGTTTTAATTATAAAAGAGTGGGAAAAGATGAAAATACCCCTCTTTAAAACTACCGAACTGACCTACGAGGCCACCTACGGCTCGTGGTTCGACCTACGGACCGTAGGTACCATCCGTAGGTCTTGGGTTCCCAAAAGTTGAGTCTCTGAACCTTTTTGGATGACTTGATAGAGCCACCTACAACACCACCTACGGCTCATCGTCCAAATGACAGACCGTATGTCAGATATGTCGTTCACTGACTCAGAATTCTGATATGATAGTCTTTGGTAAAATGACCATAACTTTATACTCCACACTCAAAAAAAGACAAACTTGGTGGCATTGAAAAGAGGACTCAAAGACCTTTAATTGAATAGGTGATGGGCCACCTAACTCATTATGTTCTGGGAGATATGATCGTTTGAAGTTGACCTAAGTAGACTCTTATGTCAAAACTTAATCGATAATTACACTTTCAACTCAACTTTGTGCTAGGTGGTTCTTGTGACCTTAAGTCACATACAAATCCATCAGAACACCAAAGAAATGAGCTTTACACATATAATTAATTTAAGAATCACTTGATACGACTTTACATGCAAATAAAGAATGGTTCGAGCCTTAGCTTAGGAATTTTTGGGGTGTTACAGAAGGTGCTTGTGTGTGTGTGATTCTCTGTGGTCGTATTGTGTCATGTATGATATATATATATATATATTTATTTATTTATATATATATATATATACATACTAGTTTCAACGCACGTGTGTCCCATGTGAATTTTTATACATATGTTAGAATGAAGAAAATTTTATGAAAACATGCATGTAATGATTAATAAAATACAGTAATTACAAATAAATCTTTAAAAATATGACCAAAAACCAAATCAGGGGCATATTTCAATATTTAAAATTAATTCTTTTAAGTAACCAATTGTAAATTTTGAACTTTGGTTAGTAGTGACAAACTTTCAATAAAGTCACAAATCACTAATTTGAGTATAAATAAAAATGCATACTTACAACAATAAAAAATCATAGAAAACTAAATTGAAGAAGTAAAATAGAGAGAACACACAAAAGAATAGATAGAGAAGAAAAAAATATTGTGTACGCATCCTTCTTAAGACTCTAATCACCACAATGTAGATGAAAAAAGAAATACATAATTAGTACATAATTTTATGAGTTCTTGTCGACTCCTTCCTTCATATCCAAGCAAAGTTCAAGAGATTTTTCATTCAATCAAACTAAAGCATGAATAAAATAGTACAATAATAATATAAATGTTTCACTACTTTAATTATAGAATGAAAAGGATAACTGTAGGTAGGAATCTCATGAAACAAAAACGATGAATTTATATAGATAAAAATAGTGGAATATCAAAAGATATCTTAAAATTTTAAATTAAATATTTGAAGGTTATCAATATAAAAACTATAAGACTTGTAGATATTATAAAAGTAACAATTGAATAGATTATTAAATATGAGATATGAAAGTTGATATTTAAACAAATAAAAAAATGAAAAGGTATAAATTCCATAATACCAAAAGTAAAAAATGACAAATATGTACATAGGACATACGAAATAGTTTTGGAAAAATATTTAAATGTTAGTTTCTGTCTGTTTCTTTTAAAAAGTAATATTACATTATCACATATTAATCAAATGAGTAACGCATTCTTCCACCATGAATATCACAATGAGTGTCCATACATGTCCATTTACATTAAATTCAAAAAGAATAATTTTGAAATCAAATCTTAAGTAATAATGAAATAACATATTATTTGGGGTTATGAATTTGAAAAGGCATAGAAATAATGGAGATTATTAAAAGTAAATGTTATGAAGTTGGAAATGTGATCTTATTAGAATAGAAGTTATGAAAATGAAGAGGTATGAGTTATGGAGATGATTTATTTTTTACTTAACATTTAGTATTTTGTATTAGTATAATAATAATAATATGATATAATTACTATTTAATATTTAATTAATTAAATATTTTACATTTTTAATTTTTTAATTTAATGTAAGGGTAAAATGGTAATTCAACTTTACACTTTGGAGCTTTCCACTTTTAGTAATATATGATACATATATATATATATATATATAGAGAGAGAGAGAGAGAGAGAGAAAGAGAGTATTACTATTGGATTGGATGCCACGCCGGCACATACATATATATCTATTGGATTGGATGCCACGCCGGCACATACATACTATATATATATATATATATATATATATATATATATATATATATGATACACTAGCATGCATGCTTGATGTTGTAGTTCCAAATTCTAATTACACATTTGACAGCAAAGGACCGTTCCGTTCTCTCATTCCCGGTAGGTCCATTTAATCATTGCCCCTCTATCATCTTCTATTTGGTAGACTTGAATTCTATGTAATGATTTCGTTATTATTTGTTATGTTTGCATTGCGTCTATATGCTATTTTTAACATTGATTTGTATGAGTTACTTGAGCTGAGGGTGTTTCGAAAACAACCTCTCTGCCTCCACGAGGTAGGGGTAAGGTTTGAGTACATCATACCCTCTCCAGACCCCACCTAGTGTGATTTATTGGATATGTTGTTGTTGGTAAAAGTGCTCCAAAGTTCGGGCCAATCGAGGGATGCCCCCTCTTCCCATCACTCTCCTTTCTGTAATACAAACCTTGAGTCATCAAAGACTTTTTGACTCGATTGAGCCTAGCGCGCTTAGTAAATGATCTTAGATCCTGCAGAGATTTTTCCAAGCTTTAGACAGATTAATACTTGCTGTATTCAAACATGCCATTCATCTATAACTAAGTATACTGCGCTAATAAGTATGTATTATGAATGTCTAACAAGAGCCCTTACTCCTTTGATGTAACAGAAAAAATTCAACTTGAAATTGATTCAAATATGTGATAGATTCTTCGATTTAGCAAATTTTCATATATAATTGTTGTGGTTAGTGCCAAGATGTTAAACTACAATCGTTCTTTGAATACTTAGCCAACAATGAATTTTCTGTCCAACACAGAAGAATCAACTGTCAAAATACTTGAAATAGATTCAGTTGTTACCCTGCTGCTAGCATGACATCCTATTATTTTCTATGTTTGCTCGGATCCTCCAAAAATATTGCCAGATATGTGCCAGATCCTCTGAAAGATATTGCATTTTTGGGGGACAGTACACGAGTACACCAACATTTCTTTTGAAGATTCAAGCAACATATATTGTTGTGGGATTTGATAAACACTAAAATCTATGCCTGTAGAATCTTCTTGTTCTGAAACCTCTGATATGTATTCTTCCTTTCTTTCTCATGCTCTCTTTTTTGTTTCTGAAGGAGTTTAAATTTGTTAGAACTTGAAACTATAGAGAGAGAAAAAAGCTTCAGCAGCAAGGTTTTTATCATTCATAATCAGATTTCAAAAAGGCATACACATATATATCTACATAAGCTTTTCCAAAGTTAGTAGAGGACCATACATATCTAACCACTATTGACTTTCTTACAAAACATATTCCATAAAACAAGGACTACCTTTTCTTTACATACTAAGCATAATATTTAAAAAGAACCATTAAACAAAAACCATCTAGAAATATCTCATTTTCTAACACTCCTCCTGAAGATTTTTCTTGGATACTCCCTACTTAGCCCTTAGAACTTCAAATTTCCCCTTAGGAAGAGCCTTGGTCATGATGTCTGTAATCTGCTAATCTGAGCTGCAATGAACAAGTTGAACTTCGCCATCCTTCTCTGCTTGCCTGATAGCGTGAAACTTCACATTTATATGCTTGCTATGACCATGTTGCACTGGATTTTTGGCCATAGATATTGCTGACTTGTTGTCAACCTTAATGATAGTAGCTTCAATGTCATTTTGCTCCAGATCACGTAGAATCTTTCTTAACCATAGAGCCTGATTAGTAGCACTAGCAGCGGCGATGTATTCTGCTTCTACAGAAGATTGAGCTACCACCTCTTGCTTATTTGAATTTCATGAGAACATGCCTGAACCAAGTGTAAAAGCATATCCAGAAGTGTTTTTCATATCATCAACGCTTCCTGCCCAATCACTGTCTGAATAACCCATCAATTGCCAATTCTATTCCCTTTTGAACCAAATACCATAATCAGCAGTTCCTTTGATATATCTCAACGTTTGTTTAGCAACACCAAGATGAACTTGACTTGGAGCTTGCATAAACCTCAACAAAAGACTTGCCGCGAACATGAGATGAGGTCATGTTGCTGTCAAATACAGCAAGCTACCAATCAGACTTCTATAAACTGTTGAATCAGCCCTGCCACCTCCTTCAAACTTTGAAATCTTTTCATTGTGAACTAGTGGGGTCAGTACAGGCTTGCACCTCTCCATGTTGAACCTTTTAAGAATATCCCATGCATATTTTCTCTGAGAAATGAAGATTCCATCTGTAGCTTGACGAATCTCCATTCTCAGAAAGTAACTCATTTCACCCAAATCTGACATTTCAAACTTGGTCTCCATTTCATGCTTGAACTGATTCACCATAGCTTCATTGCTTCCTATTACTAGAAGATCATCAACATAGAGTGACACCACAAACACATCTCCTCCTTTAGCCTTCTTCACATATAAAGCGGCTTCATTTTCACTTCTATTGAAGCCACAATGAATGAGATGATCTTCAATCTTATTGTACCATGCTCGAGGAGCCTTCTTTAATCCATACAATGCCTTATGAAGTCGGTAGACTTTATTCTCCATTCCTGCAACTTGAAGGCCTTCTGGTTGATCAACATAGATCTCCTCCCGCAACAGTCCATTTAAGAATGACGATTTCACATCCAAATGATACAACTTCCAATTTGACTGAGCTGCCAAAGCAAATAGAAGCCTTATTGTATCATGTCGTGCAATAGGTGCAAACGTGTCTCCATAATCCAGTCCTGCAACTTGCCCGTAACCTTTCACAACAAGCCTTGCTTTGTATTTATAAACTGAGCTATCTGGAATAAGTTTGGTTCTATAAACTCACTTCGCCTCGATTACATTTCTGTTTTTGGGTTTATCAACCAGCTTCCAAGTATCATTCTTTTCTATGATACCAATCTCCTCCTTCATAGCTTCAATCCAAACATCATGTCTTGATGCTTTTTTATAGCTATTTGGCTCCGAGATTGCAACATTACATCTTTCATATATTTTAGAAAGGGACCTTATCTTCAAAATTGGCGAATCAAGTGAGTATTCCCTGCTTGATTCTTCATCTTCTTCCAGATTTTTAGACCCAAATGATTGGGTTTCAGGCAGCGGACTCAAGTTCTAAAAACTTGCATTATCTTTTTCACTTTGCTCCTTATCCCTATTCCAATAAGCATGCTCATCCACGGCTACATCTCTTTCGATTGAACTTCTTTTTTTTGCAAGTTGAAATCTCTGTTACCCTTGGCATGTGATGAATAACCAATAAAGATCCCCAATTCACCTTTTGGTTCAAGTTTGATTCTTTTGACAAAAGGAACATGAGAATAGCATATCGAACCAAAATTTTTTAGATGCTTGGCAGATGGCTGTATTCCACTCCATGCCTCAATAGGAGTCTTTTCAATCACAGCTTTTGTTGGCAGCCTATTTAACAAATACACTGAAGTATGAATAGCTTCTGCCCAAAAGCTTTGTGGCAGTTTCTTTTCTTGCAACAAACACCTAGCCATTTCAACAACAGTCCTGTTCTTCCTCTCCGAGACTCCATTTTGTTCGAGTGAATAGCTTATTGTCAATTTGTGATCAATCCCCATATCTTCACAATACTTATTGAACTCATTTGAAGTGTATTCACCACCATTGTCCGACCTCAAAGCCTTTAGCTTACAACCACTTTGTCTTTCCGCAAAAACTCTAAATTTCTTAAAAACTGAAAATACTTGAAACTTGTTACTCAGAAAATACACCCAAGTCATCCTTGTTAAGTCATCAATAAAGAGCACAAAACATTTATTGTGTCCCAAAGATGATGTCTGCATAGGTCCACACACATCAGTGTGAACTAGTTCAAGCTTTTCATTTGCCCTCCGGGTAGCATTTTTAGGAAATGCTTTCCTGTGTACCTTATCCATTTGATAGGACTCACAAACTTCTTTAGACAATGAAATCTCAAGTAAATCCTTTGTCAAGCCTTTTTCATGCATTGACTTTAAAGTAGCATAGTTAAAATGACCATATCTTTTGTGCCACAACCATGACTCATCCGTTCTTGCAAAATTTGCACTATCAAACTTCCCATCTAAAGGAAAAATTTTATTCACCATTTCTACTTTAACAATCAAATCATCTTCAGAGTCAAAGATCAAACAATGTTTGCCCTTAAAAAAATAAGGAATAACCTTTAGGCATCATATGAGCCACACTTAACAAGTTGCATGCTAAACAAGGAACATACAACACATCATGTATAAGCTATGTACCTTGTGTAGTCTGAAAGGCAACTGAACCCTTTCCATGTGCATCTATTATTTCACCATTTCCCATCCTAACTTTAGCTTTGAATGACTTGTCAAGTGTGTGAAACAAGAGCTCATTGCGTGACATATGACTCGTACATCCACTATCTAAGAACCATGAGGAATTGTTGGCTGTGTTTTCTACATGAGAAGCCATAAACAAGCTTTCTTCTTCATTTTCAGACTTTTCAACAAAACTTGCCTGCTGCACATGGTTTTGTTGTGGTTGATTCTGCCTGACCCTACAATTTTTCTCAATTTGGCCCATCTTTCTACAGAATCTACACTGAATCGATGGCTTTTCTTTGAACCAACAGTCTTTTTCTTGATGATTGGTTCTTTTACAATGGATGCAAGGTGGAAACTTCCCTTTCTTTGAAGATTCCTTCCATGGTTTTTTCCTTTGCTACTTTATCTCCTTCCATCCTTATATTGTCCTTCACAGGCTGCTTGCCTTTATGTTGTGACTAAAATGCCACGTCTGTTACTTCATCTCTTATACTTGATCTTTGTTCTTGGTCTTGCAACTTGCTGATCAGTTCTACCACAGATAAAGTTTTCAAATCACAAGATTCTTCTATTGCTGAAATCTAAGACTCGAACCTTGCTGGTAAGCTTATTATCATCTTTTCCACCACCTTTGAATCTGGAAAGGTTTCACTAAATAGCCTTATTTTGTTAACAATCTCCACAAGTTTGGTAGAATACTCTTTCACAGTATCTCCTTCTTTCATCCTTAACATCTCGAATTCTCTGTTGAGAGTTAAGAGTTTGACGGCCTTCACTCTGTCACTTCCATCGATTTTAGCTTCTCCCATGCTTCTTTAGGTGTTTCACAAGCCATTATTCTTGTGAAAATCACATCTGAAAGTGCTGAATAAAGACATGTGAGAGCCTTTGGTTTCCTTGACTTTGCATCTTTATAAATCTTAATTTGTGCAACTGTTGGATTTGGCCCAAGAAGCTAGTGGATGCCATGTTACTGCTGCTCAACTCTTTGCCTTCACAGATCCCTCAAGAAAAAGGGCTCTTGATACCACTATTAGAACTTGAAACTATAGAGAAAAAAAAAAGCTTCAGCAGTAAGGTTTTTATCATTCTTAATATGATTTCAAAAAGGCATACACACATATATCTATATAAGCTTTTCCAAAGTTAGTAGAGGACCATACATATCCAACCACTGTTGACTTTCCTACAAAACATATTCCATAAAACAAGGACTACCTTTCCTTTACATACTAAACATAATATTTAAAAAGAGCCATTAAATAAAAACCATCTAGAAAGATCTCATTTTCTAACAAAGTTCACAGTCACATTCTTGAAAGACAGATTTCTTGTTGACTTAGTGGTCGAGAAAGCAGGACAAGTTCTCAAGCTCAACTCTCTCAGCAAGAGTGAGCTTTGGAAAGGAGTTGATGTCTTAATCTTCAACAGCTACCATTGGTGGTTACATACTGGACGCTAAGAAACGTGTGATTCTTCTTCATTCACTTACTAGAAACCGGACTTTGTTATTTCATATTACAAGAAAAATTACATTGTCCTAAATGGTATACCAGATTGCTTTAACTACTTGGGCTAAATGGGTTGATTTCAACATTGATCCTGCTGTGACTAAAGTGTTCTTCCAAGGAATTTCTGCTGTTCATTCTTGGTAAGTTCTAAGAGAGCTTCTCATTTGTCCCGTAAACCGTTAGGGGTCGTTTGGTTGATCGTATCAAGATAATTAATCTAGAATTGAGTGAATACAATGCTTTGTTTCCCGCATAAGAAAAAAAAGTTACCACATAACTAATGCACCGTTTAGTTGGTTGTATACGAAAAGAACAATCTCAAAGTGCATGACTATTGCAGCGGTTGGTTGGCAGTACAAAATAATACATTGTATTCACCACATAAATAATTTTTGCATTATAATCCCAACATAAGCCTTGGAGCAACAATAAAGTTGTCTCCATTTGACCTATAAGTCACAGGTTCAAGTCGTGGCGTTAGTCTCTAATGCTTGTGTTAAGGTAGGCTTCCTACTCTACATCCCCTTGGCATTTGGACCTTCCTTAGACCTTCCGTGAATGCAGAATGCTCCATGCACCGGACTGTCCTTTCTAATCCAAACATACTAGTACGTGATAACATGAACCAAACAACACCTTAGTCTCAACAAATTGAATATCAATCATATTTTCTTGCAAGTTTCCATTTAGTATATGATTTGTCTTGTATAATTCTATTCTTTAACTTAGTTCTGTTTCCTGTTTTCAGTGGCAAGGAATGGGATGAACAAAAGGTGAAGCACTGCAGTGGACAAACAAAGCCAATAGATGAATCAACTAATCCGGGTGAAAGATATCTAGGAGAGGCAGTGGTTAAGAGTGTCCTAAGACAAAGCTTGTCAATTTACTTGATATTACACTGCTTACACTACTACAAAAAGACGGACTCCCCTTGAGAATTGATAGTGGCGCGTTGACAGACTGCAGCCACTAGTGTGTAGCTGGTGATGCTTCGAATGAACTATTGTACACAATCTTTCTCCAAAAATGATTTTTGAAGCTAGTGTGTTGAATCTTGAATCTCAATTTTCATGTATAAATGAAAGTTGATGGCTAGGTGGCTTTTATCCTGTTGTTCTTACTGTTTTTATCTGAAACAACCTCCCTAACCTCACAAAGTAGGGGGAAAGGTCTGCGCACACTCTACTTTCTCCAAACCCCACCGTGTGGGATTATACTGGGTATGTTTTTGTTGTAGTGGTGGTTTGATGGCTATGTGGCTTCCCCACATAAGAAAAGTGACTAATAAGAATACCTTTTGAGTAGTTTAAGCGTTCAATAGGAACAAGTCCAAGACGTGGATGTTCACATGATTAATCATTAGAATATTATACTCAGTTGCAACCTTTTGATAAGGTAAGACAAATTTCTATAACTTATTTATGCTGAAGTTCGACACCGAACTTTTTGGTTGTTAAGTTAGATTAGGATTGACTACTGAGCAATATCCAACAACTCCAGTCCTTCTGGTTTGCACTAAAATGGCTTAAAGTAGCCCTTGAGGAGTCCGTCTTCTAACATTACGGAAAAGTTTCAAAAGTCAACTCCTTGTACATCAAACATAATCACATAAATTGGAATGAAGGGAATAGTATGCAGCTAAAACTAAAAGGATTAAGTAAAACATTTACTTGATTGATAATTTAAGGAGACTCTGTAAATATAATGGGGATAAATCTAACACCAGCCATTTCAGCAAATGGAGTCAAAAGCAGTGATGTATGAGACATCACTAGCGTTGTTGAGGTGACCAGAAGCTCCGTCACTAGGATGACTAACAATTTCGATGACCGACCGATAATTAAGTGTCGGATCAGTCGCCGGATAGCTAGGAAAATATAATTGGGACTCGATGAGCTGGGGTTTCACATGAGTAGGATGAAAATTGTGAAAAATGGAATCAAAAAATTTGTTTCCATTTGGATTGATGAATGATGAAATAAGAGGAAAATTGATATTCTCCTCCTCTTAGTACTATGGTATTTTGAGTACTGAATATGAAAGTTACATCTTTGGTTGGATTGGATTGTGGTTATATACTCACACCCGAAGTATCATTTTTTGCCAGTTTTTTAATATGAAATTATCATGTTTTTGTGAGCTTTTTATTTGAACTATCTCATTTTTCTACTTGAAATGTAGTCATAGTACATATAGGAATGTTTCATAAATAGGGTGATGTTTTAGGTAGAAAAAGTGAATATTTGATAGTTCAGATAGTAGGCGTACGTTAGAAGAAAAGTAATCTTGTATGTCAAAAATAATATTTTGTGATGACCCGATTTCTCGAGTCATGATGCCACCTACTATAACCGACTAGTAGGTAAACCAACCCGTAACCCGGAATGACAAGTAATGGGTATAAGGATAGAAACCAAGAAGAAGCAACAATTAAAAGCAATAATAAGAGAGAAAGCGGAACCAAGCTAAAACATATATACATAAATAAAGATTCCTCCAAGAACCTGGAAGTCACAAGTACAGAGTTGTTCATAAAAAAGTACAATTAACAAAAGTGGACCCCAGGTATAAGATAGGTCTCAAAACACAAAAGACTAGTCATCAAAATACAGATGAAGACAGGTAAAGTCCAGAACATCATGTTCTCACCCTCACCTCTGAATCCAGCAACTGCAGGCTCGATCTCAGTGTTGATTACTGGTGCTCAGTCCTGCATCACGAAAGAAATATAGAGTGTAGCATGATAACCAAAACAACAGGTACTCAGTAGGCATCATAGGCCAACTGAGCAAGAAAAGTAAAGGCAATATGAAATGCGAGAATCTAATATAACAGAGGTCAAAGAGCGGAATTCTAAAAGAGATGCACACGAGTGTACTAAGAACTGAAAAATAGTAAGTAACAACTAACTAAACCTAATTGGACCCCCATAAGCCCAGAAGGTACACTCGTACGTAAGTTTAAGTAAAACCCAAACAAACCCCCATAAGACCGACAGATACACAAAAGAGCTAAGAACTAATAAGAGAACCAGAGGATACTTCCAGAACTGCCACAGCCTTCCACGGACTTTAACAGCGACAAGGGCACCCAAGGACCCAATAGATTCACCCGATCGGGACTCAAAACTGACCTAACGGGTGTGCTCGGACTTGAACCGAGACTGAAGATGAGTCAGGGACTTGATCCATGACTAAAAGGTACCAGCTTGGGACTTAAACCTGTTGAATAAGATCTTAAAGAGAGCCTCAAACCAAATTAGTCAACAAGGTATAGGGGCTCGAACCATAGAAAACCAACTCCAACGACTCCAATTTCCTTTGCCAACTCAACACTAGGCCACCACAGCCTAGGACCACTTCTACATCCTATTCAAGAACTCGATGTCAAATCACCGATAAGCCCAAAATAGCTTGCATACATATCGAGTTAATCACAAAAATAAACCATAGAAGAAAAGGGTAAGTTGAGCAGATATGTCACCTAGCTAAGGATCATACTATCAGACCTAAGTCTGCTATATCAGTTTACAAGGAGCTAAGCTATCCAAAGTGACGTCGGAGAGATTCTAAGGCTTATCGACTCCACAAATATGCAAGTCTAAGGCAACACTAGTCTAAACCTAGACTAAGGCCAAACATGCACAACATCAACAAATAAACACATACCAAAACACACCACAAGGTAAGGATGATCTTAGACAGTAAAACCAACATGCTAACAGTCTCGATAACCCGATAAATAACCTAAAACATGATTTCTAGCAAGCTTAGCATGATCAACTAGATGCCCACCCCAAATTCACACAAATCAACATACATTTACATGTTCAAGCTAAATCTAAAGGACGGGAAGCCGAATCCTACCTCAAAGCAGACCGTGCATGGTCCAATTCACAACTTCAGAGCTTTTCCCTTCCATATGGCTTCCAAACGCTGCCACACTATACAAAAAAAAAACCCAGTCAAGGCGGTTGTTTAGACATCAAAAACACAATAATTGGAGACAAACCCAAATTTAACTCAAAACAGGAGATGTGGGACCCGTGCCATAAATTCTGGAATTGACTCCGTCAAAGGGTCCAATTTAGCTCCCCAAAATTGTATCCCAAAACAGGACACAATCCGAGGCTCGAAACATCCCACAATCAGAACATGCATAATTCACAAATTAAAGACAAGAGAGAAGGGCTAGGCAGCCTCTTCAGATCTAATTTTACCTCTAATGAAGGTCCCCCGATACCCAAACACACCAACGCAACGCCATGAACTTTCTAAAAATGCAGGACTTTGAATAGCCTCAAACAGAGCTCTAAAACCCAAGAAAGCTATTTTGAAATTTTGGACTAACTACTGATCGCGTCTGGTCTTATTTAAAAAGAACAGACGAAAATACTCATCGCGATCGCGACCAAAAGGGCACGCGACAATATAGGTCTACAAATCTGGTCTTCACGAAAGTGGCGAGGCTCCTGCAATCATGGAGAGAAACAAGCCAAACCTCCGCGAACGTGGCAAGGGGCCCACGAACGTGAAGACAAAGGGGCTAGCCCTTCACGAACGTACCCAAGGCCACGAAATTGGGGAGGCCATCAGACTTGTCCACCCCAAGCGTGGCCAAGGGCCCTGCAAGCATGAAGAGCTTTGAGGCCTGCACCAGCTGATGCAAATCAACTGGTTTGGCCAAGTCTTAAAACCCATGACGGGGTGCTCATGATTCGTTTGGAACCCCGTGCGTGTAAATAAAATATGCTACCCCACACAATTTGACATTCCAGACTCAGCAGTTGAAACTTCCAACCGAGGTCGTCTCGACAAAAAGTGGGTCCTACACCCAAGCTCCAGTTTAGGCCGAATTCCACAAAGGAGCTCAGAATTGGCTCGGAAAACTCGGGATCCACACGGAAGGTCCTTCTTGACCAAACTCGACATTTCGAAGCTAATGAAATAGTTAGAATTACATTCAGAGGCTGTCTTCCTGTACGTTTGACTAAAGTCAACAGTTAAAGTTTCAAAAGTTTCAAAACACGAAAACTTGTACAGAATCCAAACGAATGACCAGGTGACTAAACTATCAGTACCAGCAAGTCATAAATGACTTGGGGGTGGCTATAGGAACGTTTTGAATGACAAAAAGAAAGCATTTACATAGAAATGACCTGGAGGTCATTACAACTTTTCACTTATGTGAACATGTTTTTCATAAGTTTGTTTTTTAAAAAATAATCTATATCTTGACTCTTCGTATATAAGATTTGCTTCATAAGACAAAATTTAGTTCGATAATTATTTTACTTTTTATGTTATAAATTTTTATTATTTTTGCCTTGAAGCAGAACTTTTCATTATCTACAATCTAATTACACATATCTTTACCTGTTGTATACAAGTTTCGTCTGCAACATAATACAAAAGTTAGTTCGATAACTATTCTACTTTTTTTAATATAAAATTTCAACTACTTTTGCCTTGAGATAAAGCTTTCCATTATAAACACAATGTATATCTTGCCTTGTTGTAAATAAATTTTGCCTCATAAGACAAAACTTAGGAACTTTAGATAAGGGCAACATCCAACACTTGTGATACACTGTCAGTTGGAATCATTTATGCCTCAAAACATATATAAAATATAATTAGCAAAATATTGCTTATGAGGATAAAATATCAACGATATGTTTAAAAGGATCAAACAAGCATTTATTAACTAACATAATGTTAAATTGCATTACAAAGCTCTAGTCACTCTCTAATGTCGTTATTTCACAACTTAAACATTTCATCCAATATTCCATACATCATATCATCATCATATATTATTACCGTACAATACTGTAAAATAATTTATAATTTAAAATAAAAAGTAAGTATTTATCATGAAATTGGTTTTGAGTCTTTTCAAATTTATGCCATTACTGTGCTCTTTAGTAACCAATACAAATTTTACAAATATTGTTATTTAATCTTTAAACATAAATTATTCTTTCAATATTTACTATAATATTATAAAAATATTTCATATCCACAGTTAATTTATGAAGAAGCCCAAAAGTCTGAAACTGATCCATCAGTTATGTAGATATTACTTGAATGTTAAGACGTAAAATATAACTGAAATGAAACTTGAGTGGCTAGAGTGGAAGATAAAATGAAGAAAGGGATTTCTCTTGATGAATTTTGACGAATCGAATAAGTCGAGGGGTGAAAAGACAGATATTTGATTCAACGATTGGAGAGAAAATTCCTCAAGAATGGACTATGCAGTTCCTACATACTTAGCTAGCTAGCAAGGTATGCTATCTTGAATTTTTATATTTCTGCACTTTGTTAGCAAGGTATGCTATCTTGACATTATTTTGTATATTATATATGTAATTTTCCTCTTAAATAAGGAGGTTGACAATAGATGAGTTCTTAGCAAAAACACTCTTCATTACTTCCTAATTTCAGGTCTATATGTAAAATATATGAACAAAATTTGAGTCTTTCCTGTTGAGGATAATTTCTTTCACTTGGGTGCAGTTCGAGCTTATGGAATGTCAGGTTAATCCTCCTGTTGAATTTGAACACAAATATACTAAAGCAGCAGTAATTTTCAAATTTCTTGCTCTTTTTTTCTTTTAGATATATATAATTTAGTTTCATGTATTGAATTCATATTATAGTAAATACTAAAAGTGGGAAGGTATTAAGTCAAAAGTTGAAAAAAATCAAAAGTCATTCTTTAACTCTTTTAATATTCTGAAATATGCTATCATAGGTGATACAACATCAAGAATATGCTTAACCTTCAACATTAAATTGAACCAAATGCTCAGGTATGTAACAATTTACCTAAGGCTTGTACTTTTATTTTCTTTTTCTCTTGTTTTAGTCAGCAATTCATGAAGCAAATAATGCTTTATTGACAAACATGTTTTTAATTTCCCTATTCCAAATTGTCTTCCTCTATACTACATTTTTCTTCTGATTTAATTAATGTGGAATAAGATAGTTGAATAATTTCATTCATATCTTTCTATGTCATATACATGGCTTTATATACATGAGATAATGTGGAACATAATCACCTAGATCCCATGAAATCTGTGATTCTATAAAATCATATATTTTACAAAAAACAAAAGGAGAAAAAGATATTCTAGATTACAACAATTATTTTTAAGATCTAAGAGGATCAACTCTTGATATGGATAATATCCTCTATCATCCAACATTCCCCCTCAAGAGGGTGAATGGATATCTTCCATTCCTAGCTTGCTTATGAGATCTTGAAACACATTATTTGGCCGTCCTTTTGTTAAAACATCGGCCACCTGATCTTTTGTAGATACAAATGGCATACAAATGAGTCAGTTATCTAATTTCTCCTTAATGAAATCTCTATCTACCTTAATATGCTTAGTGTGATCATGTTGTACAAGATTATGAGCTATACTTTTTGCTGATTTATTGTCACAATATAGTCTCATAGGCCCTTCCCATCTTATCTTCGAATCATCAAGGATTATCATTAATCATAACAACTCACAAACTCCCATAGCCATTGATCTAAACTCGGATTCTTCACTTGATCTGGCTACTACTTTTTATTTTTTACTCCTCCAAGTCACCAGATTTCCTCCTAAGAAAGTGCAATATCTAGAACTTGACCTTCGATATACTAATGAACCAGCATAGTCCGCATCAGTATAAGCCTTCTAAACCATGTCTCTTCCTCTTTTGAATAGTATTCCCATTGACAGCTTGAAGATGCATTTCTCTAAGATCATGCATAAATTGGCTAACAACACTTACCGCAAAGGCAATTTCCGAGCTTGTATGGGACAAGTAAATCAATTTCCCTACAAGCCTTTGATACAAGCCTTTATCTACCACAAAATCTTCTCGAGCATTACATAATCTATGATTATATTCAATTGGTGTAGCCACTGGTTTACACCCTAATTTTCCTATTTCTTTCAGCATATCAAACACATATTTTTGTTGGGAAATAAAAATTCCTTGTTTTGAGTGTGCCACTTCGATTCCCAAAAAATACTTTAATTTTCCAAGCTCTTTGATGTCAAATTCCTTGAGTAAATACTTCTTCAAATTTTGTAGCTCTTCTGAATGATCGCCTGTTACTATGATGTCATCTACATAAACCAATAATGTTGTCACCTTTCCTATTTTTGAGTGTCGTATGAACAAGGTGTGGTCTCCTTGACTTTGTCGATACCCTAGCTTGATCATAACCTTTGTAAATCTTCCAAAACCATGCACGAGGTGATTGCTTTAATCCATAGAGTGCCTTTTTCAATCTACACACCATTCCCTTCTTGCTTTCAAAACCAGGTGGCACCTCCATATAGATCTCCTCATCTAAGTCTCCACGTAAAAAGGCATTATTTACATCAAACTGTTGTAGGTTCCAATTAAAAGCTGCAGTCAATGATAATAAGATTCTCTCTGTATTCATTTTTGCCACTGAGGCAAAAGTCTCCAAATAATCAATTCCATAGGTCTGTGTATAAATCTTTGCAACCAAACGTGCTTTAAATCTTTCTATCGACCCATCTGACTTATATTTCAGAGTAAACACCCATCTGCACCCGACCAACTTTTTCCCTTTTGGTAATTCCACAATTTCCCAAGTTATGTTTTTCTCCAACGCTTCCATTTCAACCTTCATAGCTTTCTCCCAGTCTCTGTTTCGTAATGCTTCAGACAAATTTTTGGGGATAGGAATTGTGTGGAGGTTACAGAGAAAAGCTTTATGACTTGGGGATAGATTTTGATATGTCACGGAAAGGCTCAAAGGGTGTTGTGTGCAAGTTCTGGCTCCTTTTCTGAGCCCAATTGAAAGGTCAAGGTCATTAGGTTGGTTAGGTTCTTCTTCATGATCAGTTTGGTTTGGTGTTTCTGATGGTTCAATGGGTTCAAGATGGGTACTAGGAGCAGTAACCTTAGGAGATGATTGCAGCTGAGTAGTTTGATCAATTAGCCTCTTTCTTCTGAAATAAACTTGCAATGGTAGATTATTTTCTAGAATTCTATTATCTATATTCGGATTAGGATACTTAATGAGTTCAATAGGATTTAGAGACTTGGGTGACCGAAGAAGTGATGACTCAGGCAAGGATTTGGCACGACTAGAAATAGAAAAATCAAATAGTGACAAGTTTAGAGGTCCCTCTCCCTTCAATGGCTCCCCCTGATTGTAAGAATGACCAAAAAAGGATTCACTCTCATCAAATATAACATCAGCTGAAACAAAGAATTTCTTTGATGATGGTTGATAACACTTGTAGCCTTTTTGTGTAGGAGAATATCCTATGAAAACACACTTAAGAGCACGTGAGTCTAATTTGCCTCTATTTTGAGAATGAATATGAACATAGGCAACACTCCCCAAGATTCTAGGAACCAATTTATTGGAAATTTCAAAATTCGGAAAGAAATTCCTAAGAGTATCAAGCGGACTTTTAAAGTTTAGAATTCTTGATAGCAGTCATTCTGTTACTAAGATGTGCAACAGTTAGGACAACTTCCCCTCAATATTGTTTTGGCACCCTTTTGTGAAACAATAGTGATCTAGTAATGTCAAGTAACAAACTGTTTCTTCTCTCTGCTATCCCATTTTGTTGAGGAGTATTGACACATGAAGATTCATGAATAATTCCCTCTTTTTGGAAGAAAACAGAGAGGGTTTGATTGAAGTAGTCCTTGTCATTATCAGATCGGAATCTTTTAATAGGCACATCATATTGGGTGTTGATCAGATTAAAAAAGGTAAGAAGAATTTGACTAACATCTAATCTTTGCTTTAACAAATAGATCCATGTTACTCTTGTACAATCATCAATGAATGACACAAACCATCTAGCACCAGAAATATTAAGAATAGGAGAGGGTCCTCAAATATCACTATGAATAAGAGAAATGGAGTTTGACTTCTTTTGTGAGTAATTGGATAGGAAACACGTTTGTGTTTTGCAATTTCACAATCATCACAATGAAAAGACTCAACAATCAAATCTTTAAACAAAGATGGAAACATCATTTTGATTACATAAAAGGAAGGATGACCTAACCGACAATGATAAAGCCATACTTTTTCTTTATTGGACATAATAGATTCAGATAAGAATGAACTGGATAAGGAATTCTTAGTTGTATCTTCACCATTGTGGACATCCAGTCAATAAAGGCCACCTTTCTCACTAGCACGCCCAACCATCTCCTTCGTGTTCTGTTCCTTAAATAAGCAATATGAAGGGAAGAAAGTTACTTGGCATTTGGAATCTTTGGTGAGTTTCTGGATAGAAATGAGATTTGCAGATAACTTTTGGATATGAAGGACATCTTTAAGTATCAATGATTTCCCCAGTGGTATGTCTCCTTGTCCAGCTACAGTAATAACTGAATCATCAGCTATAGTTATTTTTTTATAGCTAGGATAAGGGGAATATGATATGAAGAGATTAGAGGAACTGGTCATGTGGTCAGTTGCCTCGGAATCCACCACCCATATTGGAGAAAATTTGTCTGAGACATTGTTAACAAAAGAGCAAGAAATACCGGTGAAGGCCAGTGAACAACAACTACCTGCTGAAGTTGAGTGTGGATTTGTTTCATCAGTCTGAGGGCTGCTAGCTATATGTGCCTGCTTTTCATCACTAATGTTTCTTTTTGGAGGTCTACCATTGATTCTCCAGCATCTCTCTCGGGTATGTCGATATTTTTTGCAATAGGTGCAATAGAGATTGTCCCTATTGAATGGTGGTTTGAATGAACCTGCGGGCTTGATGGTGCTCTCCCATTGTGAACCTCTAGATTCTTTTGAACTTGTCCCTTTTGCTACAAGAGCTGATCCTTTATTAATTTGAGTGGCAAGCATAACACTCCTCCGTTCTTCTTCTGTCAGTATAATGGCCATTGTCTCATTCAATGATGGCAGATCTTCTTTTCCTAAGATTTGCACTCTCAGGAAATCAAATTATGTATTTAACCCTGCAAAAAATCATAAATCCTTTCTTTTTCAATAAATCTCTTTAGAATTACAGCATCATCTTTACAACCCATTTGAATGCATTGATAATGATCCATTTCTTGCCATAACCCTTGTAAAAAGTTAGAATATTCAGTGACAAGTCGAGCTTCTTGTTTTGGCTCAAAAATTTTTGTTTTTATTTCATAGATCCTGGCAGCGTCATGTACTTTAGAGTACGTCTCCTTCACTGCATCCCAAATTTCCTTAGCGGTGCTCAGAAACATAATGCTATCACTGATTTCTAGAAGCATAGAGTTCCCTAACCAAAACGTCACCATTGCATCATGTTCATCCCATGCATCAAACGTGGGGTCTTCTTTAGATGGTTCTGTACTGAGAAGGTGTCGTATTTTCCCTTTACCCTTTAAAAAGGTACGAACCAGTTGAGCCCGTTTTAGGTAATTTTTTTTCATTCAATCGATAAGAGGCTTGAATGTTTTGCAAATCACAGTTGAAGCTATAGAGTTATTCTCTACAGTTGCAGAAACATTTCCAGAGGCTGGAATAGTTGCAACAGTCAAATTTTCTGGCATAGTTCTTGAATGGTTTCAATCTTTGGGCGGATAAAGATAGAAAAAGGATTTTTTTCAAGACAAGAAGAATAAAACTAGTCCGGAATAAGTCTAAAGCTCTGATACCATGTGGAATAAGATAGTTGAATAATTTCATTCATATCTTTCTATGTCATATATATGGCTTTATATGCATGAGATAAAGTGGAACAGAATCACCTAGATCCCATGAAATCTGCAATTCTATAAAATCATATATTTTACAAAAAAAAGGAGAAAAAGATATTCTAGATTACAACAATTCTCTTTAAGATCTTAGAGGATCAACTCTTGATATGGATAATATCCTCTATCAGCCAACAATTAATAATAACTCCCATAAGGTGGTTATTTTTAGGAGAAAAGATCACTGCATTGAATATTTACACATAACGAGAATCTGCACATTTTTTGAGTTATTTGAAGAATCTTGATTTTAACTTTTTAAATAATATAGAAATATTATTATAATGACAAGGCATAAATGTGCAATGCACGTTCCCAGAGACTAGTAAATACTAATAATGTGTCTGCTGAAACACTTATTTTTCAATATTCTTTTTCTTACATGTGGTATATGCTTTATCATCATTAACATCCATATATTTCCGCCTCTTTTTATTAAATTTCAGTGAGGTCGATGGAATTGTAGGTGTGAAATGCATAAATTTGAAATCTAGAGAATCGCCACCCTATGATAAAAAGAATTAAGTCATGTCGAAGATATAAGAAAATAATATCTGCATATCTAACAAGAAATAATCTTCCTTTTATACCTTCTTCATAAATTCTAAATACATTTTCTGCTCATGTATATAATTATACTTCAGTTTGTCAATAAGAAGCAATCACACCATAAGTATGAATGAGATAATTTATAATCGAAGAACTTCACATGGATAGGTAGTTTGAAGAAACAGAGGAAGCTAACACTAGCTTATCTCAACTTGACGCTTTTCAAATTATGTTCTTTGCAAAGATTTATTGGTACCAATATCAACTCCTCCTTCAACAAATTTTTCTGATCCATTTTCCACTAGTCCTGCTCAAACCGAATTAGCTTAAGATAGATAAAGATACTTTTGTCTAGAAATTCCCATTAAATAACTAACAAAAACAAAAATTAAATATACAAGATACAAAAAGTAAAAATTAAACATCGCTCCATTTGAGTGGCAATCCATACAAGTTACAAGGTGGAGTGAAGATTAGAGGTGTTACAGGATGGAAAAGACACAATCAACTTAGATTGTCACTCGTAGAACTTATTTTTCTTATTTTTATTAAAAAATCATTTCACTCATTTTTTAATAATAAATTATTTTCTAAATATTTTACTCACCCAACCCAATATAAATTAGAGTCCGTATATGTAATCCAGTAGATGTATTGGTTGCTAAACCTCTAAAACCCCTCTAATGGCAGAACTTCATCTTCCCTCTATTTGCTCATCAATGCTACTATTAGTTTTCTGTTTGTTACGTTTATTCATCGAAGTTTATTAATCTAATTTGTGTTTTATTAGTCTGCCAAAATCTTTCAACAATTACATTTTTGATAGAATTCAATATGCTAATTATTGGGAAATTATGGAAAGTATTTGTCTATGCCCTATGCAAACATAGAAGGGAAGAGTTTTAAAACTGATGATGTCCATGATAATGGAGAAGAGGAAAATTGAAAAAGCTAATAGAAGGCCAAGCTTGAATCTTTAAAGTACCCTTCATTGTACACCGTATGATCCTCCATAGTGTAATAAGAGTGTAGAATCAAGAAAATCAACACCGTTGACTATGGAGGATCATACGGTGTACAAAGAGCATTCATTGTGACTCATTTATACAATGAAGGGTACTTTAATTATTCAAGCTTGGCAGGGGGGGGGGGGGATTTAATAAGACTCAAGGGTTGTCACTTGACACTACTGCATCGAAATTTTTTACTAAATATGTATATACAATGAAAAGGGAGGTGCACGTAGTTCAATTGGTTTGGAGCTATACACATTGGAATGTAATCTTCAAAAAAAGTTTCCACCATTGTAATTCTTCACTAGTAATAAATAAAATTTATTTACCAAAACAAGATTGTTTGTTTTACTTTTTTTGACTCATTATCAATGTAAAGATTTTTACTTTTTCGAACTCTATTTGTAAGGAGATATATTTTGTTATAGATTTGTGCAACAATCTAACATATTTATGTGATATTTCCATATGACTGAAAGGGGCATAATCCATTCTTCTAAAGATATATTTCCCTCTTTTTTTTCTTGTTTGGTTCCCACTGAGTGTTCAGGATACATATCCTCGTTGGAAAGTACCACATAAAGGGTAAAGACTCCCTAACAAAGGCTCATCACGGCTCAAATCCAAGATATCAGATTAAGGACGGAGAAATATTTACCATTCCACTACGAGCCTTTTGATTGGCCAGAGGACCAACAATTTACAAGTACAGATAAAGTATAACTCCACCTTCCAAAATGTATCTAGTCATAGGAACCATAAATTCAAGAAAGTTAAAACTATTGTGACTTGTGACAACAGAAGGAAAGACTTGAAAGTAATAACAACTAGGGGAATGAAGACCGGATGTTGGACCAATTTTCCTCAAGCCATCCATATGCATCTTAGTTATTACCTATTCATTGCTAGTGCTTTCTTTTTTGCTAGCTTTTTCTTGAGCTAACAAATGAGTTTTTGAGCTTCTTGAGACTCTTCTTTTGTTCATCCATGATTTCTTTCTGCCTAGTCCTTATATCTTGAAGTAATTCTTCCAACTCTCGAGCTTGTTCCTCCTTTTTCTCATACTCCGCCTTCAACCTTTCTTCTGATCTAATCAAATCATCTAGTTTTTTCCTGTCCTCTTCAAAGTTGGTCAAGAACTCCTGGTAACTTGACTTGGATCGTGCCAAGTCCCTCCATTTCTCAACCATGACAGGGAATTGATACTTGAGTTTTAGCAATTGTTTGGCTTGTTCATCTCTAAACAATGATGAGGGATTATCATTCAAACCAATAATTGCACCATGCATTTCCTTCTCAAGTGTCGGGTCATAAGCAAATGCCTCCAAATGACATCCTATTATTGTCTATGTTTGCTCGGATCCTCAAAAAATATCGCCAGGTATGTGTCAGATCCTCTGAAAGTGTTGCATTTTCAGGGGACCATACACGAGTACACCAACATTTCTTTGGAAGATTCAAGCAACATAGGTTGTTGTGGTATTTGATAAACACTAAAATCTTTGCTTGTAGAATCTTCTTGTTCCGAAACTTCTGATATGTATTCTTCCCTTCTTTCTCATGCTCTCTTTTTTTGCCTATGAAGGAGTTTAAGTTCACATTCACATTCTTGAAAAGTGGATTTCTTGTTGACTTAGTGGTAGAGAAAGCAAGACGAGTTCTCAAGCTCGACTCTCTCAGCAGGAGTGAGCTGTGGAAAGAAGTTGATGTCTTAATCTTCAACAACTACCATTGGTGGTTACATACTACACGTCCGCAAACGTGTGATTCTTCTTCACTAACTTACTAGAAACAAGACTTCGTTATTTCGTATTACAAGAAAAATTACATTGTCCTATTTTTTTGTCCAAAGGCGGGACTATTTTCAAGTTGGTGACAAACTCTACAAGGAGATAGACCATATGGAAGTATACAAGATTGCTTTAACTACTTGGGCTAAATTCCAACATTGATCCTGCTGTGACTAAAGTGTTCTTCCAAGGAATTTCTGCTGTTCATTCTCGAAAATTTCTTATAATGTCCCAATTCCCGTGAAATTACTTTTTTGTGTGAAATGACCATTTTGGCCTTTCTCCTTTGCGGTTTCATGCTTTTTTTGTTTTCCGGGAGTGGCTGGTATGGTCCCCAATGCGATCAGGAGGGATTTTAGTGATTTTTAGACCTTGGGTGGAGTTTTTAAGGATATAGTTGACTTTGGTCAACATTCTGAGATCCGAGTGTCGGATGGTAATTCTGTCAGTTCCATTGCATCTGGAACGTCGAGTTTGGTCTAGTAGGGTTGTTGGTTAGAGCCCTGAGACCTTGTAATTCGTTTTGGGTATCTAGGCTAAAAGATGAGTTTTAGGCCTAAAAGAGGTTTGTAGGGGTATTTTAGTCATAACAATATTTGTTTTGAAATCTGACGATTCTATTGGCTATGAAACATGTTTTCTGATCAATTTGCACTATTGGTTCGTGTTTATAGGGTTTCGAATGAGTTCTGAGTGTTAAAAACATGTTTTCAACAGACCATTTTTGGCTGAAAATAGCCCATAGTTTGGGTTTCTTCTTTCTTTTTCTCATTTCCGTGATTGTTACACAATTGAAGCTTAGGAGAGACAAATTTTGAAGTAATCTTTTGAGGAAATTCGTTGAAGTAAGTCTCTTTATCATTTCTAAATCATTTCCTAACGATTTTATCTTCCAAAGCTCTTTAAAATTCAAGATCTCAATGTGAGTATTGGGGTTTTTCTCCCAAATTTCTAAATTAGTAATTTCATGATTTCAAATCCGTTTCCTACTCGATTTTAATGGGTTTTTCAACCACGAACTGCTCTTGATGTGTAGAACCTAATTTTCAACTAAAATTCCAGTTTTGCCCTTTTCATTTTCTGGTGATTTTTGGACGATTTTAACCCCGATTCTTAAACCTTACAATATGAGTATCGTTGAACTTCTTTTGATGAATTCTTTTCATTCTTATCGTTGGGAATCGTTTCGGAGTTGGTATTTGATGTTAAAGCTCCGGTAGAGTGTTCGGGTGAAGTTTTCGGCCTTTGAGATAGGCTTGGCTATCCTTCTTTGAGACTGGGATTGGGTAATTGATTGTCCTTATGTCATAGGCTTTGGGAGGTGATCCTAATATGATTTGGGATTGTTGATTATATTGTGATGCCCGTGTGGGAGCCTTAGTTGTTACTCTATTTGCTTTGTGAGCATGTGATTCATGAGTTGCCTGTGAGAGAGGCTTGTAACACTATTTGACTTGTAATGCCCCAGAGAGGGGTTGAGTTGGGGATTTTAGCACACTTTAAGAAATGAAATGTTTTTCTAAATGGTGCTCCCTTATTTCAAATGAACTCTTTCCCATTATTTTTATATGAGGGTTTTTAATATGATTTGGTCGAGTTTTGATAACTTCGAACCTGTCATTACATGTTGAGTTGATTATTGCCTCCATGCCATATGTGTTGTGATGCATTCATCCTCATTCATCATATCATTGATCTTGGGAAGTTGAGATATGTGGAGATTCTTTTTGAGAAAGAAAATGAGGCACTTTTTATATCCTTGACCACGAGCTAGGTGGCAAGTTGATGAGATTTTGAGATTGTGATTTAGTATATGGACTGCGAGTCCCCCATGGGTCCTTGTCTGGAAGCCTTAGCTCGACAGGTTGTATATGACAGGTTGTGCGACAACCTTGATTCCACCGTACCACCAAATCATCACATCATCTTATTGCATTGCATCGATCTTTGTGTTTGTGTCTTATTTGATGATCTATGATATTACTATGAATTATGTGTTTACTTTACTCATGCTGTTCTATATAAGCTAGTAGCACCGATATCGGAGTGGGACTTTTCTGTATGCAGGTGGAAGCGTTCCTTAGTTTATTTCAAAAGTTTGATTAATTCCTTATACTCAATCGGTCAAACCTACTTAGTACATGTGAATTGTACTCACCCCTATTTCTGTATCCCTTTTGATGTAGATTCTAGTCAGGGTACTCCTCGTGGCGGTTGATTATCTAGCGAGCAGGCTCATTTAGGAGTAGTGGTGAGATCTTGTGCTTCGGATCGCCATTAACTCCATCTTCCATTTCAATTTTTACTATTATTCAGAGACTTATGATGTACTTATATTCGGGGATTGTTTTAGATGCTCTTTACACTTATGACACCAGGTTTTGGGAAATACTTCGTTGTTATTATCTTTTTTTCAGTTGCGGCCTGACTTCTTCTTTGGGAGTCTTGTATGTGTTTTATTGTTCGGCTTCCACATCAGGGTGGTTTTGGGATCTGTGCCATCATGACCTCAGTCTTTGGGTTGTGATAGTTGTAAGACAACTTCTCATTTCTCCCGTAAACCATTAGGTGTCGTTTGGTTGATCATATTAAGATAATTAATCCAGGACTGAGTAAATACAGTGTTTTGTTTCCCGCGTAAGAAAAATAGTTACCACATAACTAATGCATTGTTTAGTTGGTTGTATACGAAAAGAACAATCTCCGGTGACTATTGCAGTGGTTGGTTGGCAGGACAAAATGATATCTGCAACAAGTTATACGATGTATTATTCTCTGCGGATAGAATGTGAAATAATAAGTGAACATATATTAGAAATACGAGAATAAATGAAAGACAATAGTGATCTTAAAAAAAGTAATTCCTACATCAAAAAAACTTTAGTATTAATCATCACATATTAATCCCTTCATTATTAGTCACCGTATAGCAATCTATACATTGTATTCACCGCATAAATAATCATTATAATCCCAACATAAGCCTTGGAGCAACAGTAAAGTTGTCTCCATTTGATCTATAGATCACAGGTTCAAGTCGTGGCATTAGTCTCTAATGCTTGTGTCATGGTAGGCTTCCTACACTACGTCGCCTTGGGATTTGGACCTTCGCTAGACCTTTCGTGAATGCAGAATGCTTCATGCATCAGACTGTCCTTTTTAATCCCAACATACTAGTACGTGATAATGTGAACCAAACAACACCTTAGTCTCGATGAATTGAACATCAATCACATTTTCTTGCAAGTTTCATTTAGTATATGATTTGTCTTGTATAATTCTAGACCAAATTCTTTAACTTAGTTTTGTTTCCTCTTTTCAATGGCAAGGATTGGGATGAACCAAAGGTGAAGGACTGCAGTGGACAAACAAAGCCAATAGAGGGATCAACTTATCCAGGTGAAAGAAATCAGGCAGAGGCAGTGGTGAAGAGTGTCCTAAATAACATGACAAAGCCTGTCAATTTACTTGATATTACACTGCTTACACAACTACAAAAAGATGAACATCCCTCAAAAATTCTAGTGGCACGTTGACGGACTGTAGCCACTGGTGTGTAGCTGGTGTTCCAAATGCTTGGAATGACATATTGTACACAATATTGCTCAAGAAATAATTTATGAAGCTATTGTATTGAATCTTGAATCTCAATTTTCATGTATAAATGAAAGTTGATGGCTAGGTGGCTTTTATCTTGTTGTTACATCTTTTATAAGAAACAAACTCCCTAACCTCAACAGGTAGGGGGTAAGGTCTGCGTACACTTTACCTTCTCCAAACCCCACCGTGTGGGATTATACTGGGTATGTTGTTATTGTAGTGGTGGTTTGATGGCTAGGTGGCTTCCCCGCATAAGAAAAGTGTCTAGTAAAAATACTTTTTGAGTAGTTTAAGTGTTCAATAGGAATAAGTCTAAGACGTGGATGTTCACATGATTAATCATTAGAATATTATACTCAGTTGCATCCTTTTGATAAGGTAAGACAAATTTCTATTACTTATTTATGTTGAAGTTCGTCACAGAGTTTTTTAGTTGTTAAGTTAGATTAGGACTGACTACTAAGCAATATCCAACAACTCTAGTCCTTCTGGTTTGCACTAAAATGGCTTAAAGTAGCCCTTGAGGAGTCCGTCTTCTAACATTACGGAAAAGTTTCAAAAGTCAACTTCTTGTACATCAAACACAATCACATAAATTGGAACGAAGGGAATAGTATGTAGTTGAAACTAAAGGGAGTAAGTAAAACATTTACTTGATTTATAATTTCAAGAGACTATATATATAATGGGGATGACTAATAATTCCGATGACCGACCGATAATTAAGTGTCAAATCAGTCGCCAGACAGCTAAAAAAATATAATTGGGACTCGATGAGCTAGGGTTTCACATGAGTAGGATGAAATTGTGAAAATGGAATCAAAAATTTGGTTTCCATTTGGATTGATCTTTGGTTAGATTGGATACTGGTTATATACTCACACCTGAAATATCATTTTTTGCCAGTTTTTTTTATATGAAAGTATCATGTTTTTGCGAGTTGTTTATTTGAACTATCTCGTTTTTCTACTTGAAATATAGTCATAGTATATATAGGAAAAGAAAAAAACTTATAATTGATGCATGTTTCATAAATAGGGTGATGTTTTTGGCAGAAAAAGTGAATATTTGATAGTTCAGATAGTGGGCGTAAGTTAGAAAATCCGTAATCTTGTATGTCGAAAAAAGTTTTTGTGACGACCCGATTTCTCGAGTCATGATACCACCTACTATAATCCACTAGTAGGTTAACAAACCCTTAACCTAGAATGACAAGTAATGGGTATAAGGGTAAAAACAAAGCAAGCAACAATTAAAAGCAATAATAAGAGAGAAAGCGGAACCAAGCTAAAACATATATACATAAATAAAGATTCCTCCAAGAACCTAGAAGTCACAAGTACAGAGTTCCTAATAAAAGAGTACAAGTTCCAAAAGTGGATCCCAACTATAAGACTAGTCTCAAAATACAAAAGACTAGCCATCAAAATACAAATGCAGAAAGGTGCAGTCCAGAATGCCATGTTCTCACCCTCGACTCTGAATCCGGCAACTGTAGGCTTGAGCTCAGCATTGATAACTGGTGCTAGGACCTGCATCACGAAACAGATACAGAGTGTAGCATGAGTACCAAAACAACAGGTACTTAGTAGGCATCATAGGCCAACTAAGCAAGAAAAGTAAAGGCAATATGAAATGCGAGAATCTAACATAACAAAGGTCAAAGAGCGGAATTCTAAAAGAGATGCACAGAAGTGTACTAAGAACTGAAAAATAGTATGTAACAACTAACTAAACCTAACTGGACCCCATAAGCCTAGAAGGTACACTTGTACGTAAGTTTAAGTAAAATCCAAATGGACCCCCATAAGACTGAAAGATACACAAAAGAGCTAAGAAATAATAAAAGAACCAGAGGATACTTCCAGAATTGCCACAGCATTCCACGGACTTTAACCGCGACAAAGGCACCCAATGACCTAATAGAATCACCCGATCGGGACTCAAAACTGACCTAAGGGGTGTGCTAGGACTTGAATCGAGTCTAAAGATGAGTCAGGGACTTGAACCGTGACTAAAATGTACCAACCTGTGACTCAAAACCTGTTGAATGAGATATAAACAAGAGCCTCAAACCAAAGTAGTCAACAAGGTATACGGGCTATAACCATAGAAAACCAACTCCAACGACTCCAATTTCCTTTGCCAACTCAGCACTGGGCCTCCACAGCCTAGGACCACTTCCAGATCCTTCAGAGACCCACTCCAGCTCCTATTCTACAACTCAATGTCAAATCATCGATAAGCCCAAAATAGCCCACATACATACTGAGTCGATCACGAAAATAAACCATATAAGAAAAGTGTAACGACCCAATTTCTCAAGTCATGATGGCGCCTACAACCCATTGGTAGGCAAGCCAAACTCTATCCTAGAACTTAACAGTAATGGGACTAAGAGTGGAAACTAGTTCAAACCAAGCGGAAGCAACAAATACAACACATAAGGAAGCGGCAGCGAAACCAAAATAATATATATAAGACACCTCCCAAAATCTGGAAGTCACATGTACAGAACTACTAACAAGAGTACAAATCCCTAAACTGGACCACAGAAACAACTGTTTGGAAAACAAAGACAAGCCAAAATACATATACAGAAGGAGACAGGTAATCCAGAACGCCATGTGCTCACCCTAGTCTCCTGAATTGACAGCTCCCGACCCCATCTCAATGCTGATAACTGGTGCTCGGACCTTCATCACGAAAACATATGCAGAGTGTAGCATGAGTACCAAAATAATAGGTACCCAGTAGGCATCATAGGCCGACTGAGAAAGAAAGGTAAAAAAAGGCTGACAAGATAGCATCAAACACAACAGAGGTCAATAGAACGGAAACAGAGAAAATGGAATGTAAACTGAGGATAGCTAAGCTAAACCCATCTAGGCCCCCCATAAGACCCACTAGGCACACTCGTGCGCAAGTTTAAATAAAACCCGAACGGACCCCCATAAGCCCCACAGGTACAATGAAAAGCTAGAACTACAAAATCAAGGAAAAGAACTCTGAACCGAACAATGACCAATACTCAACTGACCAAAAGTCTGACTTCCCAAAGCAATACGCCAATCCAGCAATCTACTCCGGAGGCATGAACCCAGCCGGTCGAGTACTGCAAAAAGGTCGGGCGTACATCGACCCCTTCGATTAACTTGATCACCAACTGCCCAATTAGGCAACCACTCTAGGGGCACTGCCTAGGGCCCAGCCCATGCCAAGCGAGTGAGCCTTCTGTCATTCCGAGGGTACGGTCCCAGCAAAACTAATGAAACATCTAACACTCCAAGGGCTCTGTCCCAGCCAGACGAGTGAAACATCTAGTACTCCGGGGGCTCTGTCCCAACCAGACAAGTACGTGGGCTATGTCTACTCCACAGAGGACCACAAATAACCAATATCCAACTACTCTACCGTCTAATAAATCCGGGGGCGCTTCCCAAGCCAGACAAGTGTGCGGGCTACATCAACTTCGAAAAGGATCTCAAATAACTCAGATATCTTGGATCACCGTCCACTCCCCACATATCCTTAACACAGAACCGGATAAAGTCAATATCAACCATACCACGCCAGACTAAACATCACGGGCCGCCGCCCTCAATGGTATATCAACCGAAGGCTCCCAGCGTAACACAATCAAACCGATAATCAGCGCAACGGCGACATCTTCCGGCAGCATCTAGAGAATCGCAGAGATAAGGGAGAAAGAATCTAAAGGTCCAAAAGCTACAAAAACGCCTATACTAAGGCTCATACTGTCAGAGCCAAGTCTGCTATACCAGTCTACAAGGATCTAGTTCATTTGAATTGACGTCGGATACATACTCAAGTCAACCATGTACATGGAACTATGTCAACAATATAACAGCCTATTCTAAGGCAGAATCACAACAATCAGCCAATCGCAGAGTGAAAGGACCCTGTCCCACTCATGCAACATCAGATCACCACCAACAGATAACCCACAATACAAAGATCAAACCAATGAAGTCAACAACCAAACCTATAGAACGATACTAGCTCATAACAACCCAACAGTCAACTCCAAACTAAGGAATCGGGGAATAAGGGAAACAACCCTAGCCAACCGCCCCAGATTCACAAATATCAACCAGCAATTACACATTCAAGCTCAATCTAGAAGGAAGGGAAGCCGTAACCTACCAAAAAGATGATCACAAGCGCTCCAAGTCACTCAACCGGAGATTTCCCCTTCCGAACGGCCTCAGACTGCTGCCACACTATCAAAATAGAATCACAGTGTCAATACAGTCGTTTGGACACTAAAATCAATAAAATCAAAGATAGACCAATTTTGGAATCAAATTGGGCAAAGTGGGACCCGCTCTGGATTTTTTAGAATTGACTCCGTGAAAAGATTCTAAATCCTCCCCTGAACTTGAATCCCAAAACGGATCACCCATCAAGGCTCGGATCTACTCCTAATAGCCAACAACAAAAAATGCAAAACTTTACAAATATAGGCCAAGAATCAACTTACCACTCGAATTTACGAAAATCAAGGACCACCCAATGCTAAAAGACAAAAGACCCACGAAGCCTACGAAAATCTAAACGCCTAGGACTTCGAATCGCCGAAACCCGATGCAAAATGAGGTAGATATGAAGTTTTGAAGCTTTCCACCAAGTGAGCTTCAACTTCATTAAATAGACACTGCCTGGCCCGCTCTTCTCCGCGAACGCAGTCAACGCTCCACAAACGCGGAGGGCAACTCTCCACAGTTCCGCGAACGCGGCTCCCAGACCCATAAACGCGGAGAACAAGAATCTCCCCTCACCCAACAAACCTCCGTGAACGCGAAGACCTCTCCGTGAACACAGCGTTCAGGGACTCAGACCTCTGTGAACGTGGAGAGACTTTCGCAAATGCGGAGCACAAGATTCTGGAGCACCTCACAAACCTCCGCGAACGTGGCCTCTTACCCGCGAACGTGGCCTCTTACCCGCGAACGTGGAGTAGATTCTCTCACACCTCCACGAACACGGAGCCTATCCCGCGAACACGGAGCCTATCCCTCGAACGCGGAGAGTAAATGAGTCTGAAGTTTTGACTGTTGCACCAGCTATGTTTTGGACAATTCCAAAACTCCGACGAGGTGCTCGGGATTCTTTTGGAACCACGTGCATGCAAATGAGATATGCTACCCCCTCAAATTCAACGTTCCAAACTCAATGGCGCAGTCGAAATTTCTATATGAGGTCATTTCGATAAAAAGTGGGTCCCACACCCAATGAGCCATATTAGCCAACTTCTACCAGAGGCCTCAAAATTGGATCGGAAGCTCCCGTTAATTCTCAAAAGGTCGTTCTAGACCAAACTCGGCATTCCAGAACTAACCACGCTGTCGGAATTTTCATCCGAGCGCATTTTCTCAAAATGTTGACCGAAGTCAACCTCAAATTTCAAAGACTAAAGAGCTAACTGGCCCTAAACTCACACCGGAAACCCCGGGACTCAGGCAAACCATGTTTCTAGCCTAATTTGTCACTCCAGAGCTGATGGAACCACTAGCATTCTTATCTGAGGTCGTTTACTTGAAGTTATGATCGAAATCAACTTTTCAAGGTTCGAAAGCTCCAAAACAGGAAAACAAGCATAAAACCCAAACGAACGACCAGGCGACCAAACAGTTAGTGACAGCAAGTCATAAATGACTTGGGGTCACTACAAGAACACTCTAAACGACAGAACGAAGGCATTAACACATCAATGACCAAGAGGGTCATTACAATATCTACTACTAAAAGGACCTTCATCCACGAAAGTAAGGATCAAGAAGTACCTGAGGGCTCAAATAAGCTGGGGAACTGCTCTCACATCTCCCGTTCGATCTCCCAGGTAACCTTCTCAACTGGACGATACCTCCAACGGAACTTAACCATAGAAATGACTCTCGACCTCAGTTGCCTCACATAAATGGCCAAAATAGCAATTGGCTCCTCAGTATGCGTCAAGCGATCATCCAACTCAACAACATCATACTGGAGCACGTAAGACTCATTTGGAACATATCGGCACATCATCGAAACATGGAAAACTGGATTTACAACTAAGAATGTTGGAGGTAAAGCTAACTCATAAGCCACCTCGCCAACTGCCCTCAAAATCTTAAAAGGCCCGATATACCTGGGGCTAAGCTTGCCCCACCCCCCAAATCTCATCACGCCTTTCATGGGCGATACTCGGAGGAATACTCTGTCACCCATGACAAAACTCAACGGCCGACGCCTGCGGTCTTCATAACTCCGCTGTCTACTCTGAGCTGTCCTGAGCCTATCCTGAATCAACCTCACATGCTCCAAGGACTCCTGAAACAAATCTGTACCCTGCGGCCTAGGCTTCGTAGACTCAAATCAACCAACCGGAGTGCAACAACACCTACCATATAAGGCCTCAAATGGGGCCATCTGAATGCTGGAATGGTAGTTGTTGTTGTACGTAAACTCTGCCAAGGGCGAGAAATGGTCCCACTGACCCCCAAAGTCTATAACACAAGCCCGCAACATATCCTCAAGAACCTGGATAGTGCACTCTGACTGGCTATCAGTCTGCGGGTGAAATGTTGTACTAAGATCCACACAGGTGCCCAACTCCTCCTGATATGCTCTCCAAAAGCTGGAAGTGAACTGTGGACCCCGGTTTGAAATGATAGAAATAGGCACATCATGAAGACGGACTACCTCCCGAATGTAGATAAGGGCTAACTTCTCAGCATGGTAGGATGTATGAACAGGGATAAAGTATGCTGACTTGGTCAATCGATCCACGGTGACCCAGATACTGTCAACACCCCTAGGAGTCCATGGCAACCCAACAACGAAGTCCATGGTGATATGCTCCCACTTTCACTAAGGAATGGGTAATCTTTGCAACTCTCCACCAGGCTTCATATGCTCGGCCTTTACCTGCTGGCAACACAAACAACGGGACACATAGTCTGAGATGTCCCTCCTCATACCGCTCCATCAGTAATGTTGCCTCAAATCACGATACATCTTAGCTGTGACCAGATGAATAGAATATCTGGAATCATGGGCCTCGCTAAGGATCAATTGGATCAAGTCTCCAACTCTCATAACACACAAATGGCCAGCAAACTGCAAAACCCTATCTGAATTCAAGGTAGCCTGACCGGCATCACCTGCCAAAACTCTATCTCTGAGTGCCGCCAAAGACTCATCCTCAACCTGACGGCTACAGATCTGATCAAGTAGAGATGATTGAACCCCCACATAAGCTAACACCCGGCCGGAATCTGAAACATCAAGCCTGACTATCTGATTGGCTAAGGACTGAATGTCCAAAGCCAAGGGTCACTCCGAAATAGAAAGAAAGGCTAGACTACCCATACTCACTGCCTTCCGACTCAAGGCGTCCGCTACTACATTCACCTTGCCTGGATGGTAGATAATAGAATGATCATAGTCCTTTAGAAGCTCTATCCAACGGCGCCGCTTGGAATTAAAATCCCTCTGAGTCATGATGTATTGAAGGCTCTTGTGATCAGTGTATATCTCACAATGAACTCCATATAGGTAATGCCTCCAGATTTTAAGCATGAAAACTATCGCCGCCAACTCAAAGTCATGAGTGGGGTAGTTTCGCTCGTGCAGCTTAAGCTGCCTCGACGCATAAGTAATAAACCGGCCCTGCTACATCAGAACAAAACCCAAACCAACGCCAGATGCGTCACAATAGACCGTGAAGCCCGCGTCCTCAACTGGAAAAGTCAAGATAGGAGCGATAGTAAGCAACTCCTAGAGTCTCAGAAAGCTCCTCTCACACTCCTCTGACCACACAAAAGGAACATCCTGACGAGTCAACCAAGTCAAAGGCACCGCTAAAGTGGAGAAGTCCTCATCAAAGCGTATGTAGTACCCTGCCAATCCGACGAAGCTCTGAATCTCAGTCACAGAGATGGGCCTAGCCTAAATACGAATAGCCTCAATCTTTGCCAGATCCACCATAATGCCATCCTTGGACACCACGTGCCCCAAGAATGCTACAGACTCAAGCCAAAACTCACACTTTGAGAACTTGGCATGAAGCCGATGATCTCTCAAAGTCTGGAGCACTATCCTCAAATGCTACTCATGCTCACGATGGCTCCGCGAGTGTAACAAGATGTCATCAATGAAGACTATAACAAAGGAATCAAAATACTGCCTGAACACACGAATCATCAAGTCCATAAAGGCGATCGGGGCATTAGTCAACCCAAAAGACATAACCAGGAACTCATAATGGCCATAACGAGTCCTAAATGCTTTCTTAGGGATGTCCGCTGCTATAATCCTCAGCTGATGATAACCAGATCTCAAGTCGATCTTAGAAAACATGGCAGCACCATGAAGCTGGTCGAATAGGTCATCAATACGAGGTATAGGATAACGGTTCTTCACCGTCACCTTATTCAACTGCCTGTAATCGATATACATCCGCATGGTACCGTCCTTCTTCTTCAGAAACAGGACTGGGGTACCCCAAGGCGATACACTAGGTCTGATGAGCCCTCTATTCAAGAGATCCTGAAGCTGATCACTGAGCTCTGTAGGTGCCATGCAGTACAGCGGGATATAAATGAGATGAATACCCGGCTCCAAGTCTATACCAAAGTCAATGTCCCGATCTAAGGGTAGGCCAGGAAGGTCGGCAGGAAACACATCTGCGAACTCTCAAACAACAGGCATTGAATCAACTGTAGGGCCCTCCCTACTCACATCTCTAACATATGCCAAATAAGCAAAACATCCGCTGTCCACCAGCCTCTGGGCCCGAATACAAGAAATCACCCCAACTGGTGTGCGACTACAAGAACCCTACCACACCACCGATGGAATACCAAGAATGGCTAAAGTCATGGTCTTGGCATAACAGTCCAAGACAGCCCGGTGAGGGGATATCCAATCCATGCCCAGAATGACATCAAAATCTACCATACACAAGACAATAAGATCGACCATAGTGTCTTGCCTCCGAATGGTCACCACAAAAGACCTGCAAACCCGATCCAATACTAAAGAATCCCCTACTTGGGTCGAAACATGCAATGGAACCGATAAGGGCTCAAGACTCACTCCTAATCGAGGCACACAATAATCAGACACATATGAATAGGTAGAACCAGGATCAAACAACGCTGAAGCGGACTGATGGCATAAGAGAACCGTACCTGTGATCACATCATCAGATGCCTCGGCCTCTGCTCTGCCAGGAGCCGTATAAAAGTGGCCCTGGGTGCCTCTGCCCCGCGCATCTGCTCTATCGCCTGTCCTGCCTCCCCGGGGACCTCCTCGAGAACCCTGCGGCTGACCCCCTCCCCTAGCTGGAGGTACTACTGCCAAAACCGGTATCGCTGCCTGAAGGGCTGGTAAAGCTGGTCTAGAAGAAGGGCACTCTCTGGCCCAATGGTTAGGTTCCCCGGAGGTAAAGCAACCCTGCGACAATCTGCTCCCAGATGGAGGTCGGCCACCCCGACCCGAAGAACCCGACTGCGAACCACCCCGGCCCTGACTCGGCCCGACACTATATGCCCCCTGGCGGTGCTGGTCACCCTCTGATATCTGAAGCGCTGCCTGAAATGGGTGACTGGGCGGAACTGCCTGGAACATCTGATAAACCTGGTCCCGAGTAACTCTAGGCTTGGAACGGGGCCTACTAGCCCTACTATCCTATCTGACCCTCTTGCCGCTGCCCCCTTGGGCCTCGCGATGTAGCTACTCAATAGTACGAGCATGGTCTACCACCTCTAGAAAGTAACGGCCCGCTGTCTACATAGACTACAACTCAATCCTCAGCTGCAGCCCCAATCCTCTAACAAAGCATCAGACCCGCTCTTCCTCTGTAGGCAGAATCATGGTGGCATGACGGGACAACTCCAGAAATCTGGCCTTGTACTTAGACACCATCATGAAGCCCTGCTCCAACCTTGAGAACTCGTCACGAAGTCGATCCTTGACGCTCTGTGGAATAAACCTTGCCAGAAAGGTCTCGAAAAACTTCTCCCACGATACTGGTGGTGCTCCATCTAGCCTGGTCCCAATGATCGAACACCACCACTATCTGGCTGGTTCGACTAGCTGATAAGCTGTGAAGTCAGCTCCTCTAGACTCCACTAAACCCAAGGTCGGCAACCTCTCACGGCAAGTAGTCAGGAACTCGTGAGCATCCTCCCCCACAGCCTTGGAGAACCTCAGTGGTGATAGTCTAAGGAACACCCCGAGCATCTTCTGCTCTTGAAGTGGCATAACCCCATCCAAAGGGTCTGGCTGAACCGCGGCTGGTACTGGCGACTGAAGAACCTCTAGTGCCACTACTGCAGGCTGGTCCTGTTGTGCCTAAACCGGCTCTGGGACTAGTGCTGGGGTCGGCTGCTGCATACTCCCGATAGCAGCTAGAATCTAGGCAAGCATGCCCTGAAGATTAGGAGCCACAGCTGGTGCTGGTGGTGGCTGGGCTGGTCCCGGCACCCCGACTGAGGAGGAATCTGCTCTGCTCGAGGCTTCAGCTCCAGATCTAGAGTCCTCTCTCTCGCTCTGCCTGGTGCCGCAGCACCACCTCAGCCTCCATTGCGCGTACGAGCCATCCTTGTAACAGAGTGGAACAAGTGAGATATCAAGAAACCAACTAGACAGCAATGCACGAAAAGGATACAAAGTAAGAAAACATCCTAAGGACATCCTATAGCCTCCCGAAGATAAGTCACGGACGTCTCCGCACTGATCTTCAGGACTCTACTAGATGCTAGTTCTGTACAAATGAGATCAACGAACCTAGGCTCTGATACCAATTTGTCACGACTCAATTTCTCAAGTCATGATGGCGCCTACAACTTACCGGTAGGTAAGCCCAATCCAGAACTTAACAGTAATGGGACTAAGAGTGGAAACTAGTCCAAATCAAGTGGAAACAACAAATACAACACATAAGGAAGTGGCAGTGAAACCAAAATAACATATATAAGACACCTCCCAAAATCTGGAAGTCACATGTACAAAACTACTAACAAGAGTACAAATCCCAAAACTGGACCACAGAAACAACTGTCTCGAAAACAAAGACAAGCCAAAATACATACACAGAAGGAGACATGTAATCCCAGAATGCCATGTGCTCACCCTAGTCTCCTGAACTGACAGCTCCAGGCCCGATCTCAACGCTGATAACTAGTGCTCGGACCTGCATCACGAAAATAGATGCAGAGTGTAGCATGAGTACCAAAACAACAGGTACCCAGTAGGCATCATAGGCCAACTGAGCAAGAAAAGTAAAAACAGGCAGACAAGATAAAATCAAACACAACAGAGGTCAACAGAACGGAAATAGAGAAAATGGAATGTAAATTGAGGATAGCTAAGCTAAACCCAGATGGTACCCCCATAAGACCCGCTGGGCACACTCGTGCGCAAGTTTAAATAAAACCCGAACGGACCCCCATAAGCCCGACAGGTACACTGAAAAGCTAGAACTACAGAATCAAGGAACAGAACTCCGAACCGAACAACGACCAATACTCAACTGACCAATTAGGCAACCACTCCGGGGGCACTGCCCAGGGCCCAGCCCATGCCAGGCGAGTAAGCCTTCTGTCATTCCGGGGGCACGATCCCAGCCAGACGAATGAAACATCTAATACTCCGGGGGCTCTGTCCCAAGCAGACGAGTGAAACATCTAGTTCTCCGGGGGCTCTATCCCAGCCAGACAAGTACATGGGCTATGTCTACTCCGCAGCGGACCACAAATAAAAAATATCCAACTACTCAGCCATCTAATCACTCCGGGGGTGCTGCCTAAGCCAGACAAGTGTGGGGGCTACATCGACTTCAAAGAGGATCTCAAATAACTTAGATATCGTGGATGGCCGTCCACTCCCCACATATCCTCAACACAAAACCGGATAAATTCAATACAAACCATATCATGCCAGACTAAGCATCACGGGCCGCCGCCCTTAATAGTATATCAACCGAAGGCTTTCAGCCTAACACAATCCAACCGACAATCGATGCATGGTGACATCTTCTGGCAGTATCCCAAGAATTGCAGAGATAAGGGAGAAAGAATCGAAAGGTCCGAAAGCCACTAAAATGCCTATACTAAGACTCATAATATCTGACCCAAGTCTGCTATACCAATATACTAGGATCTAGTTCATCCGAATCGACATCAGATACATACTCACATCAACCAGGTACATGGGACTATGTCAACAATATAACAACCTATTCTAAGGCAGAATCACAACAATCAGCCAATCACGAAGTGAAAGAAACCGATACCACTCATGCAACATCAGATCACCACCAACAGATAACCCACAAAACAAAGATAAAACCAATCAAGTCAACAACCTAACCTATAGCATTATACTAGCTCATATCAACCCAAAAGCCAACTACAAACTAAGGAATCGGGAAATAAGGGTAACAACCCTAGCCTACCACCCCAGATTCACAAATATCAACCAGCAATTACACATTCAAGCTCAATCTAGAAGGAAGGGAAGTCGTAACCTACCAAAAAGCCGATCATAAGCGCTCCAAGTCACTCAACCGGAGATTTCCCTTTCCGAACGGCCTCAGACTGCTGCCACGCTATCAAAATAGAATCATAGTGTCAATACGGTCGTTTAGACACTAAAATCAATAAAATCAAAGATAGACCAATTTTGGAATCAAATTGGGCAAAGTGGGACCCGCTCTGGATTTTTCAGAATTGACTTCGTGAAAAGGTCCTAAATCCTTCCATGAACTTAAATCCCAAAACGGATCGCCCATTAATGCTCAGATCTACTCCTTACAGCCAACCACAACAAAATGCAAAACTTTACAAAATTAGGCCAAGAATCAACTTACCACTTGAATTTACAGAAATCAATGAGCACCCAAAACTAAAAGACCAAAGACCCACGAAGCCTACAAAAATCTGAACGCCTAGGACTTTGAATCACCGAAAACCGATGCAAAATGAGGTAGATATGAAGTTTTGAAACTTTCCACCAACTGAGCTTCGACTTCACTAAATAGACACTACCAAGCCCGCACTTCTCCGCGAACGCGGTCAACACTCCGCAAACACGGAGGTGAGCCTATCAGTACTCCGCGAACGCGGAGGGCAACTCTCTACAGTTTCGCGAATGCGACCCCTAGGCCCGCGAACGCGGAGAACAGGAATCTCCTCTCACCCAACAGACCTCCGTGAACTCGGAGACCTCACTGCAAACGCGAAGAGCCTTCCACGAACGCATAGAGACTTTAGCGAATGCGGAGCACAAGAACCTGATGCTCCTCATAGACCTTTGCGAAAGCAGCCTCTGGCCCGCAAACGCGGAGTAGACTCTCTCACACCTCCGCGAAAGCAGAGCCTATCCCGCGAACGTGGAGAGTAAATGAGTCTTCAGTTTTGACAGCTGCACCAGCTATGTTTTGGACAATTACAAAACTCCGACGGGGTGCTCGAGATTCATTCGGAACCCCGTGCACGCAAATGAGATATGCTACCCCCTCAAATTCAACGTTCTCACTCAATGGCACAGTCAAAATTTCCATACGAGGTCGTTTCGACAAAAAGTGGGTCCCACACCTAATGAGCCATTTTAGCCAACTTCCACCATAGGCCTCAAAATTGGATCGAAAGCTCCTGGTAATTCTCGAAAGGTCATTCTAGACCAAACTCGGCATTCTGGAACTAACCGCGTTATCAAAATTTTTATCCGAGCGCGCTTTCCATGAATGTTGACCGAAGTCAACCTTAAACAAAATTTCAAAGATAAAGAGCTAACTAGCCCCAATATCACACCGAAAACCCCGAGACTTAGGTGAACCATGCTTCTAGCCTAATTTGGCCGCTTCGGAGCTTATGGAACCATCAGCATTCTCATCTAATGTCATTTACCTGAAGTTATGATCGAAATCAACTTTTAAAGGTTCAAAAGCTCCAAAACAAGAAAATAGACATAAAACCCAAACGAAGGACCATGCGATCGAACAGTCAGCGCCAGTAAGTCATAAATGACTTGGTGTCGCTACAGGAATGCTCTAAATGACAGAAAGAAGGCATTAACACATAAATGACCTGGAGGGTCATTACAAAAAGGAAAAGTTGAGCGGCAATGTCGCCTAACTAAGGATAATACTGTCAGACCCAATTCTGTTATATCAGTCTACATGGAGCTAAGCCATCCAAAGTGACGTCGTAAAGATTCTAAGGCCTATCAGCTCCACAAATATGCAAGTCTAAGGCAACACTAGTCTACTCCTAGACTAAGGCCAAACATGCTCAATATCAACAAATAAACACATACCAAAATACACCACAAGGTAAGGATGATCTCAGACCATAAAACCAACATGCTAACAGTCTCGAAAACTTGATAAATAGCCTTAAACATGATTTCTAGCAAGCTAAGCATGATCAACTAAACGCCCACCCCAAATTCACACAAATCAACATACATTTAAATGCTCAAGCTCAATCTAAAGGACGTGATGTCGTAGCCTACCTCAAAGAAGACCATGCATGCTCCAATTCACAACTTTAGAGCTTTTCCCTTTCGTCTCGCCTCCGAATACTGCCACACTATCAAAAATAGAATCACAACGTCAAGGCGATTGTTTAGACACCAAAAACACAACAATCAGAGACGAACCAAATTCAAGTTAAAATAGGAGATGTGCGACCCGTGCCATAAATTATGGAATTGACTTCGTCAAATGGTCCAATTTAGCTCCCTGAAATTGTATTCCAAAATGGGACACAATTCGAGGCTCGGAACATCCCACAATCAGAACATGGATAATTCACAAATTAAAGACAAGAGAGAAGAGCTAGGCAGCCTCTTCAAAGCTAATTTTGCCTCCAATGAAGGTCCTCTGACAATTCCCAAACACACCAATGAAACACCATGAACTTCCTGAACACGCTGGACTTTGAATAGCCTCAAACGGAGCTCTAAAACTCAAGAAATCTATTCTGAAATTTGGGAGTAACTACTGATCGCGTCTGGTCTTACTTAAAAAGAAATGATGAAAATGCTCATCGTGATCGCGACCAAAACGGCCCGCGATCATAGAGTTCCAAAAATCTAGCCTTCACGAACGTGGTGAGGCTCCCACGATCATGGAGATAAACAAGCCAGAGCTCCACGAACACGGCAAGGGGACCGCTAATGCGAAGACAAAGAGGCTAGGAATTTACTAACATAGCCAAGGCCACAAAATCGCGGAGGCCATCAGACTGTGCCATCGTGAACATGGCCAAGGACCCTGCAAACGCGAAGAGCACTGATGCCTGCACCAGCTGATGCAAATCAGCTAGTTTAGCCAAGTCTCAAAACCCATGACGGAGTGCTCGGGATTCGTTCGGAACCCCGTGCGCACAAATAAAATATGCTACACCACCAAATTTGACATTCAAAACTCACAAAACTTCCAACCGAGGTCGTCTCGACAAATGTAGGTCTCACATCTAAGCTTCATTTTTGGCTGAATTTCACAAAGGGGCTCAAAATTGTTCTGGAAGACTCGGGATCGACATGAAAGGTTCTTCTAGACCAAACTCTACGTTTTGGAGCTAATGGAATAGTCAGAATTATATTCAGAGGTCGTCTTCCTGAACTTTTTGTCATGACCCAAGGTAACCCCTAGACGTGACATGGCGTACAAGGCCCTGAAAGGCCTTATACAAGCCACTTAGCATACATATATACAAGATCATAGAGATTTAAGAGTTCAAAAGACAATTTCATATCAAAGCTTTTAAGGAGATAGCGGAAGTCTACGTCAAATGTCTCAAAGCCAAACTAACATAAGAATGAGAAATAACAGTTGGAACGTAACCCAATACATTGTCAACATGAAATAAAATAAAAGTAAGACCAACAAGGCTATGTCCTCGAATGGATGAGGACTCACCAAGTCTTCAATAATCCTTCTACTAAGCTCTAGCCACGAATAGATGGAGAATCGCCAAGCCCTACATTAACAAGTCAATGTAGGCAAGAGTATGCGTTAGTACAATCAAGTACCAACTATGATAGCAATGCACAAAATCATTTAAAACATGCCAACACGGGACATTTTCATGACAAACAATGAAAAAGCTAAAACATGATAAAGATTAGAAACATAAGTCACAAACCATGGTCAAAGCAAGCTAAACATCTTTATTTTACTTGAGAAACATCTTAAAAGCACTTTAGTTCTTTATTGTGGGGAGTAGCCTTAACCGACATGTAAGACCATGTGAGCTAACAACATGGAATCCGGTGTCTAACCCCACGCCGATAGGGCCATCCTACTTGCCAAGGTAGGACCCTTTACTTAACATATAGTTTTAGTGGATCCACTAACTAGTGTCTATCATAGACCATCATCCTATGGTGGCACATAGTTTATGGGACATGGGTAATCGCCACTTGTCCACTTGGTGCTAAGCATAAATCCCACGGATTAGTCACAGTCCAATTATCATAAGTAGACATGGGTGGTCGCCTCTTGTCTACAATAGGGAACATGGGTGATCGCCTCTTGTCCCTTCATTAGAATAGCTCCTTAATCATCAATTCAAATTTAGTTGAGCAAACCTTTCAACAAGTTATGAATCATTACATGTGAGAAAACCTTTCAGATTCATGGGTTGCGTAATATTTGAGAATTCCTTTCAAAACTCAACAATAACATCAACATATCATAAACTTTGATGCTTCAATCTCAAAGCACCATTAATTAATCATTAGCTTCATAAGAGACATGCATGATTTCCATAAACTTCATCTTTACCTAGTTAATCATGCTCATAACTTACAAATCATAGAGTTCACATGGTTTCATAAGAATTTCTCTTAATTGATGCAATTCAATGCAAACTTATGCTTAGAAACCCATAAACAAGGCAATTTGATCATAATTGAAGGAACCCACATAATAGAGGAAAATCATACTTTTTGATTGAACATCCTTACTTTCATAAAACCATCCTTAGGTCATACATAATCTCATCATGAAAAGTCTTAGCTTAGAAATCATAATTCATACATAGGTTCACATAGGCTTCATGTAACTCATCTTTTCATAATTCCAACCCACCAACAAATGCATAATTTCGAAATTTGGGGGGAAAACTCATGGGTTCATGGGGATTCATATAAATTCATGAAACTCAACTCAATTTATACTTCAAAGTTCATAAAACAGTAAATTGATGCAACATTACAAAGAACCCATAACATGGAAGAAAACCCTTAATTCAATTGGGAATTTCTAACTTGAAAATTAGAGATTTTAGGGATTCCATGGAGGAAAGGGCTCCATGGATGAAGACTATCATACCTTAATGCTCAATTTCCTTGAGCAATTGATGAAGAAGAACTTGATTTCTTGAACCCTAGCTTTCCCTCTTCTTCTTCTTCTTCTTCTTCTTCTTCTTCTAACTTCTAGAGAGAGAAATATTTGAGGGAGAAGGGTTTGGGGAAATTTGCAAATTGATTGGAAAGGGTAGTTTTTAGGATTGAAAAGGTTTATATAGTGTTAGGGGATGAAGGAAACTGACTTAAATGAGTAAATAAGTCATTACGTGAAAAGACCAAACGATCCCTTAAGAAAAATCCCGGAACCCCTCACCAACGGCCTGACCTACGATTGGTAGGTCAACCTACTGGCCATAGGTGACCAACCGTAGGTCAGCCTACCTAGGCCCAAAAATTTATTTAATTTCCTCCCCAAAACAGAATCATATACGGTTCCCTCCCATACTTGACCTACGATTGGTAAGTCAAACGACGGTTAGTAGGTCCAAATGGTAGGTCACTCCTTAGCATTGTTTTTCCACTTTCTTCCCTTAGGCAGCCCCACCTACGGTTCCCTCTCCCTTGACCTACTGTTGGTAGGTTAACCAACGGTTAGTAGGTCAGGTTGTAGGTCACCAAAGTTTTCAAAAGTTGGAATTTTCGTTCTTTTCGAATTCGGGGTGTTACATTTTTTACCGAAGTCAACAGTTAAAGTTTCGAAAGCTCCAAAATACAAAAAATTGCACAGAACCCAAATGAATGACTAGGTGACCAAACTATCATTCCCAGCAAGTCATAAATGATTTCGGGGTCGCTATAGGAACGTTCTGAACGAAAAGAACAAGGCATTTACACCTTATGAGAACATGTTTTTTTAAGTTTGTTTTTTAAAAAATAACCTATATCTTGACTCTTCGTATATAAGATTTGCCTCATAAGACAAAATTTAGTTCGATAATTATTTTACTTTTTACTTAATAAATTTTGATTATTTTTGCCTTGAAGCAGAACTTTTCATTATCTACAATCTAATTACACATATCTTTACCCATTGTATACAAGTTTCGCCTACAACATAATGCAAAAGTTAGTTCAATAACTATTCTACTTTTTTTAATATAAAATTTCAACAACTTTTGCCTTGAGATAAAGCTTTCCATTATAAACATAATGTATATCTTGCCTTGTTGTATATAAATTTTGCCTCATAAGACAAAACTTAGGAACTTTAGATAAGGGCAACATCTAACACTTGTGATACACTATAAGTTGGAATCATTTTATGCCTCAAAACATATCATCATATCATATATTATTAAAAGTAGGAAGATGCAAAGTGCAAAGTTGGATCACCATTTTGCCCTTCCACTAAATAAAAATTTAATTAAATAACTAATGTTTTAAATACATAGTAGTAGAATTTGAAGTCCTTAAGTCCTTTAATAACTAATCATTAATTTCCTTGATAAATGAGTACATTAATATTGCTTTTAATCATGAATCTCAAAACTGAAGAATTTGAAAGGTTGTGATAGATAAAACAATGTAACCAAAATGTTCCATTCTACCATGGCTACATTCAGATTCTATTGTTTATTATTAAAGTGAAGAATTTGAGAGGTGTCATTAATTAAATAACAATACATACGAGCTTATCTACAAAGATACACATGTTTTTTAGATCGTCATATTATTACTGAGTTTATTCATCCTAATTTGATTCTTTTTTGATAATGGAAGATATTTATGTTTAGTCTTTCATATAAGTTGTTTTCTTCTATGCTTGTATAGGTGCTTTATGTTGGAGTTGCAACAACTTGAAGGTTGCTTGGAGTTGACAGTTGGTTGAGTATTTTGGTGTATTCAATGAGTTCTCCAAAAAGGTGAAAGGCAAAGTCGATATCTATTTGTTATTGCCATTGCTTCTCAATTCAATGTCATCTTTATTTACAAAAAATATTATGCGATAAATAATTATCAACATGAGATTAAGCCTATACAAAATTTATATATTTGTATGAGATAAACATACAACGCACATTTCAAAGGACTAGTATAAAATATAATTAGCAAAATTTGCTTATGAGGATAAAACATCAATGATATGTTTCGAAGCATCAAACAAGCATTTGTTCACTAACATAATGTTAAATTGCATTACAAAGCACTAGTCACCCACTGATGTCATTATTTCACAACTTAAACATTTCATCCAATATTCAATACATAAATACTAATAATGTGTCTACTGAAACACTTATTCTTCAATCTTCTTTTTCTTACCTACGGTTTATGCTTTATCATCATTAACATCATATATTTCCGCTTCTTTTTATTACATTCCAGTGACGTCAATGGAATAGTAGGTGCGAAATGCATAAATTTGAAATCCAAAGGATTGCCACCCTGTGACAAAAAGAATCAAGTCATGTGAAAGCTGTAAGAAGATAATATCTGAATATCTAACAAGAAGTAATCTTCCTTTTATACCTTCTCCATAAATTCTAAATACATTTTCTGCTCATGTATTTAATTATACTTCAGTTTGTCAATAAGAAGCAATGACACCATAAGTATGAGTGAGATAATTTATAATCAAAGAACTTCACATAGATAGGTAGCTTGAAGAAGCAGAGGAAGCTAACACTACCTTATCGCAGCCTGAAGCTTCTCAAATTTTGTTCTTTGCAAAGATTTTTTTAGTATCAATATCAACTCCGCCTTCAACAAATTTTTCCTATCCATTTTCTACTAACCCTCCTCAAATCAAAATAGCTTCACATAAATAAAGATACTTTTGTCCAAATATTCCCAATAAATAAGTAACAAAAACAAAAATTAAGTACACGAGATATGAAAAGTAAAAATTAAACGTTGCTCCATTTGAGGGGCAATCCCTACAAGTTATGAGGTGGAGTGAAGCATAGATGTGTTACGAGATGGAAAAGACACAATCAACTTAGATTGTCACTCGAAGAACTTGTTTAACTTATTTTTATTAAAAAAATCATTTCACTCATTTTTTAATAATAAATTATTTTCTAACTATTTTGAACAAATCCAACCCAATACAAATTAGAGTCCGCATTTGTAAGCCGGTAGATGTATTGCTTGCAAAACCTCTAAAACCCCTCTAATGGCAGAACTTCATCGTCCCTCTATATGCTCATCAGTGGTTCAGTGACCAAATACCAAAAAAACCCACCAACGATATGCCTGAGAAAGTTCAATTCTTGGCGTTTTCTATCAATTCTTCAACTTCCCCAAACTCAATAGCATCAACATGCTTGAATTCTTCAACCCAATATCCATTTTCATCATCTTTTTGGAGACCCTTTTAGTTTTCAGCTCAAATTCAGAAAGAATCATCTAGTTCAGATAGTATCAAAAAGTGAGGATGAAACAGAAAACAAAGAATTGGAGGAAGTGAGGGATTTACAGGAGAAGAGGAAAAAATGAGAAAGCTAGAAATGGTGATATTACATGAATTGTTTAGAAAGAGGAGGTAAAGAGTGTTAAATCAAGGAAGAAGTTTGATATTAGTTGCTTCGAGAATAGCTATGCCTTATGCAAACATAGACGGGAAGAGTTTTTAAATTGATGATGTCCATGATAATAGAGAAGAGGAAAATTGAAAAAGCTAATAGAAGGCGGACACTAAAAATGGTAATGGGATGTTGGAAAATGAGGGGAAGAGTAAAAAGTTAGATAAATTGTTTGTGGGTGAGGAGGTAATAAGAGTGTAGAATCAAGAAAATGAACGATGTTGACTATGGAGGATCATACGGTGTACAAAGAGCTTTCATTGTGAGGTACTTTAAAGATTCAAACTTGGCAGGGGCGGAGGACGTACTTTAAAGATTCAAACTTGGCAGGGGCGGAGGACGTACATTAAAGATTCAAACTTGGCAAGGGCGGATTTAATAAGACTCAAGGGTTGTTACTTGACACGACTGCATCAAAAAAAATTACTAAATATGTATATATAAGGAAAAAGGAGGTGCACGTAGTTCAATTGGTTTGGAGCTATACACATTGTAATGTAATCTTCAAAAAAACATTTCCTGCATTGTAATTCTTCACTAGTAATAAATAAAATTTATTTACCAAAACAAGATTGTTTGGTTTACTTCTTTTGACTCATTATCAATGTAAAGATTTTTACTTTTTTTAACTCTATGGCTCAAAGACTCATCACGGCTCAAACCCAAGACATTATATTAAGGACGGAGAAATATTTACCATTCCACTACGAGCCATTTGGTTGGCCAGAAGACCAACAATTTATAAGTACAGATAAAGTATAACTCCACCTTTCAAAATGTATCTAGTCATAGGAACTATAAATTCAAGAAAGTTAAACTATTGTGACTTGTGACAACAGAAGGAAAGACTTGAAAGTAACAACTAGGGGAATGAAGACTGGATGTTGGACCAATTTTTCCTCAAGCCATCCATCTGCATCTTTGTTGTTACCCATTCTTTGCTAGTGCTTTCTATTTTGCCATCTTTTTCTTGAGCTAACAACATGAGTTTTTGAGCTTCTCGAGACCCTTCTTGTCGTTCATCCATGATTCTTTTTGCCTAGTCCTTATATCTTGAAGTAATTCTTCAAACTCTAGAGTTTGTTCCTCCTTTTTCTCATACTTCGCCTTCAACCTTGCTTCTAATCTAATCCAATCATCTAGATTTAGCAATTGTTTGGCTTGTTCATCGCTAAACAACGATGAGGGATTATCATTAAAAGCAGCAATTGCACCATGCATTTCCTTCTCCTTCGTCGGGTCATGAGCGAATGCCTCCAAAGGCAATCTGATGGAGCGATCAAATATCAACTTTGCGAGTGTTTGGGCTGAAGAAGTAGTACTATTGCTCTAGAGGCCTGATTGTTGGTTGGGATACTGCTTTGGTAAAGACTTCAAGAATGACTGAACCGTGTGGAAAGTTGATTCAAAGTCCTATATATTGATGAACTGCGTCAACGCTTGACTAGGAACCGATGTGCTTGTTTGAGCCTGACAATATAAAGCGATACTTTTACATAAATTCATATGACAATAACAAGGAAAAGCTAAGCCAGAAAAGATATCAGTTGTCAATTGAGTAAACCTTGTGTGCTGAAAGAACTGGAAGTGGAGCATGTTGAATAACTTCAGCAGTTCTTGGTTCCTTATCCTCACTTGGGGAAACATATTCTTCTCTGTTGGCAGTCATGCTACTGGATAGATCTTCCGTAACGTAGGAAGATTTTGGCATACTTGGTCCTTCCATAGCCTACAAAAGAGGAAATGAAAAAATATAAATAAAAGCAGTCAAAGAATGAAGTTTGACATAGAAATGAAAGCTGTTGGGACAGTGGCTCACATTTATACATGTGCTGATCAAATTTTGTGACATTACTTGACAGTTAAAAATGGAAGAAGTTTGACATTACTTGCTTTGAGGATAGCTATGGCCGTAATTTTGTAAAGTATGCAGTTGAACAGCTTGGTTCAACATTAGTTTTCTAACAATTCTTCAACTTCCACCAAACTCAATAGCTTCGGCATGCTTGAACTCTTCAATCCCATATCAATTTTCGTCATCTTTTTGGAGACCCTTTTCATTTTCAGTTCAGTTTCAGAATGAATCAACTAGTTTAGAAAGTGTAGCAAAGAAAACATTGGGTGTTTTGTTTTTAAGAAGCTGTTGGCCTTTTAGAAAAGTCTGAACAATTAGAACTTGAGGATGAAACTGAAAACAAAGAATTGAAGTGTAAGTTGAGAAAATTGGAGGAAGAAGTGAGGGTTTTGCTAGAGAAGAGGAAAAATGAGAAAGCTATTAGGATGGAGGAAGCTAGAAATGCTAATTACATGAATTGTTTCTGAATCAAGAGGTTAAAAGTGTATCAAGAAAGTCAACGCCGTTGACTATGGAGGATCATACTGTGTACAAAGAGCATCCACCAGATATGGTGATGTTTTCGACTCATTTATACAATGAAGAGTACTTTAAAGATTCAAACTTTTTTCCTAAAGAAGTTTGATATTGCTTGCTTCGAGAATAGCTATGCCCTTGATTTTGTAAAGTATGCAGCTGGGCATTTTAATCTTTCAACAGTGACCTTTCTGATATTATTTCGTTTTCTAATTATAGATAAAGAGGGGGGGGAGTATTTGTCTCTGCCTAATAGAAGCACACATTTTGTAAACTGATATTTATTATGTTGTTCTTTGAAAAATACGTCATTCTTTCAGATTCCTCAAGTGTAGAAAAATGTTGAGCAGACTTCAGTACTTCTCATCAACAAGTGCAAAGTTATATCCCCCTCCCACCCTTTTACTTCATGAGCAGGAAAGGGAAAGAAAAACTATCAACTAACCTTGTACCCTAATCGGAGACCTCTAGACCCTCATATCTAAGGTTATGTCCTCTATAAGTTCAATATGCAACATGTCTTGTCTAATTACCTCCCCTTATACTTCTTCGGCCCTCCTCTACCTCTCTAGGGGCCCACCATTACCAACCTCTACACCTCCTCACTAGGCATCTACACTTCTCTTCTTCGCATGTTCAAACCATCTCAGTCTCGCTTCCCTCATCTTTTTCACCGTAGAGGCAACTCCTACCTTGTCCCAGATATATTCATTCCTAATCTTATCCCTCCCAGTATGCCCACAAATCTACCTCAGCATTATCATCTTTACAATTTTTCATCTTCTAAAGACTAAACATATGAGTTCTTCACTGGTTAACACTCTATCTCATACAACGTAGTTGGTCTAACCACTACTCCGTAGAACTTACCTTTACACTTTGGCGGTACCTTCTTATCACACAAGACTCCGAATGCGAGCCTTAATTTCACCCATTTTACACCAATACGATGTGTGACATCCTCGTCAATCTCCCCATTACCTTAAATTAATGACCCCAGATAATTGGAACATCCTCTATTGGAGATAACCAGAGCATCAAACTCACTTCCAAGACGACCTCATGCGTAGCATCACTAAACTTACACTTTAATTATTCTGTCTCGGTCCTACTCAACCTAAACCCTTTAGTATCTAGAGTTTGTCTCCAAACCTTGAGCCTATCGTTACCTCCGCACCAGAGATATACATATAGAAAAGAATATTTGAATCAAAGACATATAACAAACAAAACGACCACATACAAATAAATAACCCCAACCACCAGTTCAATAACCATAAATTTCTAGAAAACCAAGGACCACATACAAAAAAGAATTCCTCATTGTGTCCCAATTTATGTGGCACCATTTGACTTGACACAAAGTTTAAGAAAAAAAGAACTTTTAAAACATATCGTCAAAAACAAAACTTAGATATTTGTGTGGCTATAAACATTTTACTAAGGGTAAAAGTGGAATTTAAAGTTAACTTATTTCTAATTATAGAAATGTGACATTTTTCTTGGGAAAAACTTCAAAGGAATGGACTGGGGGAGTAGTAAACAAAGCCAATAAAAGCTTCCACATAGATAGAGTAAAACAATCAGCTTCATCAGAAAGCATTAAAAGCTTCAACATGACTAGAGTAAATTTCTTTTATCGAAGGCAAAGAATATAGAAATCCCAAACCAAACCAAGTCTCATACAAACAACGACAACATCATACCCAGTGTAATCCTACAAGTGGGATTTGGGAAGGTAGACAATATGCAAACCTTATTCCTACTTTAGGGAGGTAGAGAGACTATTTTCAAAAAACTCTCAGCTCAAGTGCATCAAATAAAAATAGAAAAAGTTTCATATTAAATAGTAAAAAAAATTACCTTAAGAACAAGACTTTGAAATTGATTTATCAAGACAAATCCTTCAACATCTAATGAAGTTATGACCCACAATTTCTAGTTTGAAGTACAAAAGTTTAGCCCTAAATCGCCTATCACCTCTAAGCATCTAGGAAATAATATATGCTTTGGGGAATCCTACAAGTGGATCTAGGGAGGGTAGAGTGTATGGAAACCTTACCCCTACCTTGTGGAGGTAGAGAGGTTGTTTCCAAAAGACTCTCCGCCCAAGTGCATCAAATAAAAATAGAAAAGGTTTCATATAAAGCAGTAAAAGTAATAACCTTAATAACAAGCCTTTGAAATTGATTCTTCAAGAAGAATCCTTCAATATCCAATCTCCAGTTTGAAGTTCAAAAAAGTTTACCCCTAAATCACCTATCACATCTAAGCTTCTAGAAATTCTAAGTTACTCGGACTCAACAAAATTGGTGCCACACCCTTGTCAACACGACACTGACACGGGTAAGGGTGTGAGATCTGTGTCGGATCCGGTCAAATGAGATCGGATGTGTTGACCAATAATTCAGAGAAAAAATTGAAATTTTGATATCTCAAAGTATTGATTTGAATAGATCGGAAACAAATACCTCCAATTTTTCTGCTATATAGTGATTTATACTAGTCCTTTGTGTCCTTCGAAGGTTTTTTCTTGATAAATTAGAGTATTATACTGTCGAGGAGTTTCTAGAATCTTCGTGGGGTACCAAAGCTCTCGTGCTAAGAACACAATGGTGTATGAATTTAAGAGAGAGAAGAGATGTGGCGCTGTTTTGGAACTGAACTAGGGTTCTTCTTTTTCTTTTTTCTGGCTACGTCATTCTAGGCGTGAATGGAGAAGAGGGGAGCATGGGGGTTTGGAGAAATAGGGTGTGAGCCTGGTCGGTCATGTTTTTGGGCTAGATTTGGTTTTGAACGTTTGGCTAAATTTGGCTGAATATTTGAACATGGATAATGGTCCATAACATGAGTGAGACCAGGTCCCTTGGAGTCTTATCAAAAATAAAATCAAAATTAGAGTATTATTTAAATGAAAAATAATTTTAATTTAAATTAACGTATTATTGAATCAAAATTAGACCAAGTCCCTTCCACGGTACATTATAAGTTTTCCACAATGTCTCATATTTATGTATATTTTTAGATGTTTTTTGCCGAGTCCCCACACCCGTATCCGTATCTAGATTCATATCCCCAAGTCTTAAAAATTAGATCATAAAGGATCCAAAATACGAATCCGCACCTATGTTGGATACCCGCACCTGAGTCCGAGCAACTTAGTAGGAAATGACAGATAATTTGGGGAGAAAATTAAAGATTGTGTCGGGTGAGTAATTTGTAAAATGAAATGGGTTGGATTTTAATAAGTGAGTGGCCTTTAATTCAATCCTATATTAAAAACATGGCATGCTGAGATGACACGTGACTATTTTAAAGACCCAAATTTGATCTAGGCTGATCCGTTAGTTTTAGGGCTATGTTTGAGCACACAAAAATGTTAAGGGTATTTCTAGATCAAAAGGTTAACAAATGGTATTTGTGAGCCATTTTCAATATGTTAGGGGTATTTTTGGCCGTTTTAAGCTATTTTAAAGACCCTGATCCGTTAGTTTCAGAGGATCTGGGTGTTTAAAATAGCTTAAAACGGTCAAAAATACCCCTAATGTATTAAAAATGGCTCACAAATACCATTTGTTAACTTTTTGATCTAACAATACCCTTAAACATATTTTTTGGGGCTCAAGCATAGCCCTAAAATTAACGATAAACCTAGGTCAAATTTGGGTATTTAAAATAGATACGTGTCATTCTCAGCCTGCCATGTTCTTGATATAGGATTGAATTAAAGCCCACTCATTTTTTAAAATCCAACCCATTTTCATTTTACAAATTACTTACCCGACACAATCTTTAATTTTCTCCCCAAATTATCTGTCATTTCCTACTAAGTTGCTCAGACTCAGGTGTGGGTGTCCGACACGGGTACGGATCCACATTTTGGATCCTTTATGATCTATTTTTTATGATTCGGGGATATGGATCTAGATACGTATACAGATGCGGGGACTCGGCAAAAAAATAAACTAAAAATCTAAAAATATACATAAATATGAGACATTGTGGAAAACTTATAATGTGTCGTGGAAGGAACTTGGTCTAATTTTGATTCAATAATACTCTAATTTGAATCAAAATTATTTTTCATTTAAATAATACTCTAATTTTGATTTTATTTTTTATAAGAAGACTCCAAGGGACCTGGTCTCACTCCTGTTATGGACCATTATCCATGTCCAAATATTCAACCAAATTTAACCCAACGTTCAAAACCAAATCTAGCCCAAAAACATGACCGACCCGGCTCACACCCTATTCTCCAAACCCCCATGCTCCCCTCTTCTCCATTCACGCCTAGAACGAAGCAGCCAGAGAAACAAAACGATGAAGAACCCTAGTTCAGTTCCAATAAAACATTGCGTCTCTTCTCTCTCACAAATTCATACATCAATGTGTGCTTAGCATGAGAGCTTTCGTACCACATGAAGATTCTAGAAACTCCTCGATAGTATACTACTCTAATTTATCAAGAAAAAACCTTCGAAGGACACAAAGGACTAGTATAAATCACTATATAGCAGAAATATTGGAGGTATTTGTTTCCGATCTATTCAAATCTTTACTTTGAGATATCAAACTTTTAATTTTTTTCTCTGAATTGTTTGTCAACACACCCGATCTCGTTTGACCTGAATCGACACAGATCTCACACCCTTACCCGTGTCAGTGTCGTGTCGACACGGGTGCGGCACCAATTTTGTCGAGTTCGAGTAACTTAGATTTTTTAGAAGCTTAGATATGATAAGAGATTTAGGGGTAAACTATTTTGTACTTCAAACTGGAGATTAGATATGAAAGGATTCTTCTTGAAGAATCAATTTTAAAATCTTGTTATTAAGGTAATTAATTTTACTGCTTTATATGAAACCTTTTCTATTTTGATTTGATGCACTTGGACGGAGAGTCTTTTGGAAACAACGTCTCCTCCTCCACAAGGTAGGGGTAAGGTTTCCATACTCTCTACCCTCCCTAGATCCACTTGTAAGATTCCCCAAAGCATCCGTTATTTCCTAGAAGCTTAGAGGTGATAGACGATTTAGGGTTAAACTTTTGTACTTCAAACTAGAGATTGTGGGTCATAACTTCATTGGATGTTGAAGAATTCGTCTTGATAAATCAATTTCAAAGACTTGTTATTAAAGTAATTTTTTTTACTATTTAATATGAAACTTTTTCTATTTTTATTTGATGCACTTGAGCTGAGAGTTTTCGGAAATAGTCTCTCTACCTCCATAAGGAAGGGATAAGGTTTGCGTATTGTCTACACTCCTAAACCCCACTTGTAGGATTACAATGGGTATGATGTTGTTGTTGTTTGTATGAAACATGCTATGGTTTGGAATTTTTATATTATTGTCCTTCGATAAAAGAAATTTACTCCAGTCATGTTGAAGCTTTTAATGCTTTCTGATGAAGGTGATTTTTTTACTCTATCTGTGTGGAACCTTTTAATGGCTTTGTTTACTACTCCCTCTGTCCATTCCTTTTATGTTTGTCCCAAGAAGAATGTCACATTTCTATATTTAGGAATAACTTAACTTTAAATTCCACTTTCACCCTTGGTAAAATATTTATAGTCACACAAATATCTAAGTTTTTTTTTTGACGACATATTTTAAAAGTCCTTTTTTTTCTTAAACTTGGTGTCAAGTCAAATGGTGCCACATAAATTGGGACACAAGGAGGAATTCTTTTTTGTATGTGGTACTTGATTTGTTAGAAATTTATGGTTATTGAACTGGTGGATGGGGGTTATTTATTTGTATGTGGTCGTTTTGTTTGTTGTATGTCTCAGATTCAAATATTCTTTTCTATATGTATATATCTGGTGCGGAGATAACGATAAGCTCTAGGTTTGGAGATAAACTCTAGAAACTAAAGTGTTCAGGTTCAGCAGGACCGAGACAGAATAATTGAAGTGTAAGTTTAGTGATGCCACGCATGAGACCGTCGTGGAAGTGAGTTTGATGCTCTAGTTATCTCCAATAGAGGATGTTCCAAGTATCAGGGGTCATTAATTCAAGGTAATGGGGAGATTGACGAGGACGTCACACATCATATTGGTGCAAAATGGGTGAAATTAAGGCTCGCATTCATAGTCTTGTATGATAAGAAGGTATCGCCAAAGCGTAAAGGTAAGTTCTACGGAGTAGTGGTTAGACCGACTACGTTGTATGGAACGTAGTGTTGACCAGTCAAGAACTCATATATTTAGTCTTCAGAACATGAAAAATTGCAAAGATGATAATGCTGAGGTAGATTTGTGGGCATACTCGAAGGGATAAGATTAGGAATGAATATATCCGAGACAAGGGAGGAGTTGCCTCTATGGTGAATATAAGATGAGAGAAACGAGACTGAGATTGTTTGGACATGCGAAGAAGATAAGTGTAGATGCCTAGTGAGGAGGTGTAGAGGTTGGTAATGGTGGGCCCCATGAGAGGTAGATGCAGGCCGAAGAAGTATAAGTGGAGGTTATTAGACAAGACATGTTGCATCTTGAACTTACCGAGGACATGACCTTAGATTGGAGGGTCTAGAGGTCGCCGATTAGGGTACAAGGTTAGTTGATAGTGAAGCGTTCTCTTGATTTCCTACAGTATAGGATTTGTGGTCATATTTGGACCTTCTTTGTTACTTGTGGTATTAGCACTATTATCATAGTTTCTTATTTTTCGATCTCGATTATCACCTGTATTTTTGTTCATTGGTTATCACATTATTTTGTTGTCAATATTGTTCTTTCCTCACTATGTTGTGTGTTGCTCTCATTTATGTATTCCATTTTCCAAATTGCTTTATTTTAAGCCGATGGTCTAGCGGAAAGTAGAGATAGAGATGAGGTCTGCGACACTATATCAAACCTAGACCCCATTTGTGGCATTATACTAAGTATCTTGTTGTATATCTCTGGTGTAGTCCTTATTCCCTTTCTTTTATGACTTGCATGTGCCGGTTGCAGAAGAATGAAAGAAAAGGACTTGATTTTTAATTATGGGGGCATTTGGGTCTGGAAACCTTAGTGGATCTATATTAAAACATGGATATAAGTGTTGCAAGTGTATGATGTAGACCTATATCATACATTGATATATGTCGAGAATATAAGGAAAAACTAAAGTTTAATGAGGTGATGCAGTTGTTAGTTAGAAGGCCACACCTAGTAGGATTTATGTGTTGGAGGCATTAGTGAATTCAATGTACTAAACAATCTGCAATAGATGAGGTGAAGAGAATGTGATTGCTCCTAGTACATCTAGGGTACATGAAGAAACTTCACTATGATGAATAATACTAGGAGTAATTCTTTCATGTTTGACAATCTGATGATTTTAAAGAGAATTTTATCTACTTTTTCTTTCCCTTTCCTGCTCATGAAGAAAAAGGGTGGGAGGGGGATATAACTTTGGAGTTGTTGATGAGAAGTGCTGAAGTCTACTCAACATTTTTCTACACTTCAGGAATCTGAAAGAATGACATATTTTTCAAACAACAAAACATAATAAATATCAGTTTACAAAATGGCAGCTTCTATAAGACATAGACAGAGGCAAATACTTCCCCCCCCCCCCTTTATCTATACTTAGCAAACTAAATTATAACAGAAAGGTCATTGTTGAAAGATTTTGGTAGATCAACAAAACACAAATTAGACGATCCTAAACTTAAGTCCTCAATGAACTGACCACAACCAATATTAAAATAGGTGAATATAACTAATGTTGATCCTTATTTAGCAACCTTTTGGTAATCTCTACCAAACCGCCCAGCTGCATACTTTACAAAATCAAGGGCATAGCTATTCTCGAAGCAAGTAATATCAAACTTCTTCCATTGTTAACTGTCAAGTAATATCACAAAATTCGATCAGCACAAGTATAAATGTGAGCCACAGTCCCAACAGCTTTCATTTCTATGTCAAACTTCATTCTTTGGCTTCTTTTATTTATATATTTTTTCATTTCCTCTTTTCTAGGCTATGGAAGGACCAAGTATGCCAAAATCTTCCTCCGTTACGGAAGATCCATCCAGTAGCATGACTGCCAACACAGAAGAATATGTTGCCCCAAGTGAGGATAAGGAACCAAGAACTGCTGAAGTTATTCTACATGCTCCACTTCCAGTTCTTTCAGCAAACAAGGTTTACTCAGTTGACAACTGATTTCTTTTCTGGTTTAGCTTTTCCTTGTTATTGTCATATGACTTTGTGTAAAAATATCCCAGCCAACAATCAGGCCTCCAGAGCAATAGTACTACTTCTTCAGCCCAAACACTCTCAAAGTTGATATTTGATAGCTCCATCAGACTGCATTCGCGCATGACCCGACGAAGGAGAGGGAAATGCATGGTGCAATTATAGCTTTGAATGATAATCCCTCATCGTTGTTTAGCGATGAACAAGCCAAGCAATTTCCAAAACTCAAGTATCAATTCCCTGTCATGGTTAAGAAATGGAGGGACTTGGCACGATCCAAGTCAAGTTGCCAGGAGTTCTTGACCAACTTAGAAGAGGATAGGAAAAAACTAGATGATTGGATTAGATCAGAAGCAAGGTTGAAGGTGGAGTATGAGAAAAAGGAGGAACAAGCTCGAGATTTGGAAGAATTACTTCAAGATATAAGGACTAGGCAGAAAGAAATCATGGATGAACGACTAGAAGGGTCTCGAGAAGCTCAAAAACTCATGTTGTTAGCTCAAGAAAAAGCTGGCAAAATAGTAAGCACTAGCAATGAATGGATAACAACAAAGATGCAGATGGATGGCTTGAGGAAAATTTGGTCCAACATCCAGTCTTCATTCCCCTAGTTGTTACTTTCAAGTCTTTCCTTTTGTTGTCACAAGTAACAATAGTTTAACTTTCTTGAATGTATGGTTCCTATGACTAGATACATTTTGGAAGGTGGAGTTATACTTTATCTGTACTAATAAATTGTTGGTCTTCTGGCCAACCAAAAGGCTCGTAGTGGAATGGTAAATATTTCTTCGTCCTTGATATGATGTCTTGGGTTTGAGCCGTGCTGAGTTTTTGTTAGGGAGCCTTTACCCTTTATGTGGTACTTTCCAATGCGGATATGGATACTAAACACTCAGAGGGAACCAAACAAGAAAAAAAAGAAGGAAATATATATTTAGAAGAATGGATTATGCCCCTTTCAATCATATGGAAATATCACCTAATATGTTAGATTGTTGCACAAATCTATAACAAAATATATCTCCTTACAAATAGAGTTCAAAAAAGTAAAAATCTTAACATTGACAATGAGTCAAAAAAAGTAAAATAAACAATCTTGTTTTGGTAAATAAATTTTATTTATTACTATGCTGGAATTTTTTTTTTTTGAAGATTACATTCCAATGTGGATAGCTCCAAACCAATTGAACTACGTGCTCCTCCCTTTTCATTGTATAAACATTTAGTAAATTTTTTCGATGCAGTAGTATTAAGTGACAACCCTTGAGTCTTATTAAATCCACCCCTGCCAAGTTTGAATCTTTAAAGTACCCTTCATTGAATAAATGAGTCACAATGAAAGCTCTTTGTACACCATATGATCCTCCATAGTCAACGGCATTGATTTTCTTGATTCTACACTCTTATTACCTCCTCATCCACAAACAATTTGTCTAACTTTTTATTCTTCCCCTCATTTTCCAACATCCCATTACCATTTTTAGCATCCGCCTTCTATTAGCTTTTTCAATTTTCCTCTTCTCCATTATCATGGACATCATCAGTTTAAAAACTCTTCCCTTCTATGTTTGCATATGGCATAGACAAATACATTCCTTATTTTCCCATAATTAGTATATTGAATTCTATCCAAAATGTCATTGTTGAAAGATTTTGGCAAACTAATAAAACACAAATTAGACTAATAAACTTGGATGAATAAACGTAACAAACAGAAAACTAATAGTAGCAATCAATATTAAAATGGGTGAATGTAACTAAATTGGTTCTTACTTAGCAATCTCTTGGTGATCTCTACCAAAATGCTCTGCTGCATACTTTACAAAATCACGGGCATAGCTATTCTCGAAGCAAGTAATATCAAACTTCTTCCTTGATTTAACACTCTTTACCTCCTCTTTCATTAACAATTCATGTAATATCACCATTTCTGGCTTTCTCATTTTTTCCTCTTCTCCTGTAAAACCCTCACTTCTTCCTCCAATTATTTGTTTTCTGTTTCATCCTCACTTTCTGATACTATTTGAACTAGTTGATTCTTTCTGAATCTGAGCTGAAAATGAAAAAGGTCTACGAAAAGATGATGAAAATGGATATGGGGTTGAAGAATTCAAGCATGTTAATGCTATTGAGTTTGGGGGAAGTTGAAGAACTGATAGAAAACGCCAAGAATTGAACTTTCTCAGGTATATTGTTGGTGGGTTTTTTTGTATTTGGTCACTGAACCTTGATGAGCATATAGAGGAAAGATAACGTTATGCCATTAAGGTATCTCCAACCCTATACTCTATTTTACTCTCCAAATATAGAGTTTTCTATTTCTTCAGACAACCAACTCCAACCCAATTTTCGATCTTACTCTCTAAAAAAAATTTCTTCTCTTTGGGTTGGAGTTGGTTGTCTAAAGAAATAGAAAACTCTATATTTGGAGAGTAAAATAAAGTGTAGGGTTGGAGATACCCTAATGGCAGAACCTCTATTTCTATTTCTATTTTATTTTTTTTCATAATATAAATCCGTTCTTTCTTTTTTCAAAATAATCACCATATATAATTTTCATGTAATATAAAATTTTATTTTTTTCAAATTCTTTATTTATTATAAAATTATATTTTATTCTAAATTTTTAAAGAATAACTACGAATAATTAAAAAAAGAAATCAACAAGCACAACCGCAATCACAAGCACTATAATTCTCTAGATCATACACTATCTTTTTTCCGAATATTGTTAAATCTGAAAACGACCTACCGGATTACTAAATTATTATTGTGATTTTTAAAATTATTATGTTATGTATTGTATTGTTGTCTTGTATTTAAATTATTATGTCATATATTGTATTTTTAAATTAAAATTTTCATCTTATCATTTAAATTTTGTGCATTCTTCATTGTAAAAATTAATAATAATATCAAATTATCTCTTAAAGTGATGAAAATTGAAAACAAATATTATTTGAAATATTGTTAATTTGGGATGAAAGTAGTATATATAAAATAATATATTTTTTAAAATGTTGTATTACATATAAAAAGAATTACAAATATTAGAAATTTAATTAATAGTCTTATATGAAAATGATATGTTAATTACAAAATAATATAAATAATATTAAAATAATGAAAAAGTGAAATAGAGAGGATGAATAGTAACTCTCCAAATTTGGAGAACTACTATTCACCTCTCTCTATAAATAGAGAATAGAAGGTTTTTTAGAGTGTGGTTGGAGACCCAATTCTCTATTTTACTCTCCAAATATAGAGAATAGAGAATAAAATAGAGTGGGGTTGGAGATGGTCTTAGAGAGGTTTTAGAGGTTTTGCAACCAATACATCTACTGGCTTACATATGCGGACTAATTTGTATTGGGTTGGGTGTGTTCAAAATATTTAGAAAATAATTTATTATTCAAAAATAAGTGAAATGATTTTTTAATAAAATTAAGGAAAACAAGTTCTACGAGTGACAATCTACGTTGTAATATTTCATAGCAAAATCGATGAATTGTGTACCTTATGCTTGCAACGGATGTCCTTGATTTTGCTACTAAAACAAACTGCTCCACAGTCACTCTTCGAATAACTAGGAAACAAAGGCTACGTTTCACAAACTAAATGTCAATTTTGTTTGTTGATGTTCTTCATAAGAAAGAATTTGTTTTTCTTGTTTTTCAGTGTTTTGTTCTCTGTCCTCTTATTTATCTTACTTCTCAGAGAAGCGTTAAATAAAACAATTTAAAAGAGGGTTTTTTTATGTTGGAGCAGTTAGTTTGAAACTGTTCCACTCCTTTTAAATTTATAGTTTATCTTTTTCTTTCATAAAACAAATTTGGATCGAGTCGGGTCAAATCGAACCGGATCAGTCCACATGGGTGACCCGCGACCCAAAAGGTTACCTCTCCCACTTTGCTCATGGTGGACAAGACACAAGCCAACACAACATCAACTAAACACACAATTCATACGACAAATAGTTCACGTGACCTGTGAGCATTAAGAGCTTACCTTTAAGGTTTTACAAGCCCCCACATAGGAATCAATCACATGTGGAAGGAATTCACTACTTATTTAAAAATAATATTACTCACAATACCCCCAGACTTCATTCACTACTTCAGTAGTTATTTATTTGATCCCTCATCCTCATAAAGAGGTAAACTCGAGTTCATGTTTAACTTTATACACATATTTACACTCAATACCAATATGGTTAGTGCAATAGCCAGCTTGTGTATACAAGTTTATTATTTAATTAATCGTCTTTCCTTTCTACTCGAATATATATGTTCCAATTCAAATGCTTTCCTAGACATGCACTGCATTGCCGAATCATTCATGGCTATTAGTAACACGCTAAAGTAGCAACATCGATTGAAACTTCACGAAACAACAAAAGGTCAAAGGGTATTTTATTGAAAAGCCATTTTAAATTTTCGGGGTCTCACACAATGAAGAAGCAGGGAACCATTCTTTCATTGACCCATTGATCGCTTGAACAAATGGTATGAAACACGTGCTACGATGTTTTCACTTTATATTGGTGTATGTGTCTCATTCTTTCGATTATCCAACATCGTACAAACCTTGGTCTAAACACCTCCAGATGTTTAACCTTAGTTTCTCTCTTTAGTGATCCTTAAACTCATTTTCTTAGAGAAACACTTGTCTGGCTCATAAAATAATTCATAATATGGTGGTGAAACTCATCTCTTCATGTTCCTCGATGTAAGAGGTGATTGCTCGTATGAGAAAATCAATCTAGCGACTTGTTCGACACACTTTATTTCTTACATAATATCACATGCATACCACATTTGAACATAAATTCAATAGCATTATATAGAAGAGAATATTATAACAATCAAGTTATTTTACAAAATTGTAATATCATCAAATTCAATGCAAACCTAGAGCCTTAACATGTTTTTCAAACAACACTCTAGAGATGGCCTTCGTAAAAGTATCAGCTATCATTTCACATGTAGGAATGTTGTAACACCTCGGATTCGAAAAGAATGAAAAACTTCAATTTTTGAAAAAATGAGGTGACCCGCGACTTGACCTACCGCCCGTTGGTGGACCTACCAAATGTAGGTCAAGTAGGGGTGGGGCTATTGCCTAGAGGGAGAAAATTGAAAAAACTGATTTGGGGTGACCTACGACCTGACCTACGATCAGTAGGTGGACCTACCAACCGTAGGTGAAGGGTTCCGGGAAATGTTTTTAGGGATCTTTCGGTCTTTCACCCAATGACTTATTTACTTAATTAGGTTGGTTCCCTACAGTCCCTGACACTATATAAACCTTTTTAAGTCTAAAATCTACCCTTTTCCCTAATCACTTTTCAATTACTCTCAAAACCTCTCCAAATAAATTTCTCTCTAGAAGCTTGAAGAAGAAGAAAAATCTAGGGTTTCAAGATCAAGCCTACTAGTCCTCCATTGATTTCAAGATTTTGGCATTGAGGTATGATGATCTTCATCTATGGAGCCCTTTCCTCCATAGAGTCCCTAAAACTCTCTATTTTACAAGTTAGAAATCCTCCATTGAAGTTAGGGTTTCTCTTCTATGTCATGGGTTCTTTTTAATATTGATTTAATTGATTGTTTTATGAACTATGAAGTATGAATTGATTTGAATTTCATGAATTAAGATGAATCCCTATGAACCCATGTGATTTCCCCCAATTTTTGAAATTTTGTTCGTTGATGGGTTGAATTGTGAGGAAGATGAATTTTTATGAAGTCTATATGAACCCATGCATGATTTACAATTCTTAAAAGCTATGATTTCATGATGAATTATGAATGATCAAAAGATGGGTTTTATGAAAGTATGCATGTTCAATGATGAAAATTATGATGATTTATTAATTGCTTGGAGATTGAAGCATGAATGATTCTTGTTGAGTTGTGAAAGGGTTTCTCACATACTACTAAAACTATGAAATGTGAAAGGAGCATTCTCACATAAAGGATTCATAACATGTTGAAAGATTTTCTCAACTAAAGTTGAATCAAAGATTATGGAGCTATTCTAAATGACGTAAGCTTGGACTAGTCCATGGAAGATGAAACGTCAATACAAATGAACTTTAGCTTAGATTGGTAACTCCAGTTGTACCTCTCCATGGATAATAAGATGAATAAGAATTACGACTAAACTCCGCGGGATTTATGCTTAGCACCGAGAGGATATTGAGATGGAAGCTCTCTCGTAGTAGAGGTCGGGTTTCTAGTGGAAGCTCTCCCATAGTAGAGGCCAGGTTTCCAAAAGCAATCTCTTGTCCCATAAATTATGTGCCACCATAGGATGATTGTCTAGATAGACATTAGCTAGTGAATCCACATAATCTAGAAGTTTATGGTTTTACCTTGGCAAGTAGGACACCTCTTTTCGGTGTGGGGTAGACACCGGATTCCATGTTAGTAGCTCACATGGTCTTACATGTTGGTTAAGGCTACTTCCCACAATAATGAACTAAAGTGACTTTTAAGGTATTTCTCAAGTAAAGTAAAGATGTTTAGCTTGCATTGATCATGATTTATAACTTATGATTTCTAACCTCTTTTCTCATTGTTTAGCTTGATCATTGCATGATATGAAAATGCCCCTTTTTAGCATGTTTAAATATTTTTATGCATGGTTATCATAGTTGGTACATTTTTGTATTAACACATACTCTTGCCTACATTTTCTTATAAGTTTAGGATCCGGATCGTCCATATCTTCTCGTAGCTAGTTGGTGATAGTAGAGATCTTGAAGAATTTGGTGAGTCCTCATATGTTCGAGGACATAGCCACATTTAGGATCCGGATCATCCATATCTTCTCGTAGCTAGTTGGTGATAGTAGAGATCTTGAAGAATTTGGTGAGTCCTCATATGTTCGAGGACATAGCCACATTTACTTTCATGTCGTTTGCTTTATTTTCAAGACTTTCTATGGGTTACGTCCCAACATTCTTTCATTTCCCATGTTAGATGGCTTTTGAAACTATATGTAGATTTCCTCTATTTTCTTAAACTCTTTACATAATGAATTGTCTTTTGAATTCTTAAATTGCTATTATCTTGTATGATGCATGCTAAGTGGCTTGTATGAGGCCTCTCGGGGTCTTGTATGCCATGTCACGTCTAGGGGGTACTTTGGGTCATGACAGACTTGGTATTCAGAGCACAAGGTTTTAGAAAGATCATAGGAAGTCTCATAAGCCACGTCGAGTAGAGTCTTTTTCATGAGTGTGAAGCGCGCCACATATATGAATGAGAGGCTATAAGATGTTTAGGAAATTCCACTTCTTTCATTACTCCTAAGTCGTGCGATAGAGTGTAACTCTATATGCCTCTCTCCTAATCCCTATCCTATGTGTTTTACGATATGGCTACTCGAAGAGCTTATGCTAGAAGGAATGCAGGAGAGAATGTGGAACAAGAAGCTCCTCCTCAAGCTCCTCAAGTTTCGGACGACCCTTTGGCCGAATAAGTGACTAATGCGGAGTTTAAGGCTGCTTTTCAAGTGTTGGCTCAAGCTAATAAAGTGGTTGTGGCTCCCGTGAACCCAAATTTGGGTACGGCGGCATCTAGAGTGAGGGACTTCACTAGAATGAATCCTCTGGAGTTCCATGGTTCAAAGGTTGAGGAAGATCCTCAAGAGTTTATTGATGAGGTATACAAGGTGTTGATGATCATGGGTGTGACGCCGGAGGAAAAGGCAGAGTTGGCTGCTTATCAACTTAAGGGTGTTGCTCAAGTGTTGTTTGAGCAATGGAAGAGTGAGAGGGCGGATGATGTGGGTCCTCTTGATTGGGAAAAGTTCAAGGTTGCTTTCCTTGATATTGTTATTTCCCCTTTAAATGAGGGAGGCAAGGGTGCTTGAATTCATCAATCTCGTCAAGGAAGCATGAGTGTGAAGGAGTATTCTTTGAAGTTCACAAAATTGTCTCGATATGCTCCTACTATGGTTGTCGATCCTAGGGCAAGGATGAGTAAGTTTATTTCGGGAGTGTTCGAAATGGTGGTCAAGGAAATGGATATTTCTCGTCTCATGGTTCATGCTCAACAAATAAAAGAGCAGAAACTTAAGGAAAGGTCTAGAGAGGTAAAGAGGGCTAAGACCGGTGATGGTAACTTCTCACATTCAAGGTCCGATGGACATGGTCGTTTTAAGTCTCGACAAAGGTTTTCCAGTCAACGTTCTTCCAATGCTCCTCCTAAGTTCAACAAAGATAGGGTGCCTAACCCTAAGCCTCAAGGAGGAAATGGTGGTAGATTCTCATCGGCTACTTGTGCTAAGTATGGGAGGAAGCATGAGTGCAAGTGCTTTGCCGGTATAGATGGTTGCTTCGGTTGTGGTAAGAGCAGTCATAAGATAAGGGATTGCCCATCTCTCACGGCTAAGGGAAGAGAAGGTAAGCAAGCTCCACCTAGTGGTTCAGGTTCAAATGGTCCTAAGCAAAATCGATTCTATGCACTTCAAGCTCGCCATGAGCAAGAGGGTTCTCCTGATATGGTTACCGGTATTTTGAAAGTCTTTCACTTTGATGTTTATGCTTTTCTTGATCCCGGTGCTACCTTGTCTTTTGTGACGCCTTTTGTGGCTATGAGGTTTGATGTTCTTCTGGATGTGTTGTTAGATCCCTTTTGTGTCTCTACTCCTATTAGTGAATTTATTATGGCTAAGAGAGTCTATAGAAATTGTCCCGTCTCTTTATCCCATAGAGTCACTCATGTTGATCTTGTAGAGCTTGATATGCTAGATTTTGATATTATTCTTGGGATGGATTGGTTGCATTCTTGTTATGCTTCTATTGATTGTAGGACTTGAGTGGTCAAGTTTCAATTTCAAAATGAGCCTATCCTAGAGTGGAAGGGGGAAAATTATATGCCTAAAGGTCAATTTGTGTCATTTCTTAAAGCTAGAAAGATGATTTCTAAGGGTTGCATATACCATCTTGTTAGGGTGAGGGATATGGATTCTGAAACCCCTACTCTTGAGTCGGTTCCCGTTGTAAATGAGTTTCTGAAAGTGTTTCCCGATGATCTACCCGGTGTTCCTCCCGGAAGGGAAATAGACTTTGGTATTGATCTTCTCCCACGATACGCAACCTATTTATGTTCCTCCTTACCAAATGGCTCCGGCAAAACTTAAGGAGTTAAAGGAGTAATTGAAAGATTTGTTGGATACGCAACCTAGTGATGTCGTTCGGGTTGATGAATGCTCTAGCCACGTTTATGGATTTGATGAATAGGGTGTTTAGATAGTATCTTGATATGTTTGTGATTGTGTTCATTGATGATATTTTGATTTACTCAAGGAGTGAGGATGAGCATGCTAATCATTTGAGGATTGTGTTGCAAGTCCTTAGGGACCAACAACTCTTTGCGAAGTTTAGTAAATGTGAGTTTTGGCTAAGGTCTGTGGCTTTTCTTGGTCACATTGTCTCCGGTAAAGGTATTGAGGTAGATCTTAAGAAGACGGATGCTGCAAGAATTAGCCTAGACCTCTATCTCCTTAGGATATTCGAAGTTTCTTGGGTTTGGCTACTATAGGAGGTTTGTTGAAGGGTTTTCTTCGATTTCTTCTCCATTGATGGCTTTGACTCAAAAGAATGTTAAGTTCACGTGGTCCGAAGTGTGTAAGAAGAGTTTCCAAAAGTTGAAAGATAGACTTACCTCAGCTCCGATATTGACTTTACCGGAAAGGTCCGATGGGTTTGTGGTCTATTGTGATACTTCAAGGATTGTGTTAGGGTGAGTTCTTATGCAAAATGGGAAAGTCATTGCTTATGCTTCAAGGCAACTCAAGATTCATGAAAAGAACTATCCTACTCATGACTTAGAATTAGCAGCGGTTGTGTTTGCTTTAAAGATTTGGAGGCATTATTTGTATGGTGTGCATGTTGATGTTTTTACTGACCATAAGAGTTTGCAATATGTGTTCAAACAGAAAGATCTAAACCTTTGTCAAAGGAGGTGGTTTGAGTTGTTAAAGGATTATGACATGAGTGTCCTCTATCACCCCGGCAAGGTGAATGTGGTGGCGCATGCTCTTAGTCGGTTGTCTATGGGTAGTGTTGCTCATGTTGAGGATGGTAAGAAAGAGTTGGTTCGTGATGTTCATAAACTTGCCCGATTGGGTGTTCGGTTGATTGATTCTAGTGAGGGTGGTGTTATGATTCAAAATGGTTCAGAATCATCTTTTGTGTCCAATGTGAAGACTAAGCAAGATCTTGATCCTAATTTGGTTGAGTTGAAGGAAGCGGTGCTCGAGAAGTCTGTTAAGGCTTTCTCCCAAGCGGGAGATGGTGTGATTTGATATCAAGGTCATTTATGTGTTCCCAATGTAGATGCCATTGTTCTAGATAATCCATTCACTTGGGAGCTACCAAGATGTACCGTGATTTGCGGGAGGTATATTGGTGGAATGGGATAAAGAGGGATATTGCGGAATTCATGGCTAAGTGTCCTAATTGTCAACAAGTGAAAGTTGAGCATCAAAACCCGAGAGGTTTGTCCCAAGATATTAGTATTCCTACTTGGAAGTGGGAAGATTTGAATATGGACTTTAATGGTGGTTTACCACACACCCGACGGCAATATGATTCGATTTGGGTTATTGTGGATCGTATGACGAAATTAGCCCATTTCATTCCCATCAAGGTTTCTTATTCGGCGGAAGATTATGCTAAGTTGTACTTAAGAGAAATGGTTAGGTTGCATGGAGTGCCTTTATCCATTATCTCCGATCGTGGTGCACAATTTACTTCTCAATTTTGAAAGTCTTTCCAAAAGGGTCTTGGTACTCGTGTTAAGCTTAGCACGACCTTTCATCCTCAAACGGATGAGCAAGCGGAACGTACTATCCAAAATTTGGAAGATATGTTGAGAGTTTGTGTGATTGATTTCAAGGGTAATTGGGATGATCATTTGCCTTTGATTGAACTTGCTTACAATAATAGCTACTATTCTAGTATTGGTATGGCTTCGTTTGAGGCTCTTTATGGTAGGAGGTGTAGAACTCCTATAGGTTGGTTTGAAGTTGGTGAAATTGCTTTGATAGGTCCCGAGTTGGTACTTGGGGCTATGGAGAAAGTTCAGCTTATTAGAGAAAGGTTGAAAATGGCTCAAACTCGACAAACGTCCTATACCGATGTTAGAAGAAGAGATTTAGAATTTGACGTTGATGATTGGGTTTACTTGAAAATTTCACCCATGAAGGGTGTGATGAGGTTTGGAAAGAAATGGAAGCTTAGTCCCCATTATATAGGCCCATATCAAATTTTGAGACGTGTTGGTAAGGTTGCTTATGAACTTGACTTGCCTAATGATTTGGCGTCGCTGCACTTGGTTTTCCATGTCTCATTGTTGAAGAAATGTGTTGGTGATCCGGCATCTATAGTGCCATTAGGGAATCTTGGCATAAAGGATAGTCTTTCCTATGAAGAAGTCCCGGTTGAGATTTTAGACCGGCAAGTCCAAAAGTTAAGAAATAAAGAAGTTGCTTCTGTGAAGGTTCTTTGGAGGAATCAATTAGTTGAGGGTGCTACTTGGGAGGCCGAGGCCGATATGATGTCCCGATATCCTCATCTCTTTCCCTCCGATCCTACTCTAGCTTGAGGTATCTAGTTCCTCATGGCTCATTCTTTTGGTTTCATGTGTCTTAGTTATTTCCATGATTCCTTGATTATGCATGTTCATGAAGAGTTAAATTTTGAGAAAATGAGCTAGCTTGATTGATTTCTCTATGATTATGTGCATTTGAGTATAAGTTGCATAAAGTTTTTATGAAATGATGTTTTGAACATGCTTTAGCTTGGAGTTGATGTTTCCTCCTCGGATATGTGCATTTATGTGATTGCATGCATGTTGGCCTGTTAGATCTTGATCTTACCTTCCCTATGATGTCTTGAATCTCATTCGAGGATGAATTTTCCCACGGGGTAGATAATGTAACACCCCGGATTCGAAAAGAACGAAAAACTTCAATTTTTGAAAAAATGAGGTGACCCGCGACTTGAACTACTGCCCGTTGGTGGACCTACCAACTGTAGGTCAAGTAGGGGTGGGGGTCGTAGCTGCTATTGCCTAGGGGGATAAAATTGAAAAAATGATTTGGGGTGACCTACGACCTGACCTACGGTCAGTAGGTGGACCTACCAACCGTAGGTGAAGGGTTCCGGGAAATGTTTTTAGGGATCTTTCGGTCTTTTCACCCAATGACTTATTTACTTAATTAGGTTGGTACCCTACAGTCCCTAACACTATATAAACCTTTTTAAGTCTAAAATCTACCCTTTTCCCTAATCACTTTTCAATTACTCTCAAAACCTCTCCAAATAAATTTCTCTCTAGAAGCTTGAAGAAGAAGAAAAACCTAGGGTTTCAAGATCAAGCCTACTAGTCCTCTATTGATTTCAAGATTTTGGCATTGAGGTATGATGATCTTTATCTATGGAGCCCTTTCCTCCATAGAGTCCCTAAAACTCTCTATTTTACAAGTTAGAAATCCTCCATTGAAGTTAGGGTTTTTCTTCTATGTCATAGGTTCTTTTTAATATTGATTTAATTGATTGTTTTATGAACTATGAAGTATGAATTGATTTGAATTTCATGAATTAAGATGAATCCCGATGAACCCATGTGATTTCCCCCAATTTTTGAAATTTTGTTTGTTGATGGGTTGAATTGTGAGGAAGATGAATTTTTATGAAGTCTTATGAACCCATGCATGATTTACAATTCTTAAAAGCTATGATTTCATGATGAATTATGAATGATCAAAAAATGGGTTTTATGAAAGTATACATGTTCAATGATGAAAATTATGATGATTTATGAATTGCTTTGAGATTGAAGCATGAATGATTGTTGTTGAGTTGTGAAAGGGTTTCTCACATACTACTAAAACTATGAAATGTGAAAGGACTTTTTTCACATAAAGGATTCATAACATGTTGAAAGGTTTTCTCAACTAAAGTTGAATCAAAGATTATGGAGCTATTCTAAATGACGTAAGTTTGGACTAGTCCATGGAAGATGAAACGTCAATACAAATGAACTTTAGCTTAGATTGGTAACTCCAGTTGTACCTCTCCATGGATAATAAGATGAATAAGAATTATGACTAAACTCCGTGGGATTTATGCTTAGCACCGAGAGGATATTGAGATGGAGGCTCTCCCATAGTAGAGGTCGGGTTTCCAAAAGCAATCTCTTGTCCCATAAATTATGTGCCACCATAGGATGATTGTCTAGATAGACATTAGCTAGTGGATCCACGTAATCTAGAAGCTTATGGTTTTACCTTGGCAAGTAGGACACCTCTTTTCGGTGTGGGGTAGACACCGGATTCCATGTTAGTAGCTCACATGGTCTTATATGTCGGTTAAGGCTACTTCCCACAATAATGAACTAAAGTGACTTTTAAGGTATTTCTCAAGTAAAGTAAATATGTTTAGCTTGCATTGATCATGATTTATAACTTATGATTTCTAACCTCTTTTCTCATTGTTTAGCTTGATCATTGCATGATATGAAAATGCCCCTTTTTAGCATGTTTAAATATTTTTATGCATGGTTATCATACTTGGTACATTTTTATATTAACACATACTCTTGCCTACATTTTCTTATAAGTTTAGGATCCGGATCATCCCCATCTTCTCGTAGCTAGTTGGTGATAGTAGAGATCTTGAAGAATTTGGTGAGTCCTCATATGTTCGAGGACATAGCCACATTTACTTTCATGTCGTTTGCTTTATTTTAAAGACTTTCTATGGGTTACGTCCCAATGTTCTTTCATTTCCCATGTTAGATGGCTTTTGAGAAATTTGGTGAGTCCTCATATGTTCGAGGATGTAGCCACATTTACTTTCATGTCGTTTGCTTTCTTTTAGAGACTTTGTATGGGATACATCCCAATGTTCTTTCATTTCCCATGTTAGATGGCTTTTGAGACTATATGTAGACTTTCGCTATTTCCTTAAACTCTTTACATAATTAATTGTCTTTTGAATTCTTAAATTGCTATTATCTTGTATGATGCATGCTAAGTGGCTTGTATGAGGCCTCTCGGGGTCTTGTACGCCATGTAACGTCTAGGGGTTACTTTGTGTCGTGACAAATGTTTTGCAAAGTTATTTCTCCACTTGCCACTACGTCTCTCACAAAGTTATACTTAATGTCAATGTGTTTGGTCTTGTTGTGATACTTAGGATCCTTCATGTACACGATAACCGCTTGACTATCACAATACAGAATCATGGGACCCTTATAATTCTTCGTAATTCTCAAATGCACAAAGAATCTCTTTAATCGAACAACTTCTTATACTACAGATGCACAAGCCACAAATTCAGATTCCATGGTTGAAAGAGTTGTGCAAGTTTCCTTCTTACTTTTCCATGAAATAGCACAACCATTTAATAAGAAAGCATAACCGGATGTTGATTTTCTATCATTCCGATCGCCAGCCCAATCAACATCTGTATAACCTCTTATGAATAAATCAAATCCAGTATAACACAGTGTATGATCCACAATTCCCTTTAGGTATCAGAATATTTTCTTTACTGTTTTCCAATGATCTCTTCTAAGATTAGATTGATACCTGCTAACTAGACTCACGGCATAACAGATGTCTGGGCGAGTACACATCATAGCATACATCAAACTCCCGACAGCACTAGAATAAGGAACTCGAGACATGTCTTCCTTATTTTTTCAGTCTTTGGACACATTTCAAGGATTAAAGTTCCACCCCTTGCTACATGAGTATTCATGGATTCGCAACTATTCATTTGAAAACGTTTCAATATTTTCTTTATATAAGTTTCTTGAGATAAACTCAAATATTTCTTTGAACGATCTCTATGAATCTTAACACCCAATATATAGTCTCCTTCATCCATATCTTTTAAATCAAATGATTTTGAAAACCATGACTTGACAGTTTTCACATTCTTCAAATTATTTCCAGCTAATAAAATATCATCTATGTAAAGAAAAAGAATTACAAAATTTCCATTGGACTTTTTCAGATAGATGCAATGGTCTTCACCGATCATGGAGAAATCAATTGACATCACCTCCTTATGAAATCTCAAGTACCATTGTCTTGAAGATTGTTTTAGGCCATAAATTGATCTTTTCAATTTACAAACATTCTTTTCTTGGCCTTTAACAACGAAACCTACTGGTTGTTCCATGTAGATTTCCTCGTTTAACTCTCCATTGAGAAAAATGGTATTTACATCCATTTGGTGTAATTCTAGATCTAAACATGCAACAATAGCTAAAAGTAATCGTATGGAGGTAAACTTCACAACTGGTGAAAAAGTTTCCTCATAGTCTATTCCAACTTCTTGAGTAAAATCTTTTACCACCAATCATGCTTTGTGCCTTTCTATTGACCCATCCGATTTGCATTTAACTTTGAGAATCCATTTAGTCCCAATAGTTTTACAATCCTTGGAAGGTCAACTAGATCCTAGACTTTGTTGGTTTTCATGGACTCCAATTGTTCTTTCATTGTTTTTAACCATTCATCCCTTTTAGGGCTCGATAAGGCCTCAGTTACAGAATTAGGTTCATACAATTCTGTAGGAGATACCAAGAAAACATAATCCTTAATCTCATAAGATCATTTAGGCACACCTTTTCTTGTAGTCTTTCATATTTGAAGTTCAGATTCCTCTATAGGATTTTGGAATTCATAACTCCCACTTGGACCAAGAATTATTTCTTGATCCATTGAATTATCAAGTATGTCTGACAAAATTACCTGAGACATTTCATAGAGAGTCTCAACTTCATCTCTTTCACCCTTTTTGGGAAAATCATTTTCATAAAATTTGACATCTCGAGATACAATTTCAGTAATACTTCCATCCTCCGGTTCATCGATGAACACATACCCTTTGGAGCGTTCAGAGTACCTTATAAAGATATATTTCTTTCCTTTTGGACTTAGTTTACCAAACTCACCAAAACAATCTTTAATATATGTTGCACAATCCCACGGTCATAGATCATTCAGATTTGTTTTATGGCCAATCAAAAGTTCATACGAAGTGGAAGACACTGATTTAGAACGCACTTTGTTCAATATGTAAGCCGCAGTCAATAATGCATCTCCCCATAAAGAGATAGACAAATTTGTCTGCACCATCATTGATCTTGTCATGTCCAATAATGTTTTATTCCTTCTTTCAGTTACACCATTTTGTTGAGGTGTATAAGGAGTAGTTAACTGTCTGATAATACCCTTTTCAGTACATAATTCTTCAAATCGTTTTGACAAATATTCACGTCCTCGGTCGGTGTCACGACCCAAAATCACAAGTCGTGATGTCACCTATGTTCCGAACCGATAGGTAAGCCGACCCAACACACCAATTCAATTCGATATTAATAATGGAAAAACTAAACTACCACCCAAGATTTAGTATCATAAGTACAAGAGCCTCTACAATGATACAAGTCTAAGCTAAAATGACAAGTCTTTGTTTGAATACTAAGACAACATAATAAATTAAGAGATAAATGAAGGCGCGGGCCACAGAATAGCCAAGTAGCTCACCATAACTTCAAGATGATCAAAACTCGGACTCAAAACTTCTAGAAATGTGCTTGAATTCGAAATCCAATCTGTACCACAAAAGAGTGCAGCAAGTGTAGTATGAGTACGAAACCACGTGTACCTAGTATGTATCATAGACCGACAACAAAGAAGTAGTGACATGGGTATATAAGAAAATAATCCTTTAATTTTACAAGTCTACATTATACTTATCAGTCAAGTTTCATCCAATAGGGAAAATCAAATATCACGCCATGTCCAACCACCAATAAAGCACATAATTAACAAGAATGAAGGACGTAATGAGGTGCAATGTAATATAATGTGACACCATGAAATGATATGCCTCAGATGCCAAGTGCTCTCTCAACCGTATATATACGATACTACTTGAAAATACATTGAGAGTTCGTGACCCATGGGGGACTCACGAGGTCCATATACCGACACAGACGATCTCCACGTGTCTGTACAGAAGATCTCAATGCCCTATCATAAAATCAAATAATTTATGCACGAACGATCTCCACGTGCCCAAATTATAATCATAACATCTCACAATCCCCAGCATAGACGATCTGCATGTGCCCAACTTATACTCAATCTCATGTCAATGCATGTGCACAATATGATTTCAATAAAAGGGGATCATGATACATCTCAATCAACCAAATATTGGTATGATATATAATCATCTCAAATATCACAAATATACGGGTTCAATTAAAAAATACAATCACATAAAAGAAATCAAGTCAATAATACATCAGCTAATGCCCATATGCTTTGGCATTCTTGGATTACAATCCGCATTCTATAATAATAAAATTTCCCTTTATAACACCGATACTCGTACCAATGTTTGTTACACCATTGGTATGAGACTCCCATCTTTCGCCCTTACCCGTTGTCTATTCTATTTTAATCATTAATTAGGAAAATGTCCTTCAACGAAGTCTAAAAGGTCTTAACATACCTCGGATGATGAACGCGTGTCATGAATCCTCAAGCTTTTGTCTTTTCCTTTCGCAGAGCTTCAACACGTTCACAATCTATCACATATGCATTATTCATAAGTAAACGAGTCGGTAGACACCCATATTGTTATACTTCTAGCCTAAACCCTAAAAATCACTCAAATGTTGAATCCAAATCCACAAGGGAAGAAATCGATGTATATCAATATTGTTATGGTAAAATGATATGGAGTAATTATCTATGTTCTCTTCCTAACCCAACTAGTTACCTGAAAGCAATTGGTAAGTTGCTAAATATCTCCTGCCTATACGTTTTGACAATAAAAATAAAGCTCATCCTAACTTCACGAACATTACAATATTATTCCCTTTTTTTCCTCGCAACATTAGGAAAATCATCAATCTTTAACTGTAACGGTCATTCTTAAAGAAATTTTACCACTTTTGATAACAAATGTGCACCCCACAAGATTATTCATTATTTCAAGACTTAAAGATATGTAATAAATTTTACAAATTGATACAGTAAGTCCTGAAGCAAAGTTAGAAATTAGAATCCACCTATCCACTATGCAGCACCACAATTTTCACTCATGTATCACTAATTCATAAAGAATTCACTAATTTTATTGTTTGGTCATCATAATTCATGATTGATCCATTAATTTTACCCAACACAACGACACCCAAAACTAACACCCATAATTAGTCCATGTAGTCAAATAACATCTCATCCTTACATTACTACTGTTACAATAATTAAGACTAGGAATATGATAACTTAAAGAATCAAACCTGGGGCTTATCGAGGATTTCCTTTGGAAGTTTTGATGTGAAAACTGCTTGGTAAATTTTTGTGCGTCCTTTTTCCCGATACATTGATATTATCCTTTAATATGTCCAACCCTCCCCACTTAAAAATAATTATGGTGCATAGGTCACATGATGTAGGGCTTAAAAGATTTATTAACTTGGCCATTAACCACTAACTAAATTAATTATTTAAAATTACCCAACAACTAAATAGCCATAATTAAATAAATAACCCAAAATTCCTATTTAAATTTATGGAAAGAGTCAAAATAATTCTAGTGCTCAAAATGGCCTAACGGGTCGTTACATCATCTACCACTAAGACAAACGTTCGTCCTCGAACAGTAAAAGGATAGAAAGTTCTTAAACACAAAAAAAAACACTAGGATATCTATTATGTATGTATGACTCAGTCTTCCAAGTAGCCTCCTCAAATGGATGGTGCTTCCATTGAACCTTTACTGAAACAATCTCATTCGACCTCAACTTTTGAATTTGTCTATCCAAGATGGTTATCGGCTCCTCCTCAAAGGTCATATTCTGATCAAGTAATACTGAATCCCATTGAATCACATGAGTATCATCCTGATGGTACTTTTTCAGCATCGAAATATGAAATACAGGGGGAACACCTGACAATCCAAGTGGCAAAGCCAACTCGTAAGCCACCTCACCAGTACACTCAACAATCTCAAAAGGACCAATATACCTTGGGCTCAACTTGCCCTTCTTTCTAAATCTCATCACATCCTTCATGGGTGAAACCTTCAATAGAACCCGCTCTGCAACCTTTCGATCTGCATAACTTTTTTGCCTACTCTGAGCCATGAGAAGCCTATCTTGGATCAACTTGACCTTGTCCAACAACTCCCTCAATAAATATTTTTCACAAGGCCTAACCTCAAATGCATCAAATCAACCAATTGAAGATCGACATCTCCTACGATACAAAGCCTCAAATAGTACTATCTCAATGCTTGAATGATAAGTGTTGTTATATGTAAACTCCGCTAAAAGCAAAAACTAATTTCAATGACCCCCAAAGTCGATCACATACGCCCGCAACATATCCTCAAGAACCTAAATAGTCCGTTCAGACTTACCATCAGTCTGAGGGTGAAAGGATGTACTAAAATCCATCAGAGTACCCAACTCCTTCTATAAAGACCACAAAAAAATGAGATATAAATTGTGTGCCTCGATATAAAATGCTAGATATGGGCACCCCATGCTAGCAAACTATCTCCGAATGTAGAACTTGGCTAACTTCTCCAAATTTTAATTAGTGTGAATCTGTACGATATATGTATACTTGCTCAATCGATCCATAATGACCCATGTAACATCAACTTTACCCAAGGTCCATGACAATCTTATCACAAAGTTCGTAGCAATCATTTCCTACGTCTACTCTAGTATGGGAATTCTTTCAGTAACATCTCAAGACTTATGGTGTTCATACTTCACTTGCTGATAAACGATATATCTTAGTAGACCTTGGATGAATAGAATGCCTCAAATTATGGGCCTTCTCCATAATCAGTCTAGTCAATGCACCTATTTGAAGAACATAAATACGAGCTTTTATCCTCAAAACTCCCTTACCATAAAAAATTTCCTCTTTGGCTTCTCCTTGTAACACCTTGTCTCGAATCTTACAAAAATTTCTATCATGAAACTATCAAACCCGAATATGCTCCAATAAGGACTAACTCACCTCTCTGTAAGCCAAAATTCTACCAGATTTTGAGATATGAAGCCTCAAAAAGCTATTGACTAAGGATTGGACACCCATAACCATAGGATGCTCTTCAACCTGTAACAAGGATAGACTATCCATACTTACTACCTTTCATCTAAAGACATATACTACCATGTTCGTCTTGTTCAAATGTTAAATGATAGTCATCCTATAGTCCTTGAGCAACTATAATAATCTATGTTGCCTCAAATTGAGATTCATCTTATTGAATATATACTGAAACACCTCACAATGCACACCATAAAAATAACGTATCCAAACATTAATGCAAATACCACAACCGCTAAGTCCAAGTTATATGTAGAATAGTTCTTCTCATAAACCTTCAACCTCCTCAAAGCATAAGCTATCACTTTCCCATTCTACATCAATACCCTAATACCAATCCAAGAAGCATAACAATATATGGTAAAATCCTCTCCCTCCACGAATAAGATCAAAATTTGAGTAGTAGTAAATAAAGTGTTGAGCTTTAGAAAGCTTACCTCACACACATCAAATCATAGAAAAGCTACTTACTTTTAGGTCAATCTAGTTAATGCACATGCAATGGATGAGAATCCCTCCACAAATCGTCAATAATAATTTGCAAGATCTAAGCAACTCTAAATCTCGGTATTGAAAGTAGGTATGTCCCAATTTCAAATTGTCTCAATCTTCTTGAGATCAACCATAAAATTCTTCTTGGACACTATATGTCCCTAAAAATGTCACCGAACTAACCAAACCTCACACTTAAAAAAACATGCGTAGATCTTAAAACCTCCTTCAAATTTTCAAGCACAATCCTCGAATGATACTCGTGCTCCTCCCTACTCTAAGAGTATATCAATATATCACTGATGAAGATAATAACAAAGAAATCCATGTACGATAGAAATAGCCCATGAAGATATACTTGATCTAATAAATCTCTTACTCAACTAGTCTTGGTACCGTTCTTTCAATTCCACAAGAGCATTCCAATAAGAAATGATAGAAAAAAGCCTAGTGTCCTACTCTAAGCCAATACTAAATTCGATATCACAACCAGGTGAAACACTTTCAAGATTTTTTTTAATTTTTTTTCATTGGAACTGATTATAAAGGAGAATTATCTATCCTAGTATCACAAACATAAGTTCAATAGGTGATCTATCACTTTCTCTTTTTACCCGTTGAGACTTCATAATTGAAAATATCCTTCTTAGATAAGTACTGAGAGTTTCTTACCACTTCATATTAGGAATAGTTAACAAATCTGATGCTATCGGCTTGGTGTAATAGTTTGAAAATGCATGATATGGAGAAATTCAATTCATATTCAGAAGAACTAAGTCTGTCCACGTGTCATGTATTACCAAGTCAACAACATAAGATCGATGTAATCGATCTACCTATAAGAACCATCTACAGGTGTAGAAATATGTATAGACATAGGAGAAGAGTCGCAAAGCATTTTCAAATCTAAAATAATTAAGGTATGCACTTATGTAAAATGAAGCAGACCCACACTCGAAATAAAACTATAGACAATCAAGAGCATACCAACGATACTTTGAACATCCTTGGTTACCCCAATATAATTAGTTATTTACTAGTGTAATGTTTCTGATCATCACTGTATTGGTCTATGGTCTATATAGCGATTCATACCTACTATGCATATGTCTCTATTGATGTGCTCATGTAGCTTCATACAAATATCCCTTCCAAAATTCTTTAACTAAAGAATCCTCTCCCCCCTTATTTTCAATTAATATTACTGATCCTCAATTCAATATCTAAAATTCTCCTTATATTATCAATTTATTACTATTTATCATTAACCCTCCATTTAAATATCCTCTTTGACTGATATTCAATTTAGCCTTTTATAATCTTTTGATGTGTTAGACATACCCCACCTTGTGGCTTCTATCAAATGAATATCGACATGACCATCATGCCATCCAACTTGAACTACTCAAATTATCTTCAGTATACCTCCACTCCGAAGGATAAAAAGGAAATTCGTCATGCAAATCTTATTACAAGTCTTACCCTCTTAAATGTCATTAGAAGTGATCACATTTTATGTCTTTGTCCTTCCTCAACTTCTCCTCATAGACTTACCATAATCACTATCCTCTTATTTGATCAATTGATCTTCCTAATCTTACACTTCTCTTCAAGACATCAACATTATACCATTTCATTACTAAATTATTCACTTATCGTAAACACATGTCATAAAATTGTCCTAATAATTTCAAATGAAGTTCAAGTACACATGTTTAAATCACACCTCAAGCAAACCATTCTTACTATTTCCAACCTCGTCAATTTAATTTTTTTTAATCAAAAAGCTCATTACCAAGTTATTATTCCAACCATGTAACATCCATACTAAAATGCACAATGTCATCCCCTTTCATTGGGATAAAATTTGAGAATGTTTCCTCACCGTTGATGAGATAATGGAACAAAGCTTTGACATTAAACAAAATTACATACGCAAGATAAGGAATGAAAGAATAGAAGTTTTCTAAAGTCCTATAGCCTCTCTAAGGTAAGTAACGAACGTCTCCACACCAATTTGCAAGACTATACTAGACTCAGCTCTTGTACTTATGAGACCGATGAACCTAGGGCTCTGATATCAATTTGTCACAACCCAAAATCACAAGTCGTGATGGCACCTATGTTCCCAATCGATAGGTAAGCCAACCCAACACACCAATTCAATTCGATATTAATAATGGAAAAACTAAACTACCACCCAAGATTTAATGTCATAAGTACAAGAGCCTCTACAATGATACAAGTCCAAGCTAAAATGACAAGTCTAACGTAAGAAATACTTTTTCTAAATAATAAGACAACATAATAAATTAAGAGATAAATGAAGGTGCGGGCCACAGAATAGACAATCAGCCCACCATAACTTCAAGATGATCAAAACTCGGACTCAAAGCTTCTAGAAATGTGCTTGAATTTGAAATACAATCTGCACCACAAAAGAGTGCAGCAAGTGTAGTATGAGTACAAAACCACGTGTATCCAGTATGTATCATAGACTGACAATGAAGAAGTAGTGACAAGGGTATATAAGAAAATCATCCTTTAATTTTACAAGTCTACATTATACTTATCAGTCAAGTTTCATCCAATAAGGGAAATCAAATATCACGCAATGTCCAACCACCAATAAAGCACAGAATCAACAAGAATGAAGGATGTAATGAGGTGCCATGCAATGTAATGTGACACCATGAAATGATATGTCTCAAATGCCAAGTACTCTCTCAACCATATATACACGATACTACTCGGAAATACATCGAGTGTTTGTGATCCATGGGGGACTCACGAGGTCTATATACCAACACGGACGATCTCAACGCACTATCATAAAATAAAACAATTTCCGCACGGACGATCTCCATGTGCCAAAATTATAATAATAACATCTCACGATTCCCAACACGGATGATCTCCACATGCCCAACTTATACTCAATCTCATGTCAATGCATGTGCACAATATGATTTCAATAAAAGGGGATGATGATGCATCTCAATAAATCAAATATCGGTATGATGTATAATCACCTCAAATATCACAAATATATGAATTCAATAAAGAAACACAATCACACAAAAGAAATCAAGTCAATAATACATCAGCTAATGCCTATATTGTTATGACCCTCTAGGTCATTTTTGAGTTAATGTATTTATTCAGTCGTTTAGAGCATTCCTATAGCGACCCCAAGTCATTTATGACTTGCTGGCACTAACTGTTTGGTCGCCTGGCCGTTCATTTGGTTTTTATGCGAGTTCTAGTGTTTTAGAGTTTTTGAAACTTGAAAAGTTGATTTTAGTCATAACCTCATGTAAACAACCTCAGAACAGAATTCTGACGGTTCCATCAGCTCTGGAATGGCCAAATTAGGCTAATAGCATGGTTAGCATGAGTTACGAGTTGTTCGGTGCTACTTTTGGACCATTTGGCACTTTAGCCTTTGAAATTTGGCCTTAGGTTGACTTTGGTCAACATTCTTTAAAAATGCACTCGAATGAAAATTATGTCAATGCGGTTAGTTCCGAAATGGTGAGTTTGGTCTAGAACGACCCTTCATGCACTTCCTGTTGTGAAATTTGACTTAAAATGGCTTTTGGGTGTGGGACCTACTTTTTGTCAAAATGACCTTGTATGGAAATTTCGACCGCGCATTGAGTCCGAAACGTCGAATTTGGTAGGGTAGCATATCTCGTTTGCATGCACAGGGCTCTGAACGAATCCCGAGCACCCCATCGGAGACTTGGCGACTTCCAAAATCAGTTGTTGCAGCAGGGATGTTGCAGGTCCCCTTCTTCTTCGTGTTCGTAGACCAGGGACCGCGTTCGCGGAGGGCTGTGATCCTTCTCCCTGCATTTGCGGGAAAGCTCCCGCGTTCGCGGAGGTCTAGGGTCCTTCTCTCCACGTTCGTGGGAAGGTCTCCGCATTCGCGGAGGTCTGGGATCTCTCCCTCCGCATTCACTGGCACTACAGCCACGTTCGCGGAGAGCAAGTTCGTCTGGTCTTTCATTTAAAAACCAAACGCAATCAGCTCGAGGAGGCATTTTGTTTTGGCAATTTCTTGCTCTTTTTAACTCGGAATTGAGTGATTCCAAGTCTTGCGGATTTGGAATTGTTGTGGCTTCGTGGGTGATTGATCGAAAAGTGTCGGGAGAGCTTCGTTTGAGTTAAAATTGTTGTGTAGTGGTTGTCCTAGTTTATAATTGAGCTAAATTTTTTAGCTTTTGCATGGTGCTTGTTTTGGATGTTCCGAGCCCTGAATTGTATTCCCTTTTGGAACACAAGTTCGGGGAGGTGTACTGGACCTCTTCACAGAGTCAATTCCAGAATTATTGAAGCAGGTCCCACATTCCCTTTTTTTACTCCAAAATTGGTCTGTCTCCGATTTTGGTAATTTTAGTGTCAAAATGATTGTGCTGAGGTTGTGATTATGTTTTTGACAGTGTGGCAGCTTTTTGAGGCTGTATAGAAGGGGAAAGCTCCAGTGACGTGATTTGGAGTGCCCGCGGTCAGTATACAGGTAGGCTACGGCTTCCTCTCCTTAGACTGAGCATGATTAAGTGATTACATGTTGATTTGTATGAATTTAGGGTTGAATTAGTGGTTGCTCTTATTAGATTCCTAGAATCCATGCCTTAGGCTTTATTGCGGGTTTTTTGGATAATTGAAGCATGTCGGTTGTTATTGTTGATTATCTGTATCATGTGGTGTGCCTTTGCATGGATTGTGTTTATTATTAAAAGCATGTTTGGCCTTAGTCTAGGCTTGGACTAGTGATTGCCATAGACTTGCGTACTTTTGGTGTCGTTAGGCCTTGAAATCCCTCCAACGTCGCTTCGGACAGCTTAGCTCCCTATAGGCTGATATAGCAGACTTGAGTCTGATAGCATGAGCCTTAGTTTAGGCGAATTCGTGGCTTATTAGATCTTTTATGTTCTCTCCCTCTATCTCTGTGGTTCTAAAGTGTTACTGGAAGGTTATTCTATCGCGATGATTGGAGATTGAGTTGTGCTAGACTGGGAACCTTATGTTAATACTTTTGGGTTGGCGGCGTCTCACGGTGACTTGACTTGGCATGGGATTCTCCTTGGAAGTGGCACACCCCTGGCACTCTTGTTGCTTAGGTTATGAAATGGTTGGTTGTAGTGATTATTACGATTCGAGGCTGTTATATCCGGCCTGAGACTGATGTTTTGGATTTGAGGCCCAGCTTCTACGACTTTGGGTTCTTGGAGCCACATACCCATAAGTCCCCAATTCACTCCACCGGGCAGGGTTCGAGTCCTTGACTTAGTACTTTTAGCTTTGTTCGAGTCCATAGCTACTTGCACCTCGATTTGAGTCTGTGGTTATATTTACACGTGGCTCGAGTCCACGACTATCCTTAGCCTGGGTTCGATTCCTCGGTTACTTCAGATCCCGGATCAAGTCCGTGATCCTTCATTTTCATTTTTGGATAAGCTTCAGGCATATAGATTGGTTCGGTTCAAGTCCGTGAAAGGTGGTGGAAATTTTGGGAAACTTCGTCGGATCCTCTTAATTCGTTGCTAGCTCTTCCTTGTACCTGTCGGGCTTCTGGGGTCCGCTCGGGTTTTACCTTTAACTTGCGCACGAGTGTACCCGTCGGGTTTATGGGAGCCCGGTTGAATTTTGTTATTTATTCTCCTTTGTCTTTGTGTGTTAGTACACTCGTGTGCATACCTAGTAGATTTCACATTTCTGTTTCTGGTCGTAATTTATATTCTTGCATCTCTTATTACTTTTGCTTTTCTGCTCAGTTGGCCTATGATGCCTACTGAGTACCTGTTGTTTTGGTACTCATGCTACACTCTACATCTGTTTTCGTGATGCAGGTCCAAGCATCAGCTACCAGGGTTGACGTCAAGCCAGCTGCGGTCAAATTCGGAGTCGAGGGTGAGCCCACAGCGTCCTAAAGTTACCTGTCTCCTTCTGTTTATACATGTTGCATTGACTTTTGCTTTTTGAGACAATCTGGTTTCTGTGGTCCACTTTTGGGACTTGTACTCTTTTTGTTAGCAGCTATGTACATATGACTTCCAGGTTCTGGTAGGTATCTTCCATTTGTATATATTTTTGGCTTGCTTCCGCGTCTTCTTCTATGATTATGTTACTTATGTTACCATTTAGCTTGAGTTTAGTTTCTTCCCTCAATCCCATTACTTGTAAGTTTCGGGATATGGGCCGGCTTGCCTACTGATGGGTTTTAGTAGGCGCCATCATGGCTCGAGGAATCAGGTTGTGACAAGTTGGTATCAGAGCCCAAGGTTTATTGGTCTCACTTGTACAGAGCTAACTCTAGTCGAGTCTTGCAGAGACGTGCGTGACTTATCTTCGGTAGGCTACAGGATGTCGTTAAGAAGATTTCCTATTTTGTATCATTTCGTGCATCGTTTTCTAATTGGTTTCATGGAATCTTATTTGTCTCACTCTTTCACATGATGGCTCGCACGCGTAGTAGGGCGGCCGGGGTGTGATGCACTCGGGCTTGCGAATAGAGCCCCAGCTAGGGGTAGAGGCCGACCCCGAGGTCGAGGTAGTGCTGCAGCACCAGCCCAAGATAGAGAGACGACTCCGGAGCCAGAGGCGAAGCCTCAGGTAGATCATGTTTTTCCTCAGTCGGTGGGACTGGGACTTGCCCAGCAACCACTCGCACCAGCTGCCACTCCGGATCTTCAGGCGATGCTCACCCAGATTTTAGCGGCCATAGGTGGTATGCAGCAGTAGGCTTTAGCTCCAGCACCGCCGGGTCAGCTTGCTCAAGCGGCTTCAGAGGTTCGGCAGCCACCAGGACCGGCCGCCGCTCAGCCGGATGATTTATAAAGGGTTATACCACTACTAGAGAAGAAGATGCTCGGGGCTTTTCTACGATTGTCACCGCCGAGGTTTTCTGGGGCTGCTGGGGAGGATGCCCATGAGGCATGAGTTTCTTACTTCTTGCCGAGAGCGGCTACATACCTTGGGGTTGGTGGAATCGAGAGGAGCCGACTTCACCGCTTATCAGCTAGATGGGCCTACCAGATAGTGGTGGCGTTCTTACTTAGATACAAGGCTACCTAGGTCTCCACCGATATCTTGGATAGAGTTCTTAGAGGCCTTTTTGGCTAGGTTCATTCCGCAAAGCATCAGAGATTGGCTTCGTGATGAGTTTTTGAGGTTAGAGCAGGGCTCCATGACTGTGTCTGAGTACGAGGCCAGATTCTATGAGCTATCCCATCATGCTACCAGGATCTTACCTACGTAGGAGGAGAGGGTTTGATGCTTTGTCAAAGGATTGAGGCTACAGCTTTGCATTGAGACTCAGTTCATGGTTTCAGTCCATGATTTGGCTTAAAATGGCATTTGGGTGTGGGACCCACTTTTAGTCAAAATGACCTCGTATGGAAATTTTGACCGCGCCATTGAGTCTAGAAAGTCGAATTTGATGGGGTAGCATATCTCGTTTGTGCGCACGGGGTTCTGAACGAATCCCAAGCACCCTGTCGAAGACTTGGCAACTTCCAAAATCAGCTGATGTTGCAGGTCCCCTCCTTCGCGTTCGCAGACCAGGGACCACGTTTGCGGAGGGCTGGGATCCTTCTCTCTACGTTCTTGGGAAGGCTTCCGCGTTCGTAGAGGTCCAGGGTCCTTCTCTCCACGTTCACGGGAAGGTCTCCGTGTTCGCAGAGGTTTGGGATCTCTCCCTCTGCGTTCGCGGGCACTGCAGTTTCGATTGTTGATTGATTGCAAATTCGATTAAGGCAAGTGAACTCTTAAAACCTTGTGAATCTTTTAGAATTCCGACTTCCTTTCTTGATTGCGTTGGGGAGTAATGGGTTTGAGGTATTGGTGAATTCTTGTATGAATCAATCTAAAATTGACCGGCAGGGTTAATAAAATGGCTTTGTGTGCTAAAGTGATAGGCCAAAGTGTGATGGGCCATGAACTTGATATTGTTGTGTAATTGATGAATGGCTATGATAGTCTCGATGTGATCATGAATGTGTTGAATATGTCTTTTGCTCATCGTGAACTATGGGACTAGACTTGAAAAACTCTTGCTTAGCTATTGATTCTACTTGTGATTGAAGGAGTAGTGAAATGGAGAATATGCAATTGATCTTATTTAGGTTGATGTATTCGATGATGTTGATATATTGTTGATAGTGTGACGTGATTTGCATTGATATGAATTGCGTTGTGACTGTGAGCAATATCATTCTTCTCATTATTTGTGTGAACATGCTTGTGTGCATTGGTTCTGGAAACAGTATGATGAGACACTTTGATGATTATGCCGATGGAAAAGGGTTCCGGCAAGTGACTATTATGCCGATGGGAAATGGTTTCGGCAAGTGATGATTATGCCGATGGGAAATGGTTCCGGCAAGTGATGATTATGCCGATGGAAAATGGTTCCGGCAATGCCGATGGGAAATGGTTCCGGCGATTGATGATTATGCCGATAGGAAATGGTTCCGGTGGATACATGGTCCTTGTGTTGCCCCCATGGTTCCGGTCTGAGATTCAGCGGATGTGTATCGTAGGGCAGACATGCATTACTCTACTTGTCGTTGCATTGCATTATATTGCCTGATCCCTGTAATTGTGGTGTTATGTTTATGCCTTGTGACTCTGGGATTTATATGTTGATTCTGAGATGAGTTCTTTCGTTGATGCTGTTGAGCTGTTGTTGACTTTCGTATTATTTGAACTGTGGATTGGAATCTATTAGGTTGGGCTGATTTTATGGGTAGGTTGTAGTTATCGGAGGTTCGGTTGGAAGTAAGGGTTTCGTGATTCTTTTAGATTTACCTCGTTTTATTAGTCGATTTGCTGGGTACCGTGTTGTTTGGTACTCACCCTTGCTTCTATACTTGTGTAGGTGCCGAGCCCGGACCGTGACCTAGTACTCTCTTCTCCTTCTCCGAGGCTTTTTGAGGACATTTGAGAGTTGTTCGATGCTGGCGATCTCTCTCGGCCTTTTTACTTTTTGCTTTGTTTCTACTTGAGATACAAAGACTTGAGACTTGTATTTTCTTTTAACTTCTGTAATAGTGGCTTGTACATGTGACAACCAGTCTTGGGTTGGATTTGTTTAAGTTGAAAAACTTCCGCTTGATTCTTCTCTTCGTTATTTATGTTCTTTTTCATATTGTTGGGTTTAGGCTGACTTGTCCTAGTGGGATAGGACAAGTGCCATCACACCCGGTTTTTGGATTGTGACAATCTCGGCTCACGTGGTCGGTGGATCTTGAGTCTACAATCCTCATAGGATAAGATTCAGTTAGTAAAGAAGTGCTAGAAACATACAAGTTCAATATAGGCTAGTTTCAAAACTGAAGCATCTCATTTTTAAATAGAGAAAGACAGCAAAGATACAAGCAAATAATTCAAATCTCAAGGCTTACACGACCTTAAACTATGATATGAAATTTAATCTTAGAACATTATAGAAGAGCATTTCAGAATCAGTAGAGAACAAACAGAAGCTGAGTTTCGTATCAAGATCGATTTAGCATTCATTTGGCGCGCGCAGACACACACATATATTCCACCCTTCAGGGACCAAGATCCAAGAATTGAGTAATAGAATTTTAGAAGAAGAAGAGAGTGTATTATATCAAAATAGATTGAATGTTCAACGCAATCTACATCTTAGCTTTATACACTTCAATGTACTACACTACATAATGGAATTAACAGTAACTGCTTCTAACAGACTCTAGGCTAACTAACTTCATAACTTGCACGGTTGCAACTAACTAACTTGACATGTCAGCTTCCAGATGCTAACTGTTTCTTCTTCTTTAAACTTGCACCAAAATTTCGAGATTTGATTTCATTGATGCGATTTCATCTTCGTCTCTCGCTCTTTGAGTTCATGTGAGTAATTCTGCTACTACTTCATTGTTCCGGCTTCATCTTCGTCCGTTGTTGTGGCTTCATCTTCGTCCTTGCTCGTCGAGTTCATGTGGCTTCATCTTCGTTCAACTGAGAACGCGTATGTCCTATGAGGATACCACTCGAAAGTTTCAGGATCCGATTATGTTCCAATGATTACACATGTTATTATTGTTGGAAATCTTACAAAAATACTTCTTCACGAACACTTATAGGGAATTCTTCATAGCTTGAGGCGTGTCAAAAGACACTGTCCTTAAGGATATTTTACCTGGTATAGGTGTATCCCAAAAGATTCAATAAACTCTTCTAGTATAAAACTAGGAGTTATAATCTAACAAAGATTCAACGTAGACAAAAACCCAGCACAAAAGAATATAGGAAGAAGAAATTTCTCGCATCTCATATATGTCCTTTTTTATAAGGCAAGAATCACGAGACTATATATATTAGTAACATATCAAGTCAAAAATGGGCTTAGCAACATTCTGATAACCAACCAAGTAATTATCAGTTAATGTTCTAATAAAGGATTGCTAAGATTATGGATGCTAACGGTAAATAGCAATAAACAAGAGTCAATGATATTTACTAATATTAGAATGAGGGGTCAATAAAGACTATTCAACAAGTGGAAATAAATCAAGAATCAATTGTCCTACCCAATTGACAATGAAGCCAAGGGATAAAACGGATAGCATTGAAAAAACCTATTTATGGAGTGGAAATATTTAGGACACAAAATAATATTCTCTTTTTAAATATAATAAGAGATAAAATAATTCCTTTTGAGATATTAGAATCATTTTTTCAACAATTTCCTACATATCTCAAATGGAATATTAAGGAATAGAATGAAATAAAAAGTTTTACTGGATTTTCACTTATGAGTCTAATGCATTGAATCTGGTGTCCATAGACTATGAACCAAACCTAGATAAAATAAGATTAAACTTACTGAACAATTGGTGAAGTTTAGAACTTCTATGAACCAATAATTCTTTTGTAAGTCCAGCGTCTTATTCTATCACATTATGCTCACGTAATCTTTGTCGCGTTATCACGGTTTTGTGCTAAGAGGCCATGCACATGTCATGTATTCCTGAGTGCTCTAGAAATCTGTCACAATTTCATAAAAGCGGCAACACTTTACACTCATATAGGTCCAATCATCCAGTGTATTCTTCAGAGCAATACACCACCTATAAAGGATATGAATTGGATTAAGAGTTCGAACTCAGCCTCACTTTGCCTTGCAAATTGTTGCACTATATTCACACATCATAGGAGAGACATAATTTTATAGTGCTTACTTGACCAACTAATGACTTGTTATTACCCATATTAACCTATTTCTTGGGATCTCCAATCACATAGGTTGGGTTTCCATCATTGTTGATCTTCTCAAATGACAAAAAGTCTAACTCCGCTCGATGTTTCTTTAGTCAGTGAATTCATCAGATTCACCTTCGACTACACAATTTATTTATTTACGTAAATAATTCATCTCACTACAGTATTTTCATTACATTGTATCTCAAACACATGTATCTAATTTAGCCACATAAAATATTGGTTTTATTCCAATTGGAATACACTCTAAGAGTTGTCTTAACCACTTAATCTCATCACCAATCAACTCCACAACAATTAACTCTAATTAGTTATTTTTTATATTATGACACCACCACCAATAATAACTCATAATTAATAGTGAATTTTGAGACTCACATTGCATCATTGTACCCTTTTAATACAACAAAATATTCAATATATTTGGTATTATACTTGTGGTACCTATCAAGCATCACCAATGATTTCTTTCCAAAATAACGCATCAAGAAGAAATATAATTTTCAACAAGAGCATGAGAAATATAATCACTTTTAAAAACTCAACAATAATTTTTTTTCTCTAATGGTGCATTCAATCATATCATAATTGATTATCACAAATATGTATATGCAAAATTTGTTAGCATACAATTAAAAACTTAGATTCTGTTTTTCTTTTCTTTAGGATCATGTAGTAGCAACACACCCCTACACTTTCAAATATTTCATAGTAGAGGTATAACTCTTTTATTTTTAATTTCCATAAAGTTTTAAACTTTGTATATAACATTCAAATGTATATATTAAAATATATCAAAAGACTCCATTTTAATTTCTCAATCAAAAATTACGTTAGCATATCTAGAGAAATAGCAAATAAATGTGACACAATAATATTTGTAACCTATACTCATTATTTATACAATCTCAAAACATAAATAAGAGTTAGCATATAATTTTTAAGTACGCCCAATTCCAACACAAATTTAACCCTTCAAATTTTTATAGAAATAATTCATTGTGTACTATTAAAGTAAAATAAACTAATTAAAATATACAAGTTTAATATGTCACAATTCAAATGAATCAATCAAGTAAATACAAGCACTGCTAGCATTTTCATCTTGAACAATATTAACCACAAATAAATCATGCTTAACATATAAGTATTTACATAATAACATTTGTTAACACAATATCAAATTCAAATAAAACCCTCATTAAATCTTTTCACAATTTCATAATAATCAGCTTGCACGAATGTTGATATCATGTACCACCTCAAGTAATGCCAACATTTGTGAATTTATGAAGAACATATTTTATTCTAAGAGCTTAAGTAGTTCTAGAATCACCTATATAATATATAAATAAATCATTCTTCTTCTTCAACTTGGGTGTAGAATACAAACTTAATTTTGTTGGTACAAATATGCTTAGCAGTACCAAAATCTATCACCCAATCTTTCACATATTAGCCACAAGATTCGCTTGAGAAATGACCACAATAATTATATCATCCGCTTACACAATTGATTTTTCTTAGCGGAATTATCATTTCTCTGAATCATCTTCTGAGGGATATTATGATTTAGTTCACTACACACAAAATAATAGTAATAACTATCTTCGGCTAACCATATCAATTTTCATTAAAAGTAATAAAAATATAGCATGCCCTACAGACCTGTTTTGTTGGACATACACTAGCAAATTTGGGGAACATCGACCCAAGCATCCAAGCATGTTAACACTGGCATAATGGAACTTTTTCTTGGGAAATATTTTCAGTGACACAACTACTGCTGAAGGGTCTCATTAATGGCTAAATTTATACACCTCTAAGTATACTACTTCTCAGAAGACCCAATTCATTCTCCATTCAAACTTAAATAGAAGTTTTACTTGGAAAATATTATTTTTGAGGAAGGTAAAAAATATTAAATCATATTCTAAGTAACGCAGTGCTTTTCTCTCAAACCAATCACCCGCTCAAGTATTTTTAGTAAGAAAAGAATTTGAAATATCCTTAAGATTGTTGGAAATCTTACAAAAATACTTCTTCACCAACACTTATAGGGAATTCTTCATAGCTTGAGGCGTGTCAAAAGACACTGTCTTTAGAGATATTTTACCTGGTGTAAGTGTATTCCCCAGGATTCACAAGCTCTTCTAGTATAAAACAAGAAGCCATAATCTAACAAAGATTCAACATGGACAAAAATCCAGCACAAAAGAATAGGAAGAAGAAATTTCTCACATCTCATATATGTCCTTTTTTATAAGGCAAGAATCACGAGACTATATATATTAGTATATATCAAGTCAAAAATGGGCTTAGTAACATTCTTATAACCAACCAAGTAATTATCAATTAATGCTCTAATAAAAGATTGCTAAGCTTGTGGATGCTAACGGTAAATAGCAATAAACAAGAGTCAATGATATTTACTAATATTAGCAATGGAAATAAATCAAGATTCAATTGTCCTACCCAATTGACAATGAAACCAAGGGATAAAACGGATAGCATTGAAAAAACCTATTTATGGAGAGGAAATATTTAGGACACAAAATAATATTCTCTTTTTAAATATAATAAGAGATAAAATAATTCCTTTTGAGATATTAGAATCATTTTTCCAACCATTGGGGGTTCCAATGGGGGCTCCAATGATTATATATGATGTTCTTGAGGAATTTTCAGGAATGAAGTTTTTATTTTTCTATTAGTTTAAAATTTTATAAAGTTGCAATTTTTTATGCTAGTTTTTGTAGTCTCATTTTAGAAGACAACACCATATCATAGCTAATAACTAGACATGAATGAGCATTACTTTGCGCAACCTATTGTTGCAAAAAAGATGTTTCTATTACTTTGCACTTACTTTTATAGTAGAAAAGATATTTATATTACTTTGCACTTACTTTTATGGTAGAAAAGATGTATCTATTACTTTGCACTTACATGTGTTGTAGAAACGATATCACTTACTTTTTGTTGTTGAAAAGATATTTTGAGAGATTTTGGAAACGTGTACAAAAGCTCAACTCTTGTGAATAGATCTTGTGTTCCCTTTCCATTGAGATTTCTAGGTATCAGTTGCACTGCATATCCTCGTTTTTCTTCGCACAACCCCTATCAATTGACACTTCTAGTATGAATTATTTCACAAAATATGAGATGAACGTTGACACTAATATATTCAATAAAAAATAATTATAAGATCACATAAAATAAATATTACAAATTAAAGTCATAATGAAAATTATCATAATTTAAAGGCTTAAGACATCGACAATCACTTAAAGTTGTCCGCATAATTCACTTGAACACCTCAACTAAGGCTTGTACATATTGAACACCTCTATCACTTCGAATGGATACCTCTTCGACATTTTTTTGACAATCAAACAAAAATTTAAAGTGTGTGAGTTACACTCACGATGATATGGCACAATGACGAATTAAATTGTGACATATGTCATTTGGGTTCAAAATATTATTTTAAAATATATTATAATAAAATATTTTAAAGCAAAAAAAATTATAGAAAAACAAAAATTAACCCTACACAACCCACCCACCCAAAACATTCCCGATAGGAACCCTTCTGCCGACCGGCCACCACAGTCCGTCCACCATATGGTGATCGTGAGTGACGAGTATCTTCACTCTATATTTCTGGCAATCAACACCATAGCTGCTACCTACCCTCTCCCTTCTATTTCGATTTGGTGATATCCATCAACACCATAGCTGTCATTTCTTCGATTTCATTGTCTTCCTCAAACATCAATTAAGATTTGTTGATATTTTTTGTATTGTGGGTTCCTTAAGGTTTGAATTTTTTAACAATTTCAAAGAAAATAATTTTAGATTTGTAGTAATCTTGCCGAAAAAAATGGAGGTTCACCAGATTTTTTTGACACAATCTGATTTTTATTTTTTTTGATTAAATTCCATCCTACAGATTTAACTCTTTTGAGTTTTTCTACATTTTATAAGGTTAGAAATTTTCAAATTTGTATGAGTCAATTCTTCTGAATTTTTCTATTTTGACTGTTATTTGTTTAATGGGTACTTTTTCGACTAAGATAATGATGACAATATCGATGATGGCGGAGTGATAGTAGAAAGGAAAAATAAAGGAGAATATAGAAAGGGGTATGGCACATGACGATGGTAAAGAAATGTAGAAGATTTAATGGTTTGGAATTGGGGAAGAAGACACTGTTTAGGATTTTTTTTTATGTTCAAATGTTTTCTTGACTTTTTAAATGTTGACATGACATTTTGTGTTTGGCCTATGAGTAAAATTTCTTAGTTTCATGCGCGTCTCATGGGTGTATTACACGTATGATGCCATATCATCAAAAAGTATTTAGTAGGTACATGTTTTGAATAAGAGAGGTTTTCAATAGGTACACCTCTTAATTGAGATATCCAAGTGAAATATGCGGATAATTTTAAGGGATCATCGATGACTTAAGCCTAATTTAAAAGTACTAAATCATGCTAAAACATGTCTAATAAGTATTAATTACATGATTAAACATTAAAGAAAAATTAAAATTAGGTTATGTATTTTAAATGTTTAAATCAATGTAAAACTAAAGAACAAATATTCAACATTATTGTCATTCTTAATATTGAATTAATTTTTTGTTAGCATTAGTATTGATTTGATTTGATTTTGATTTGAGCTTTATTAGAGTTACCAATACATATGGACTATAACCTTTATTGGACCATTCAAGATTTTAAGCCTCAAAAACTTGAAATAATATGTTAAAGATAAAAATTATGAAAAAGTATAAGAAATATTTATAAATTATATCAAAGTAAATACTTTTATGTATAAAATAAATTTTAAAAATTATATATAATGTCGGGTTGATTTGGTCTCGGGTTGACTTTTTTTTAGTTAAAATCAAACCAACCCAGGTATAGTCAAAAAAAAATTTCAATACCAAATCAAGTCAAACCAAACCATTAGTCATATTTGTTTTTCGATTTGACTCGATTTATGATTTGGTTCAATTTTCGATTCGATTTTGTACACCTCTACCTGTCCTAATGTCGTTTGATGCCAAGTCTAGTGCCATCAGAGCTAGGTGAGCCTGTGGACATGACACTTGAGTCAAGTGTCATAAACTAGAGATACCCAAAAATAAGCCTACTTCCTTCGGTCATATCTAGGGGTGTCAAATCGATGGAATAGGTTGAAATTAGAGATATTAAAATGGATTTAAATGAAAATCAGGTCGGGTAATGACCCTTTCAAATTTACTTAGGGCTCAAATGGGCTAAAAATTGGTTTGAATCTCCACCCAATTTAACCCACTTAATCTCAATAATTTTAATATATTTTTATTTGACTTTTACACCCACAATTTAAATTTTAAATCAATAAAATAATAAAAATATGTTATAATTGGATAGATAAATCCTAGAAGATAAAAAATAGTGTAACACTCCAGAAATTTCTAAGTTAAGACCCGAAGCATTCTTGAATTAAGTATAAGGTCGTGCCGAGTGATTCTTAATTGTTCTTAGATTCTAAGGTCAATTCAATAGTGTGAGAATGATTTTGGATATCAATTAAGGTCACTAGAATCCCCTAGCACAAAGTTGAGTTGAAAGCTTCCCTATCAAGTAAGTTTTGACCTAAGATTCTACTTAGGTCAACTTCAAACGATGATATTTTTCAATACATAAAGAATTAGGTGGCTCATTACCTACCAAAATTAAAGGTCTTTGAGTCTTCTTTCCAACGCCACCAAGTTTACTTCATTTCAAGTTCGGAGTAAAAAGATATGTCCATTTTAGTGAAGCCTCCCTTTCAAGGCACCTCGACAATTTTTGAGAGGGGTAGTTTTGTCTTTTTGCACTCCTTCTAAGCCTAAGTCACACTTTTCCCACTTAATTAAGGGTCTAAACAGTGTTAAAATATTATTTCACTTTCTTTAAAACTTAGAAGAATTAGAGCAAGGTTCCAAGAGGAGAAAAGGCTAGGGTTTCAAGCGTTTTTTAAGTTTCCATCGATTTCGCCAAGAATCTTTGTTCTTCCAAGTATTTAAGACTACTCATAGTGTTGGACTAGTTCGTCCTCATGCCTTATATCTCAATTCAGTCAGAAATCATCACATCTAAAGGATCCATTCATAGTTCTTGATATTGAATTCAGTTCTCTAACAATTGAGGTTTTGATTCCTTTGTTTTTGTGAATCTTATAATGTTGTTCATGCTTAGTATTACATGAATCCTATTGATTTAGTAAAGTTATGTTTTCAAAAGGAATTGTATGAAAGTTTCTCATGTATTGATTTTGGGTTAGAAAGACAAGTAGAATTTAGGAACAATTTCTCTATTCTAAACCAATTTGGGGTCCTAATTTAACTCGAAATTCGTTGGGGATGCTAGGGAGGGCTCAGGGGCGGCGCGCCATGAAGACGCCAAGGCTGGCCTTCAACCATTCAGGGCCTGGCACCCCGCGACAGCAATGCGTCCCACGTGTGCTTGTGAAGTTTGGGGCCTAGCGCCCCGCGCCAGCAGTGTGCCAAGGTCGCCTGGGCTGATTTCTTCTTTGTTTCATCCGGACGTGTTCCTTTAACTTGTGGCTACGCTTCCCTCCTCTATATTACCTCCTATAGGCTCCATTTACCTTTGAAAATTCCTGCATATCCTAATCATACGTCTTAATGCACATTCAAAACTAAAGTGAGTTTAAGAGAAAAGTTCAAGAGCTTTTATTGAGTTATTATTGAGAATCCTTTTTAACCAACAATGATCTTAAATTAATTTTATGAGAAAGCAAAGATGAGTTTTGACAAGAGTTTAATACATGATTGAGAAAGAATATAAGGGAACTAAGAATTCCCAAATGTAACATTTTTACATTAAGAAAAAAGAAACTTTTATTTCTAGAAAGAGTTTATGAGTTCAGGATATTTCAGAGCAGTTACCTCTTTTAAGAGGTTATTTTGAGTAATTACCTCAAAACAGAGAAAGGGTATGTTTTATACATTTGAGCATGAATATATTATTGGGAGTAGTATTGATCACCGATATAGGGATGAGTTCGGACAACTCAAAATCCTCATAAACCATGTCTGCCTACATGGGTAAAGGATCATACTTTTTAGATGAATCCTTATCGCTTAGTGGATCCACTAAGTTGAGAGGTTCTATATCTCAACATGGTATAGAAAAGCTCTGGCAACGTGGGCGTGACGTTGTATCATCACTTAGCTTATAGTGATGGTTATCGATTAGAGAATCTCCCAAATAGAGTTGAAGTGTATTTTACTATATCACTTATTATGTTGAGTTTCAGAGAAAGAGTAAGTACTTGTGAAGTTTTAAATGAGTTAGTTCCTTTACTTCTTTACATTCAGCTTGAGTATATCATTATTTATTACAGTCCTTTCCTTTAGTTGTTTTTCTTCGACTATATTACATACTCGTGCATTCAATGTACTAATGTCACTCGACCTGCATCTTTTATGATGGAGATACAGGTGTTCAAGATCATCAACATGCATTTCGTGGAGATCACTTAGCGCTTCAGATAGCTTTTATGAGCCTCCTTGCTTTCCGGAGGATTTCACATTCATTTTTTTTCATATTCAGTCTTACTATCATTTGAGGTGTCGTGGGTCTTGTCCCAACACCTATCTTGACCAGTTAGAGGCTTCATAAATAGAAAAAGTTAGATGTTTTCGATTGTTTCCTCAAGATGTTCATTTAACATATGAATTATGCTAAGTATTTCAAGACAATGTCTTAAAACTTTTCTTTAAATGTTTAATTGCTCATCTATTTAAGCTTCCGCGTATCTTATAGAGTCATGTGAGTCACAATTAACCAGGCCAAGGGTTCGCTTGGGGCCAGCAATGGTCTCCGAGTGTCGGCCACGTCCAGGGTGTAGGCTCGGGGCCTGACAAACTTTGTATCAGAGCACAGAGTTCAAGTGTCCTAGGGTGTCTATGAAGCCGTGTCAGTAGGATCTTATTTATGGTTTTGAGTACCCCACTTCTATAAATGAAGGGCTACAGATATTTAAGTAAAGTTTCCCTTCTTTCATACTCTAAATCGTGCAATAGAGTTGTGCCATAAGGAACTTATTCAAACTCGTGCGTTTCTCAAATCTATTCGACTACCCCTCATACTCAAGGTGGTTGAAATAGCAAAGCCCATATTCTTATTGATGAGTTACTCTCAGGTAAAGTCTTCCGAAAGTCATGAGACTACAGAAGGGCTTGAGAGAAGCCCGTGAGTGAGTTTAAGTGTTTAGATTCGAAAGAATGCACTCTTATTCATATAAATCATGCATTCAAGCTAAAAGTGAGATGTACTCTCAGATTCTCTTCTTTAAAATCTTGTTTCAGATGATACCCTTTAAGAGGGGAGTGTGCTTTAGAATGCTTGGGTAGTATTTCCACCCGGAAGCTAGTGTGTTTTGAGATATTAGGAGCTAGTAGTAGTAGAAGTGCCCAGAATTAGAAGAATGCATGCAGAGGTATAGTAATCTAAGAAAGGAGGATAGTGATGAGGTAAATTATATTATTGCAGTCATGCACCCAGCAAGTTATTAATGAGGATTTTTCCCTTATGGGTAGACTAAGAAGTGATGAATTTGTGTAGATTTCATTATAGAAGATAGAGTAATAGTTACTAGTCAAGATGAGTTAGAGTATACTTTAACCATAAGGGAGTTTATGTCAATGTGTCATTGTGTTAGTGAAGATCAAGTATAGGTGTTGAATAAAATAGCAGAGTAGTCATAAGGTGATAGATTTAAGCTAGGCTTGTGATTTTTAAGGGAGAGCCCCATGATATTCAGAGGGTTATAAAAATAATTAGGCAATGATGTATAGTGAATGGGTAAATAGTACTTAAGTTGTGAAATGGAATATGACCGTAAAATGTAAGTATGTAGACTGAGAGGTAAAGATTGACTACTTGTCATGAGGTCTTAGTGAGTGAGTATTTCTTAACTTTATCTAGTAGTTGTAAGATTAGTATAGTATGTGAGCAATTATATTGATATCTCTGTTTAGTACTAGACACTAAGCTTGAATTTGAGTTGCGTGTCGTGATAAAAAGGATGGCAGCAAGACGATGATGATATTAGTTTTGAGATTTGATCTGGTAGATTTGACATAGAGTAGGTGAGGAATTAACGTGTTAGTTGCAATGAATTTGAGTGGTACAAGTGTGGTATTATGGCCCTTAGATGAGAAAAATGAAGTATGGCTAAGTCATTAGATTAGCAAGAGCATTATGAGGTGTACCCTAGATCATATGTAGTCGGACGAGGTTCTAATTAAGTTTATGATTTTTTCATGTGTGCCTAGATAATATATTTGAGTTATCAATGTGGAGTAGGCTGATATAAGCATTATTTATTACCCTTAAGAGTTTGATCGGAGAGATCATAAATAGTCAATGATGAGACTTTCAAATATAGTTCAAGTTTCCTCCAGTTAGGTTGATATGAACTTAGAAGGACTATATTAGTGGGCTAAGAAGGAGAAGTCAGACTATTAAGAGTTAGATTAAGCAGATTTATAAGCCAATGGGAAGTGGTTAAAAGAAGCATCTTAGAAAGAAAACTTAGAAGGAATCTTAGTGCCTGCACGTGGAGAATTTAGTAGCAATGAGAGTAGCATTTCCTAGGTATTAGAGTAAATCGAATGTAGACCACTTTAGAGAAGATGGAATAGATCCATAGCCTTAGAGTGTTAGTTTCGGACCTAAGGGGGAGATATTAAGGTGAGGAACCAAATCAAGTTTTAAGAATCATAAAGAGGTGTGTTCATAAAGAGTTAAAGTGATATATCGATCCGTTCATACTCTAGAGTTTTCCTCAAATTTTAGTCGTTACAACATCCTATTAATGTTTCTAATATTAGAATTGTATCCATGACCTATGCTCATACACTTTAGACAGATTTACATGTATGCTCAGTTTCCAGAATGAGGGGCAAAGACTTTAGTCCATTGATCACAACCTTATTACATAAAGTCATTGATATCAGCCTCATGATATGAACCTATTCATAAAAGCACTCATGTCTCACAGTATGCTCAGTCTCACAAATTCATGATTTACTCTCAATGGCTAGCAACATAATGTTACGTCATTCATATTCTTACATTAGATTTCTGGAATGAATCGTCCTTATGATCTCTCGCTCTAAGCTTTTTCAATGATCCCTTTTCAGCCGTGTTAGTAATGGTGATGATGAGTAGTATTCCTAAATAGCAGGGTGGAAAGTTTTGCTAAACTTGAAAGCTATCAGTCTATTGCTTAAGGCATAGTAGTTCTATTCTTACTTTGTACCCAAATATCCTTGTTTCATGTCAAATAATTTCAGATAGAGTGTGACTATGTTCAAACTCATATCGTTCATGACTTATGTACTCTAGTCCAGTTTCAAAACTATTAGTATCAATCAGTTCTGCCTATGTTAGTAGGCAAGCTCAGAAGCTAAGAGAGGTAGAGATAGTAACTTTTTCCCCTCCATTCTTAGTTTAACTATCATTCGAGGACGAATGATCCCAAGGGGGAGATATTGTAACACCCCAGAAATTTTTAAGTTAAGACTCGAACCATTTTTGAATTGCGTATAAGGTCGTACCTAGTGATTATTAATTGTTCTTAGATTCTAAGGTCAATTCATTAGTGTGGGAATGATTTTGGACATCAATTAAGGTCACTAGAATCCCCTAGCACGAAGTTGAGTTGAAAGCTTCCCTACCGAGTATGTTTAGACCTAAGATTCTACTTAGGTCAACTTCAAACAATCATATTTTTAGTACATAAAAAACTAGGTGGTCCATGACCTACCAAATTAAAGTTTTTTGAATCTTCTTTTCAAAGCCACCAAGTTTGCTTCATTTCAAGTTCGGAGTAAAATGATATGCCCATTTTAGTGAAGCCTCCCTTTCAAGGCACCTCGATAGTTTTTGAGAGGGGTAGTTTGGTCTTTTCCCACTCCTTCTAAGCCTAAGTCACATTTTTTTTCCACTTAATTAAGAGTCTAAACAGTGTTAAAACATTATTTCACATTCTTTAACACTTAGAAGAATTAGAGCAAGGTTCCAAGAGGAGAAAAAGCTAGGGTTTCAAGCGTTCTTCATGTTTCCATCGATTTCGCCAAGAACCTTTGTTCTTCCAGGTATGTAAGGCTATTCTTAGTATTATACTAGTTCTCCCTCACGCCCTACATCTCAATTCAGTCAGAAATCATCACATCTAAAGGATTTATTCATAGTTCTTGATATTGAATTCAGTTCTCTAACAGTTGAGGTTTTGATTCCTTTGTTTTTGTGAATCTTATAATGTTGTTCATGCTTAGTATCACATGAATCCTATTAATTTAGTAAAGTTATGTTTTCAAAAGAAATTGTATGAAAGTTTCTCATGTATTGATTTTGGGTTTGAAAGACAAGTAGAGTTTAGGAACAATTTCTCAATTCTAAACCAATTTGGGGTCCTAATTTAACACAAAATTCGTCGGGGATGCTGGGGAGGTCTCTGGGGCGGCGTGCCTTGAAGGCGCCAAGGCTGGACTTCAGCAGTTCAGAGCCTAGCATACCGCGCCAGCAGTGTGCCCCAAGTCTGCTTCTGAAGTTTAGGGCTTGGCGCCCTGCGCCAGCTGTGCGCCAGGGGTCGCCTGGGCCAATTTCTTCTTTGTTTTATCCGGACATGTTCCTTGAACTTGTGGCTACACTTCCTTTCTTTGTATTAGCTCTTATAGGCTCCATTTACCTTTTAAAATTCTTGCATACCCTAATCACATGTCTTAATGCACATTCAAAACTAAAGAGAGTTTAAGAGAAAAGTTCAGGAGCTGTTATTGAATTATTATTGAGAATCCTTTTTAACCAAATATGATCTTAAACTAATTTTCTGAGAGAGCAAAGATGAGTTTTGTCAAGAGTTTTATACATGATTGAGAAAGAAATAAGGGAACTAAGTATTCCCAAATGTAACATTTTTACATTGAGAAAAAAGAAACTTTGATTTCTAAAAAGAGTTTATGAGTTCAGGATATTTCAGTGCATTTACCTCTTTTAAGAGATTATTTGGAGTAATTACCTAAAAACAGAGAAAGAGTATGTTATATATGTTGACACCCAATTTAGACGGACCTATAACCCTTTCTGAATTGCTATTTAATTAAATATGTATTAAAAACCCTTTTTCTCTTATTACAATTTCAAACTTTTAAGTAACTTTATGTAAATAATTATATATTTAAATATTCATAATTTTATGAAAATTATTATAATCAAATTATTATTTTTATATTTTATCGGTTGTTAAATTTTGAAATAATTATTTAACTTATCGGTTTAAGGTTTAAAATAATTAAGTTTGCTTAATTTATATAAAAATTATTTTATTATGTGTAGTACAGTATTAGTTAAATAGCAATTCACCTAATCTTCCCTTAAATTATTTAAATCTTAGCCTGTCCTATTTCAATTCATTGCAATTCTAGCCTTTCATATTCAATTTCATGTCAATCATAGCCATTTGTGTATTTCAATTTTAATCTTTTGGCCTACAAATAATGTCAATTGTGTCCCATCTAATTTACATCACAAAGATCCCCATCTTTAATTTGAACCATCCGTCATTTAATTAAATTTCGAAGATCTAATCTCAACCCTCCATCACAAGTCTGCTAATGACTGAGATCAAATACCTTCACCTTCCTATTTTAACACCTAAAAGAGTAACAATAGCCTCATTCTACATTCTCCCTCACCAAAAATAGCCACACCCTCCATTCTCTTCCTCTCCTCCGTCGCCCTCTCCCCTCTTCACCTCGCTATTCGCCATCTCCGGCGAGATCTCCAAGGAGCAGCCGCTCCTCTCCTCCAAATGCCACCCTCTGCTCACCGCCGGCGAGAACCGGTGAGACACCACCCAAGTCATCAATCCTCCTTCCCATTCTCTCTCCAGCAAGCCGAACGAAATAATTTGGCTTAAGCATCAATTAAGGTGCATATTAGAGAAACTAACTAACACTCTCTATTGAATGAAATAATTTGGGGAATCGTCTAACGGGGTAGGGGCATTTAGGCCCTATTTGGAAATGATGGAGGGTGACTCGAGCAAAATATTGACAAACTCTGATTTGTCTCGATACACCGAATAAGCTGAGTGCTGATCCAAAAAGGAAATATTTTAATTTAGGTTTTCGCTTTTCTTTTCTTTTCTAATATTATGCGTATTTACTTGGGGTAGTTTAAATAATAAAAATGGTTCACTTCTTTTTATTAATTGTGTATTTTATGTCTTCTCGCTCCTTTCTTTAGTTGTTTCAAGTTAGCTATTTGTATTAAATGATTTGCTTTTATTTGTTTCATCACCTAGTCTAGTTTGATTAACTGATAATAAATAAATAGACCTTATTTGCTACATGTTTAACTCCCACATAAATATATGAGATACGACTGGGATCCACCTTTTGTGGATCTCGAGGGGTGCTTAACACCTTCCCATCGAGGTAACTTGAACCCTTACCTGATCTTTGTGTTCGTTGACCTCATTTGATTAGAAATAGTTATGTTAGATAGGTGCCCTAACGCGCTTTTAATTCGTTAGGTGGCGACTCTTCTCTTTCAAAATTCCAAAAGAGTTGTTAGGTCGTTGCATTACCCATTTTACAAAAAAAATGGAGCGCGACAGAATGACGACTCTGCTGGGGATAACTTAGGTTCTTACCATTACGTGTTTCATGCTTTATGTGGGGTTTATCTATTTTTGGTCATATTTATTTATTTCCTTGTTTGCTTCTTTTTTTTCCCTTATTTATGTGTTTATTTGCTTTTTTTATTTGTTTATTTCTATGTTTAATCCTCTCCCATTTTCCTTATTTGCTTATTTTCATGTTTATTCATCTTCATTTTCCTTATTTGTTTACTGGCATGTTTATTCCTCTCCCCCTCTCATTTTGTCTTTTGCATCTGTTTATTATTCTGTATTTATTAATTAATTTATTTACTGTTTTCCTTAAACTGCCTATGTGTTACTGTTTTCCATTTAATTGCTAAATGTTACTGCTTTGATAACTGGCATTCCGTTCATACTTCCCCCAATTAGAATCCTCTTTTTATTTTTATTTTTTCTCGTGATGTTATGTCTCTGCACATCTCACAAAGTTCTCTTCAAACACCCTATATAAGAGAGATGACTGATGCATGGTAGAAGTGAATAATCTTACTACCGTGAAACTATATGCCTTCTCGCATAGAATACCTTCAGTCCGTGTCTATCCAACTCTTAGAAAACTTAAGATAGAGCTATCCACCCTTGATTAAGTCATGCATGCGTAAAACCTAAGTGGGTTGACCTTGGTGTCAACTCATATTATTGATGGCCACCCTATCGTCTAAAGAGCCCCAACACCCTTTAGACAAACTGCATACTATGTGTCAACGTGATCATAATAATCAACTTAAGCCAAGTTATGCCAAAATGGAGTTTAGAATTTGTTTGTTGTTTTGTTTGCAGAGTCATGGCCTTCCCTAATTTCGCCAATACGCAAATGGTGGTAGATACGAATCCCAAATTAAGAGACTGGTGGAATGATATTAAGAGGGACCATGAAGTGGAGATTCGCCAACTTTTGGGTGGCTTGACATTCCTCTTATTTGTTGCACCAAACCCTCACTTGATCATGGCTTTGCTGAATTTTTGGGACCCTGTGAGAATGGTCGTCAATTTTATTGATTTCGAATTAGCACCAATGATTAAATAAATTAGTGGTTTGATCAACTTGTCCTACCACGAGTGTGAAATGATTGTACCATATAAGCAATCATCATGGGAGTTTCTAGAAAGTCTGAGAATGAAATACAATCCAACATTAACCTGTTTGGATCTTGGATGGATCTCCTTCGACGTTTTGTATTCATGCTTAGGCCATAAAGATAGTTATCAATTTTTCTATGAAGAATTTGATTGCCCTGTTGAGAGATGGGAAACATATCGTCTGAATGCCTTTGCCATTGCACTATTAGGTTCTCTAGTTTTTCCTAAAGAGAGAGGAAAGATCGACACATGTTTGGGTTACGTGGCTTATGATTTAACTCAAGGAGTGAATAAACCAAGGAAAACTATAGTGCGCATGATATTTGCAGAGATAATGAGAAGTCTGTCTGCGTGCATCTATGGTAGAATGCTATTCGAAGGATGCAACATTCTGCTACAATTATGGGCTATCGAGCACTTTTATAAACGACGCGACACAATAGATCTCCTCCTTGGTTTTGACAACAAGATTCATAGTCATCCAAGAAGAATGGAACATTTTCCCACCCCCGTGAGGATAAAAAATTGGCTCATATATTTTAAAGACTCAACAGCTATCACATTTAGTGGAAACTCTTTTGGTTGTCCACCCCTCGTGCAATTGTAAAAGGCGATGAACGCTATTTCATTGAACTTATTGTCATAAAAAGTGTTCAACCATACGTTCCTCTTTGAGTGCTCCGCCAGTTTTGACAGGTTCAAGTGATACCACTGCGTTCCAACATGGAGCATTTTAAGTACAACTTTGGATTAAATAATTCGTAAGTCCACAACATACTTCGAAGATGGGAGTGGGTATTGACCATTGATATGGATGTACGACGATCCTTCTATACACTTGAGTCTGTACACTTGAGTATTACATATGGATCCTGAAAGAGGGTAAAGGCAGAGAATTAATAGGAGAAGGATACTATGGGCTCACCATGAAAGAGAAAATATATGGGCACGTAATTTATTGAACCGCGGATATGAAGTCACACCAAATACAAGAGAGCAGATGGTGCCAAGCTCTTGGGATCGGTATTTCCGAGATGTTGAATTTCTAGGATAATTTTCCCATGTTACCCCTTTTCCCTTTAGTTTATTTTCAGTCTTTTCATATGATGTAATAGTTGAATTCTTATTCAATAAATGAAAGTTTGCTTTATTTTCGTCTAACTCTAAACTCCAAATTGGCAAAAATGGCTTATATTAATTATTGTGCATCACTTATTTGTCGTCTTAGGCCTACCTCTGGCACAACGGGGCTCCTTGCATTTAGGGCATTTTATTTAGCAAAACAATGTGCTCTTTAACTCAATTTATGCAATGTTCTAACTTGGTTCTCTTTTGATTTTATTTTTGTTTACCCCTCCCCAACGGTTGATCTGTAGACTATGGTTTACCACACACGATCAAAAGGCGCTCTTTCTTCTCCTCCTAGCTCGAGTCACAAGGGAAAGAAAAAAATTGAGTGTTAACAATGTTGCCACGAAAATGGTTGAAACTATTCCTTCGAGTGAGTTGGTCTCAAGGCTGGAACAGAAAATAAGAGAACTAGAAGAAGAGATAGCTGATATGCGCGAATGGGCCAAGTTGTTACTCTCTATCGATCCCTCTTTGGAGACAAACATGGATAACCATCTTGTCACAAATCAGTCCACTTTCCAAAATAATCACCCTACTCAAAATCAACCAAGCTCCATTCATATTCCCCCAATGAATACTCAAAATCCAAATCACCCACATACATATGCCTTCAGACCTGCATATCCTACCCCACGCCCACAGAATCCCATCATGCAACCTCCACGATATCAAACACCTTCGTACCAAACTTCTTGGTATCATGCACCATTCATTTCATACCAAATGCCTCCATATCAAATATCTCCATATCAGCTACCACATCCTTCATACCAACAACCTACATATCCCATCTACAATGTCAAAACCTCCACTCAAAGACATATTCGCAAAAATCTATTCAATGTCCAGAAGAAGCCCATCAAAATTTACACTCATTTAGCTGAACCCGTAGGCCAACTCTATGAAATGCTTTAAGTGGTTGGCTATATGACACCCATTCTTTCTAGGAACCCAGACACTCAATCCAAATGGTATAATCCCAACAAGATTTATGCTTATCATTCAAGAATGAAAGGACATACCATAGAAGAATATCGTGATCTGAAGGACAAAATTCAACAATTGATTGATACTAAAATCATACACTTGAAAGACTTTGTGCCAAAGGAATCCCAATAGTTAACATGTTGAAAGTCATTTGAAGCAGTTTTCAACAAAGGCTTATGTCGTTTGAGTTTTCTACATCAAAGCTCCATTAAGTTCTGGCAAGGAAAGTACCCATATTAGTGGATGGACAATAAATTTATCCCTATCTATATTTTCAGTTATCGTGAATAATGTTCCTTTCAATGTCTTGAATTTTGCTCTTCTGCTATGTAATTTGGAACTACGTCAGACCTGATTCTCGTTTAAGAGGGGATATGTAGGTGCTCCTATGAAGTTCGGTCTTATCCTAATAAAATTATCATTTGATTATGTAAATGAGGCAGAAATTTTGAGAGGATCTCAAAAATTCCATCCATCAAACATCATTTTTCTTGCGAGTCAAATACTGGGGCAGAAATTTTGAGGGGATCTCAAAAATCCCATCAGAAGATTATTTTCTTGCAAGTCACTGGATGGGAATAATTTTGAGAGGGTCTCAATAATCCCTATTATATACTTACAAATCATCAGAGTGGGGCAGGATTTTTGAGGTCTCAAAAATTCATTAGAAACGACTTTTGATCTATAAAGAAGCTCTGAAAGTATAAAAGTTCTACACTGGGGCAGAAAATTTTGAGGGAACCTCAAAAATTTTGAAATTTACATTCAGAATATAAGGACGATCTCCAAGTAGACATCAAAGGAGCATGCTGATCAAAACATAGATACAAATCAACCTCCCCTCTTATAAACTAACTATTTTTCTTTGAATGCAGAAAGGACAGGTACATAAAAAAATCACCAGTAAATGACACTCTATCATTTCAACAGGCAAAGGCCTAAGCTACTTCATGCTTTCAATTATTATATCGTGTCCGCAAATTGCATATGCCCGAAGATTGCATTGTACCTGAGAATTGCATGTGCCCGAAGATTGCATTGTGCCCGAGAATTGTGTCTGCTCGAGAAATTGCATTGTGCCCGAGAATTGCATTGTGCCCAAAAATTGCATGTTCTCAAAGACTGCATTGTGCCCGAGATATTGCATGTGCCCAAGATTGCATTGTGCCCGAGATTTACATGTGCCCGAGATTGCACTGTGACCGAAATTTGCATATGCCCGAGATTGCACTGTGCCTGAGAATTGCATTGTGCCCAAGATTGCTTTGTGCCCGAGAATGCATTATGCCTGAGAACTGCATGTGCCTGAAAATTGCATGTGCCCGAGATTGCATGTGCCTGAGAATTGCATGTGCCCCAGATTTGTATTGTGCCCGAGAATTGCATGTGTCCTAAAATTACATTATTCCCGAGAATTAAATTGTGCCTGAGATTTGCATTGTGCCTGAGAATTGCATGTGCCCGAGATCTGCATTGTGCCCGAGAATAGCATATGCCCGAGAATTGCATGCGCCCGAGAAATTGCATTGTGCTCGAGAATTGATGTGCCCGAAGATTGCATCTACAATGAGCCCAAAAATGATATTGAGCTCGAGAACTATATTGGAACTCCTATTGAATCAAGTCATGGTAATCACATGGAGCCCGATTAACACATCCATATGGAGTTTTTATCGACTCAAGCTACAAGTACCACCTAAGGCCCGAATTACAACGAAACAGATACGCTCTCTTTTCTCATTATTTATGTTCCGAAGGCGTCATAGTCTAAAGGCTCCATCTTTCATGGCCTGCAGACATCATTTCATGGCCTGAGGATTTAATTTATGCTTATCATGTCCCGAAGGTATCATGGTCTAAAGGCATCATCTTTCATGGCCTGCGGACACCATTTCATGGCCTAAGAATTTAATTTATGCTTATCATGATCCGAATGTGTCATAGTCTAAGGGCATCATCTTCATGGCCCACAGACAATATTTTCATGACCTCAGGATTTAATTTTGCATATCATGGCCCTAGACATCATAGCCTAAGACATCATCTTCATAGTCTTAAGGTAAATATCATGGCCTATATGGGAAATTGCATCATGTTTATAAATTATTATTCAATTGATATATATGCCCTAACTACTTTATTTAGTAAGAGTATAAGCTACAGACTTGCAGAAACTGACAGATCGCAGACAACATCAATATCCCTTTCAGATACGACTATCATGCTCATATTTGTTGCAATAAAGGCTCTCTCAACTCTTTGCTACTCATATGATCCTTTGCTCTAAATTTAGGGCATTCCTTACACCATTCATTCCATCTCAATCTCTAATCCTATCTACTCTAGCTCTTATCGGTCCCATTCGAATCCTGTACCGTTATTTCACTTTTAGGAATATAATCCGTTCCTAAATCTAGAACTACACACGGCCTGATTCTCGTAATACCAGAGATATGTAGGCGGCTTAAACCAAAGTCTCGGCCATACCATTTTCCACAATCCTATCTCATTTCAACTGATCCTACTAACATTTTTCTGTTGGTCGATCGAACAAAATCGGCTACTCAGTCAACGTTGGTTGCCCGACAATTCATTGTTCATTCTCAAGAGACCAAGGGGCAACTGTTGGCACCCAATTTTGACCGACCTATAACCCTTTCCAAATTGCTATTTAATTAAATATGTATTACAAAGCTTTTTTCTCTTATTACAATTTCAAAATTATAAGTAACTTTATGTAAATAATTATATATATTTAAATATTCATTATTTTATGAAAATTATTATAATCAAATTATTATTTTTATATTTAATCGGTTGTTAAATTTTGAAATAATTATTTAACTTATCGGTTTAAGGTTTAAAATAATTAAGTTTGCTTAATTTATATAAAAATTATTTTATTATGTGTAGTACAGTATTAGTTAAATAGCAATTCACCTAATCCTATTTCAATTCATTGCAATTCTAGCCTTTCATATTCAATTTCATGTCAATCATAGCCATTTGTGTATTTCAATTTTAACCTTTTGGCCTACAAATCATGTCAATTGTGGCCCATCTGATTTACATCACAAAGATCCCCATCATTAATCTGAACCGTCCATCATTTAATTCAATTTTGAAGATCTAATCTCAACCCTCCATCACAAGTCTGCTAATGACTGAGATCAAATACCTTCACCTTCCTATTTTAACACCTAAAAGAGTAACAATAGCCTCATTCTACATTCTCCCTCACCAAAAATAGCCACACCCTCCATTCTCTTCCTCTCCTCCGTCGCCCTCTCCCCTCTTCACCTCGCTATTCGCCATCTCCGGCGAGATCTCCAAGGAGCAGCCACTCCTCTCCTCAAAACGCCACCCTCTACTCGCCGCCGGCGAGAACCGATGAGACACCACCAAGTCATCAATCCTCCTTCCCATTCTCTCTCCAGCAAGCCGAACCAGTGGCCGGCGAAGGGGCCACCGGCGAAACCTCAAACAGCAATGGGCTCCTCTCCTCTCCGGCGAGGTTGGGGAAAATAACGACAGGAGCGTCGAAGCTCCGACCAGTCGACTCCGGCGAGAACAACAAACACCGCCGCTGCTCCACCAGAAAAACTCCAGTCAACTGTGATATGGAGGTCGAGCTTAGTGTTTGTCAAAGGCAGATCTGTACAGATCCGTCCATGTTTGTTTCTTTTTCTAATTTAATTTTTCATTCATCTTCTCTAACATGTTTTTATGTTCATTCTTGAATTTGTTCTTGGATTTCTATGTGGGAATACTTTCGCATGTTTATTCAAAAAACTCGATATTAGCTGCCAATCTTGTTTTAAGCACGAATTGTTTTGATCTTCTGACTGACAAGCTGATTCTTTGTGATTTTTTATTTTTCCAGACTTGTTGCTATCACTGTGATGATATTGAATACGTTCAAATTTTGTACTGATAAATGTTGTAATCTCTGGCTTATTTGGTTCTTCTTAATCCTAAAATAAATTTTCCTTAACCTCTCTTACTGATTACATTTTTTTGGTTAATTGGGTAGGATATTTTTTCCTTAATGTTAGTTAGTTTCTCTAATATGCACCTTAATTGTTGCTTATATTATTCTGTTAACAGCTCGTGTATGTGTTTAAATTGATACCTGTGATTCCGGTAGTCCTCAATTTGAGTATTTCCTATTTGAGTTTTAATACTAGTTCTTATTTTATTGATTACTCTATATTCTCTGTTATGGTAATTTTAGTATGATAATTGATTCTTAGTGCCTTATTTAATTTAGACAGATTAGTACTTTCTTTATTATGGTAAAATTAGCTTGATTTGATTGTCTTCTTTGATCTAATTTGGCCAGCTTCTTACTTGTTTATTTTTGATAAATTTTTATTCGTTGTGGTCAAAAAACTTTACTGATTGCATTTTTGTTTGATTAAGGGAAGGGTATAGTCTGTCCTCCTTTTACTGATTCATTCTCGGTAAAATTATGCCTTAATAAAATAAAACTTACTTGTTATTTTGGTAACTTTAGATTTTAGTTTTTTTTTTCCTTTTCTCCCCTTTGCTGATTTGTGTGCACCACTATATAAAAAGAGCCCCCTCTCATTACTTTAGGAGGGCTTAATAAGAAGAAAAACACTCTCTACTCTCAAAATATAAAGATTTTTGAAAAACTAAAAGAAAAGTGCTTCTCTGCTTGGTTTGTTTGGTTTGTTGTTTTCGGATCGAAAATTTGGATCGAACTCGTCTTCATTGCTGATAAATAATCTGCTTAACCGGTTAGATTTCTTCATTAACTTAATCTTTGTTTTGCATTAGTATCATTTACCTTACAATACGAATTTTACATACTCTTGCGCGTTTAAATAAATATAAAGGAAGCATCCGGCTTAGTCCTCTTTCTCCCTCTTTGTGACGTTTGTTCGTTGTGTCCATTATTTGTCTAAGTTTGAACGTCTGCTTCGTGAATCCATTCTTCCTATATTAAATAAATTATGTTGTGTATTCCTTGTATTATATGTTGGTGTCGTATTGTCCTCTTTTATTTAACAAGTTATGAACTTAAGTTCGGGAGTTTGAAGAGTCGCCATAGGAAGGGATGCTTGCTTGGACGGGACTTAATTTGTTTAGATTTTCTTACTTGTATTATATTTGTTATATTTCGGTTTTGTATATTCTTGTATAACTCTAACACTCTCTATTGAAAGAAAATTTTTGGGGAATCTCCTAAGGGGGTAGGGGTATTTAGGCCCGATTTGGAAAAGATGAAGGGTGATTCGAGAAAAAGATCGACAAAGATTTATCTTGATACACCGAATAAGTTGAGTGCTGATCCAAAAAGAAAATATTTTAATTTAGGTTTTCGCTTTTCTTTTCTTTTCTAATTTTATGCGTATTTACTTGAGGTAGTTTAAATAATAAAAATGGTTCACTTCTTTTTATTAATTGTGTATTTTCTGTCTTCTCGCTCCTCTCTTTAGTTGTTTCAAGTTAGCTATTTGTATTAAATGATTTGATTTGATTTGTTTCATCACCTAGTCTAGTTTGATTAACTGATAATAAATAAATAGACCTTATTTGCTACATGTTTAACCCCCACATAAATATATGAGATACAATTGAGACCCACCTTTTATGAACCTCGAGGGGTGCTTAATACCTTCTCCTCGAGGTAACTTGAACCCTTACTCGATCTTGGTTTTGTTGACCTTAATTGATTATAAATAGTTAGGTTAGATAGGTGCCCTAACTCGCTTTTAATTCGTTAGGTGGTGACTCTTCTCTTTAAAAATCCCAAAAGAGTTGTTAGGTTGTTGCATTTTTCGTTTTGCGAAAAAATGGGGCGCGACAGTATACATTTGAGCATGAGTATATTATTGGAAGTAGTATTGAGCACCGCTATGGGGATGAGTTCAGACAACTCAAAATCCTCATAAACCATGTTTGCCAACATGGGTAAAGGATCATACTTTTTAGATGAATTCTTATCGCTTAGTGGATCCATTAAGCTGAGAGGTTCTATACCCCGACACAGTATAGGACAGTTCTAGCAGCGTGGACAAGACGTTGTATCATCACGTAGCTCATAGTGATGGTTGTCGGTTAGAGAATCTCCCAAACAGAGTTAAAGTGTATTTTACTATTTCACTTATTATATTGAGTTTCAGAGAATGAGTAAGTACTTGAAAAGTTTTAAATGAGTTAGTTCCTTTACTTCGTTACATTCAACTTGAGTATATATCTCTGTTTATTACAGTTCTTTCCTTTAGTTGTTTCGCTTCGTCTATATTACATACTCGTGCATTCAATGTACTAATGTCATTCGACCTGCATATTTTACGATGCAGTTACAGGTGTTCAAGATCATCAACAAGCGTTTTGTTGAGATCACTTGGCGCTTCAGATAGCTTTGGTGAGCCTCCATGCTTTCTGGAGGATTTCAATTTTTTCATATTCAGTCTTAGTATCATTTGAGGTGTCGTGGGTCTTGTCCCGACACCTATCTTGACCAGTTAGAGGCTTCATAGACAAACTAAGTTAGATGTTTTCAATTGTTTCCTCAGGATGTTCATTTAACTTTTGAATTATGCTAAGTATTTCAAGGCAGTGTCTTAAAACTTTTCTTTAAATGTTTAATTGCTCATATATTTAAGCTTCTGCGTATCTTATAGAGTCATAGTTAGTCAGGCCAAGGATTCGCTTAGGGCCAGCAATGGTCTCTGAGTGCCGGTCACTTTCAGGGTGTAGGCTTGGGGTGTGACAAATAGATAATAATTCATACCTTCAATATGATAACATACATTACACTAATGCAAATAAAGAGTCTTAAAACGAGTTGAAATTGGAATTAGATTGGGTTCAATTGAAGATTCTTTTAAAATTGGTTAATGCTTGAATGAGTTGACATTAGATCAAATTATCTTAAGAGCAACCCATAAAATTTTGGGCGGGATGGCCTTGCCTGCTTAGTGCGGAAGTGAAGTAGCTTACTCTTGCTCTGTGCGCTAGGGAGTCAAACTATGCTTAGTTCTCATTTATGATGTTTGCGCTGTGTGAGTTCTAGCTAGGAAGCAAGCGCCGAAAACCTATAGTCAAACTGAGAATCGCAGCCGAAGTTTGCTAAAGAGTCTGCCACTTTGTTGTTTTCTCTAAATGTATAGACGATTTTGAAATGGAGGTAGCACTAGTCAAAAAGGGAGACTCTGTTCAAAGCGGTATGGTTCTAGTTTTTTTTTAAACTATAGCTTATCACGAATCGCTTATTTGATGTCTCAGAGGAGCACATTTTCGACCAAAGCACTGCTGTCCGCGATAAAATCCCTATCCATATGTTTATGCGCAGGGGCATCCAAATCCGAATCTGTAGAATCTATTGGGGAAGATTACCTATTTTTGAGCTCTTTTGATACCCGTAGTCATAGCTGAGAGAGATGTTTGGTGTCACATTATGGCTGAGTCCTGATTTTTCATTTCCTCCACATGTATTTCTTCAATTCGGCTACATGTCTGTTCTGATTTTTTCCCCGTGATTTCCATTATTTTGTATAGGAAAAAGGGCCCGATTTACCCCAGAACTTTATGATTTGGAGCTGATGTACCCTTCATTTAAAAAGTGGCTCATATATGTCCTTACCATTATAGAAATGACTCATATATGCCCTTTTACTTAACAGACCAATATTTAATAAATTAAAATTTCATTTTTTGTGTCTTTAATTTGAAAAAATGCCATGTGGCTTTTAAAATATTCCACCCAATAACTTTTCACCATACCCACCCGACCCAATTTGAAACAAAACCCCCACCCACTTAAATAAAACTATCCCATTTCATTCCATTGTCTCCACGCTCAAGAGAAAAAAAATAATCAAATACTTTGTTAGGGTTTCGGTGAGCTCAAAACTGACGTCAATCAGCCTCAATATCGTTGAAAATCTCAGGTAACTTTCGATTACTTTCTTCCTTTTTCTTTTAAGGATCTGTAGTGTTATTATTATAGGGTAAAATGTGATAAAAGTGTAACTGAGTTTGCCTGTGTGCTTTTTTCCCTTGATATTCTGTCCTTGGAAGTCTATTTTCTTATTTTTATACATTATTTTTTCTCTTTATATAAAAAGATGGAATCTTTGTTGGTCCCAAAATGACGGTTGTCTCTTTAGGATTTTAAAATTCATTTTTCAGTTGGTTGGTGTTAAATGCTAAAGTGGTCCCTATGTCTAAGTTATTTGTTTGTTGCAGGTGTCGTTTCGAAGGAAGATTGAAGAAGTGGATATTGTTTTTAACTATGGGGGCAGTTGGGTAATTTCCACCGAGATGGGGTACAATATAAAATTTCAACACACCTGGTATGATAGTACTTGTTTAGTTCGTTATGATGATTTGTGTGAAGTTTTTACTACCAAATTTGGATTTAGGGAAGTTCAACAATTGTTGGTCACCTTCCATCTGGTACTTATTATATAATTGAAGATAATGATGGAATTAGGACTCTTCAATATTTATTTTCAAAAGATTTTAAGGTAATAAATTTTTATGCCGTAGATGCTCATGAATTGAGAGTTTTCGCCCAAAATATAATACATCATATTGAATCATATTCTATAGATGTTAAAGTTGCTACTGATTGTGATTATAGTGATGTGGAATATACACTTTGTGAAATGGGCAACAATTATGAAATTGTTGAATATAATGTTGAAGTGCTTCAACGTTATGAACATGAAAAAGAGAGGGTTGTGAGTGATAGACTTGAAAAGTTTTAAGGAATTAGAAATGGGTATGACCTTTAAGACTATTCAAGAAACTAGGCAGGTGGTTAGCTTTTATGCTAGGCTAACAAAAAGAAGTTAAAAACAAAAGAGAGTGATACAAAAATAATTAGGTATGAGTGTTATGATGTTGTCCCTTTACTCTTCTCATATCAAAGGATGGAAAATCAGCAACATTCAAGGTCAAAACATTGAAGCCTAAGCATACTTTTGGTGATTCTTTTGTTAATCCATTGGCAACTTATCATACCTTGGCTGTTTATTTTAAGGATGAAGTTCAAAAACAATCAAAATACTCTATCAAAGATGGACATGGTTTATTCAGTTGTTGGGCAAGACTCAATGGATCATTTCTACCCAATAGCTTGGGCGGTGGTGGTAAAGGAAAACACAAGAAGATGGACATGGCTTATTTAGTTGTTGAGGATTTCCTTGGAGCTGAAAAGTGGTGAAACTGTGACATTTATGTCTGATATGCAAAAGGTGGCTTTAAAATATTTTTTTCTTATTGCCTTCTCTTTTTCTTTTTTCTTACTGTCATTTTTTTCTTTTCGATTTTTTAGGGCTTGTTGGATGCTGTAACTAATGTTCTTCCAGAAGCACACCATAGGTTCTGTATGAGGCATATAGAATCTAACTAGTGTAAGAAGTGGCGGAGTGGTGAAAAGAAAAAATTGATGTGGTGGTGTGCATGGAGTACCTATGAAGAAGAATTGAAGAACACTTTGAAGGTGTTAGGAAAGGTGGATGAAGATTCAGCTAGTGATCTTCTTCATTTTCTTGTAATTAAATGGTGTAGGGCATATTTTGATACTCAATGTAAGAATCTGATGGTAGAAAATAACTTCACCGAGTCTTTTAACAGTCGGATACTTGAAGCTAGACAAAAACCAATCATTAAAATGCTATAGGAAATTAGAGTGAAGGTGATGAATATGTTGGTGAAAAATGAAAAGATGGCCAGAAAATGGCCAAATGATATCAATCCAACGGCAATGAAATTGTACAATGACTATCGATTAATGGCTACCACTTGTACAGTTGAATTCAATGGAGATTATGGTTATGAAGTGAAAGATGAAGAGACGGACACACATACAATTTGGAGTTGAAGAAATGCACTTGTAGATTATGGGACTTGGGTGGAATACCATGTCACCATGCCATCAAGGAACTTTTGCATAAAAAAAACCGAACCATTGGAAGAGGTTCATTACTGGTACAAAAAGAGGCTTAGTTGTTAACATACAAGTAGAGATGTCAAAAATGAATCCAAATATAGGTAATCCCGCCAACCCGCCCAGAATTTTAAAGATTGGACTCGTGATAATTTGACTTGGGTTCAATCTCAACACATTCAATCCTTAACCCATTTTAAGATAATCCTCAATTGAGCCCAATTCAACCTCCAATTCCAACCTGTTTTAGGGCTCTTTATTTGCATTGATGTAATGTATGTTCCTATATTGAAGGTATGAATTATTATCTATTTAATATCTTTTAGAATTTATCTATCCATTTGTAATTTTTTTTTAAAAAATCTTGAGTTAAAATTCAAATTGTGGTTATAAAAGTTAAATATCAATATGTTAAAATTATTGAGATTAAGCGGATCAAATTGTGCGAGTCAAGATCCAACCCGCCTTTTAGCCCATTTGAGCCCAAAGTAAACTTGGGCGGGTCAGGACCTAACCCAATTTCTATTTCAACCCATTTTAGTATCTCCAATTTCAACCCATCCCGCCCATTTGATACCCTACATACATGCACCATTTGCAACCAGTTAAGGGTTCTCAATGGTGGAAAATAAACCCTGCTCAAGCAATGGAACCTCCAAAAAGGGTAAAACTTGTTGGCAGACCCAAGATGAAAAGAAATAGTGAAACTGATGAGGCAAGTTTGAGAAAGGGAGCATGGAAGCAGTCAAGAAAAGGAACTCTAATGAGATGCAACAAGTGTTGTGATTCAATCACAATGCAAAGGGATATTATAAGGTAACCTCTCTTAATTTTTTCTTTTAGTTAAAAGGTGTTAGTTTATGTCAATCACAACAACTTTTTTTGGGTTGAAGGACCATGAAGATGGTGAAAGTTCACATGAAATAAATAAGAAAACAAGCAGTCAAAAGTCGATGAGTCAAGCAGGAAAAACTCTACACGTAGTGCCTATGTAGAGTATGAGACAGAAGCTTCACCCCAACAATTTCAAACACAACAGTCGACTGCCTACGGTCCTGAGATCAGGAATGAAGAAGATCCAGCATTGAGGCCAATGGTAATTTCTGAGACAGAAACAAGGATGGAAAAGAGGTCTTGAATATTTGAAGGAATAGGAAACAGGAAGATTGCTTTTAAAGGGGATGCGAGAGGAATCTTGATCCCTTCGGATCTACCATACTCACCAAAGAAGACTACTTAGAAGGGCAAGAAAGCAGTCACTACTAGTCAGTTACAAGCTGAAGGAAAGAAGAAAAGAGTGAAGCAAATGGCAATGAAAGGCAAATGGCCTGTGGATACTGATGATGATCTTGTTTAGAAGCCGTTGTGTAGTTAATGATTTTTGACATTAGGTGGTTATTTTGGATAGTATTATATGACGTAAATCCAAACAATTTCTTTTGTTGCTAACCATATAGTAGATATTTGTGGTTGGTTTAACCACCAAATGGTTAATCTGTTTTTGCTGGTAACTTGTGTTAAGATAATCTTATGAAAATTGCGAATTATATTCTACTGCATCTGGTGTAATTGTTGCTGATTGTATTTTGTGCGAGAGAGTAAATTTATGTGCTTTGATTGTTAAATTACGACTGAAATTAACAATGTTCACAAACTTTTTTGAAGTAGTAGATAGCTCAGAGATGCCATAAATTCATTTGGAGTCAATCTCGAAGATGAAAGATCATGATTTTACCTCGAGCTCTTGATAAATGAGAAGCATTTGTGAAGTTTAAATAATTGTAGAATAAATGATTTTAACTCCGTGGAATGTCAAGGAGTCATTGATGATTCTATATCATTTTTGAATGTTTCAAACATGTTCGTTTCATTACTAAATAATACAGAAGTTGACAAAATCATTACATAAAATCAAATAAGGTGAATCAAAGTTGTCATAAATCAATACAATGAACCAAAAGTTAATTACACATAAGTCACAAAACTGTAAGTGAGATGAAAAAGTTTAGCTGCATAATATGGCCTTGAAATCTAGCATATAAATTTTCCAGAAAAAAACTGATCCTACAAAGTACTACTATATTTCTAAAATTTACAAACTTTTGCCTCAGTGAGTGAAGAAAAGAACCCAATTAAGCAACCAAATGAAAAATAACTACAAACTTTTTTCTTGAATTTGTTGATTGTACGTTCAAGAACTATTTTTGGTGGTCACCTTAACGGCAGAGCACTCCAAATCAGTCATTCTTGTTCAACGTGTTGTTGGAACACTCTAAATTGGCGATCTTGTTCTCCAAAATATACTTCACACCGAAGACATGATCCTGGTCAGAGCCACTGATTTTCTTTTTAGAGGTAGGTTTTGCACTGGCTTCCTTGGAAGATACCTTTTTCTTTGTTACGAGCTCCTTATTTTTAGTGTCGATCTGGATGCCCCTATAGAAAGCATTGGCTGCCTCTTCAAACCTCTGCAATAGATGTAGAGCTAAACCTTCCAGATAATAAGCCTTTGCGAAATGTTGTCCAAGTTTTTTGCAGGCCTTGGCATCAGTTAAGGCATGTTCACCTTGCCCCAGGTGGATCCAACAATCACTTCTATCGAAAAACAGATTGCCTGCGTATAAGCCTTTTTAGCCGTAGCAAAATCTTTCCTCTGAAATGCCTCGTCAGTCGTCTCCCCTAGAATTTCCATCCGCAGCTTTCTTCCTTGCTTCAGGACTCACCTCCGGTAAATCTTTCTTAGGGCCATTGTTTGTAAACTCAACGACTCCATCCACAGTACATTCGCGAACACTCAGAATATGTGGTGTGACGGCCAATAAAGCTTCGACAGACTCCCGACTGTCACTTGTAGCTGCAAGATGTATTGGCATGTAACCATCCTGATCAGCGACAGCTTGTAGTAAGCATTTAATAATTTCTACATTACCTTTACGAGCAAATGAGTTATTTCACCACACCACATTCCTTCACTAGCCTTATAGCCACTGCCTTTACTAACAACTCCACGCAAGGAAAAGAATCGGCTGCCACAACTGCTAACAGCGGACACATAACACCAAAGATCCTTAAAGAAAAAGGAAGTAAGTAATTGAAACTTACCTGAGATTTTCAACAATTTTGATGCTGATTAACCCTAATTTAGAGCTCACCCAAACTGTTTTTGATTTTTCTCCCTTGAGCGTGGACACGGTCCAATGAAATGGGTTTGCTTTATCTGAGTGGGTGGTTTTTTTTTTTTTTGTTTTCAATTGGGTCGGGTAGGTACGGTGAAAAGTTATTGAGGGGTATTTTAAAAGCCACATGACATTTTCTCAAATTAAAGCCAAAAAAATGAATTTTTAATTTATTAAATATTGATCTGTTAAGTAAAAGAGCATATACGTGTCATTTCTACAATGACAGAAACACATATGTGCTACTTTTTAAACGAAGGAGTAAATCATAAACTTAAGGAGTAAATCAAATCATTTTCCCATTTAAATAACTTAAAGAGCTGAATGAAGTTACTTGAGAGTCTAAATTCTTTTTAATAAAGTGGATTTGAAATAAGATATGTTTTATATTTTGTACAACTTTCACTAAAAAAAATATGAAATTAGCTACCAACTTTATCTCTAATTCATTATTATATAGCCATAACTAAAAGATTCTTTTTTTTTAATAGCCAATCATAGATCTGTTGCTAAATAGAATTAGTAAAATTTTGCTATTTAGCTAGAGAATTTCTCCGGCGCTAATTCATGTTCTTTCAACAGTGCTTGGCGTTATACGAGTAAAAGACTATTTTACTATATAGTACCATCTATTTTGGTAATTAATTACAAGTGTATGAAGTAATTAAAAAGCAGAACAAACACACCTAATAGTTCCTTGAGAGCCAGTAAGTACTCCAATTCTGCCCATTTTCACCATTGCATTGGCAAAATCAGTCTCGAATGATGTCCCCAAAAATGGGCTAAGAAATCCAAAGTAAGAATCTACAACTCTACTCGTCATCTCATCATTATATAAATTTGCATCAGATTGTAGAACAGCAAAGCCACTCCTAATATTCTGCAGAATTTGACTGTCGAATGTCTCACCGCTGCCTCTGTCCATCGATAACCTGACATTAACATCTCCGTTTTGGGGGCAAGTAAACTTCAACTCGGGAAGAAATTGAGGATTTATCGATGGATCAGAACCTCCGTTGGGGGAGAAGTTGTAGAGCCTTTTGGTCATGAAAAAGCATGCTGTGGTACCAATTGTATGTGCAGCTGCAATTCATTCATTCATTATGATAAAGCAGTAGTCATGTTACTAAATCAAATTATATACAAGTTCAAGTATATATATATATATATATATATACCGATGCTAGCACGAACTCATGTATCTAGTTTAAGAATAATGAGAATATGTCAACTCTAATTTTAGTTATAGCTAGATTGATTATCGCTATCAAGTACATCTGGCATCCTAGACAGTTGTTATGCATGTTTTCATCAATTAATTTTTATATAATGTTTTTTGGGGTCCATCAATTAACTAATCACGTGAATTTTAATTATATGGTACACATATACATTACCTTTTGCACTCTAAAGAGATGAAACGGATTTGTTTTACTCCAGTATTATAACTTAAACTAACAAAGAAAATTTCAGATTAATTATCACAATTAAGCAAAACAAGGTAAAGTTGAAAACGTTTCTCTTCAGTAGTGGTGGCAAATGGATGGGTTAGATCAAATTTAGGCGGGTCAACATAAAATGGATAATAATTTAACCCGCTCACATTTGATATGGGTAAAATACTAGTTTACCCATATTTACCCATATTTTCATGAGTAAATAATACTCTACTTAAGAATTCAACATGGATAAAATATTTTAATTTTTTTTTAGATGAAAAATGTTGAAAATGCTTTATTTAATTTTATTGTATCATAAAAGGTAAAAAAAACCTATAACTTTTCAATATAAAATAAATTTATGCAATAACAAGGAGAAAATATTTTTAATTTCAAAGTAAATGAATATTTGCATTTTAGGACTAAAACATGCTTAATGCACTTTAAGCAATGTCAATACTAATACATGATCTGCTTATTTTACACTATTACTTGTTAAATATAATTATAATTAACAAAAGAAATGTACATTTAAAAAATATATTTTTTGAAGGGCCAAAGACTTCACCTTTTCAATTAAATAGAAGAATAATTAGTTTTATAGAAAAAAACATAAAAAGAAAAAAAGTTACAATATTTTCAGTGATATCATGAATTTTGAGTGAATAAAAATTGGAAACTTAACCCATTTGACTAATCCATATTTTACTCATATTTTATGGGTTGAATATGAGTATCTACCCATATTTTACCCATATAAAAAATCACTCACCCAACCCATTAAAATATGAACGAATTGAGTTGATTACCAAATATGGACTCATTTTACCGGCACTACCGTAGAGTGTTCACCATAATTTTAAGCGAAGAACAAGATAAGTAATTAAGGTGCTGGAAATGGAAGTGAATCAAAGGATAAAACTTTCATTTGATTAGCAAGGGGACAAAACATAACTTGTGTAATTAATGTATTTAATAAGTAGTACTTATATTTGATAAAACAAATAGATAAAAAGAACTAATATATGTAGATAGGTACCACTAAGGAGCACAAGGTCTTTATGAGAGAGGCCTTTCTGGAAGAACTTATCTTTGAGTTGTTGAATTGAATCATCAACGTCTGGCATATTATCAGCTAAAGATACATTTGAAACCAACCCATCTCTTCTTCCTGTTTCCACACTATAAGAAGGCCCATTTACCTGTCCCGACAATTAATTACTTTCTTAAATTTCGTATCAAAATATCAAATAAATAAAAACAGACTAGGATTTTTTTTTTAAGAAAAAAGAAGTGGTACCAAGAGTATAGCATCCCTAGCAGCAATAGCAACAATATCTGCACAAGAAACAAGTCGAGGACAAACAGCCTCAACCTCTGCTTTTGCTTTCTCAATCACTTCAAATCCTCCAACACCTTGATGACCAAATGCATGCCTTTCCGCATTCGGTCCATTTTCTATAAGAATTGATGCATCACACCCCTGTTCACCAATAATTAGTTCTTAATTAAATGATAGCTAGAATGATTAAATAAGGATAATTCATTAAATAATTGGACCTAAACAAAGCAGTCATGGAAATGAAGTCTAAGTAAGACAGGGGCTATATTTTTGTTGGAGGCAGCAACTTTATGGACAACACCACTCACAATGGATTCAACATTTGGGCATTTGTTGTCATAGAAACCAACTTTGAGCTGCCCATGTGAAATCTCTATTAGATTACTCAAAATTAGGAAGATCACAAAAATCATCACTGACATTCCCTGTTTATAAGGGTATTTGAGTAAATAGAAGGTTCAAGAAACAGAAGCTTAGTGTGAGAACTAATTTGTTTTCTCAAGTGTATATTATTTTTTATATATATAGATGCAGCAATGCAAGTTTTATTTATATAAAGGAAAAATCTCAACTATATTTTCTCTTAGTTAATAAGTCACAGTTGAACAGCTTAACCAGTCTGTATAATGGTCATGTCTGCTTCAGCAAAAAGGGCTTGATTGGCATTACAAATTTTCTGCAATTCATAGCTGCAAATGTGAATCAATAGACCTTCTTTTAGCTTTTGTCTCTCATGCAATGTGGGCTCCACTTAAGATAATATTACTATTACTTCCCTCGTCCCATTTTATATGAGTTAGTTTGATTCGATACAAAAAGGAAGATTTTTGAAACTTTTGATCTGAAATAAGTAATATAGGCATAATACATAAACATGACCCTTAACTTGGCGTCAACTGGCAACTATGACCTTTAACTTTGGGTGTGCACAAGTAGGCACTTTAACTTGTATAAAATTGAACAAGTAGACACACATGTCCTACATGGCATAATACACGTAGGACACAAAATTGCCATGTAGGTACCATATAAGACGAATGTGTCTATTTGTTCAATTTTATACAAGTTAAAGTGTCTACTTGTGCACACCCAAAGTTAAAGGTCATAGTTGCCAGTTGACGCCAAGTTAAGGGTCATGTTTATGTATTATGCCTAAATATTTAGTGGCTATAAATTATTTATTAAGAGTAAAATAAATATTTTAAAGTTAAATTATCACTTAATATAAAAATATATTATTCTTTTTAAGACTTACTATAAACAAAAGTAAGTCATATAAAGTGGACAAAGGGAGTATATATATATATATATATATATATATATAGCGAAGGTGCTTCTCGGGATATATGTCGGCTCCACTTTAGTGCTTTTTCAATTTCAATTTCAATTTATTTATTTTACTTTTTAAAATTAGTTATATATTTTAAAATTATATTAAAAATATTATAAATCAGAATAACTAACAACTTAAAATTTGATTATATATTTTAAAGATTACATAAAAAGTACTATAGATCATAATAATTAACAACATAAAATATTTAACAATTTTGATTGACTCTCAAAATTCTATTGATGACATATACGTTGGGATATGGAAAGTAACACATTCTTTGAAAATTACATAAAAGGTATAATAAATCACAACAATTACTAGAGTAATAATTTAAAATATTTAAAAGCCATATTAAAATTGAATTGGCTCTTCAAATTTTATCTGTATCACATAAATTTTAAAAAAAAGAATAATATTACTGGGAATTGGGATCCCATATCTAGTATTGTTATTAGAATTAAGGGCCAGGCCATACTTGAGGGGAGGTTTTCCCACAATTTAAGATGACAGCAAAGGAATAGATGGCAATGCTTCAACAAACAAGTTGCATGAATGTGTGTGTGGTTTTGTGATCCTTTTTGTAGTTTTATGGTCAGTAAGGGATTCACATGTATATCCATAAATATAGCTTTTTTAGGTTTTTGTACCTCTTATGGGACAAAAGTTGTTTGTGTTTATCAGTTTTCTGTCAGTTATTAAATGTTTTTTTTATTTTCTTCTGCCAAACTTGTATTTCATTAACTATATCTATAAATTAAAAGCTACGTGCAACAAACCTTCTTTAACCATGTGTACATGCAGAGGTAGATCAAAAATTTGTAAGCTTTGGTACCATGTTACTTTGAACAGTAACTTATGTAGCATGAACAAGTATTCAAAGTAACTTATGTAGCATGAGCTTTTAAGTATCATGCCGCTTTCAATAGTAATTTATGTAGTATAATATTCATAGCGGAAGAGTATACTTAATATTTATTAGCAAGCTTTTCAACAAGGTTTAGATTTATATAGTTTATTTAGTCAACGTTTCAGTTAGAAGGGGTTCTATTCTACTTATTCATATTTTTCTGAATAATAAATGTTCTACCAAGGATGTGCACATGATAAAATTGTGTCTAGAAAATGTTGGTATAATATACCACAAAATAATAAATTACACTTGAAAATAAAATGAACAAAAAACCGAATAAATAAATCTTTAGGCTAAGGCGCGGATATCTCGCTTTCTTTAAGGAGACTCAAGCCCACTGCGACATAATCTACATCGATCCAGCAGTAATACTCTTGACTTGTCCCCTCCAGGATACAACAGCCCAACAACGTCGTACAACTTAAGCAACTCCGCATTAGTTGAAGAGTCCAAAGCTCCACAAAAGAACACCTTCCTTCAACATATAAATATTCTCTTTTGTATAGTGAATATAGTTGAAGACTAAAAATATTTTCTTTGTCTCAACTCTGTCTTTCACTACACTTACCTCACTACACACCACAATATTTTTCCACTCTTCACTTCTCATCTTCTTTTTTTGAGAGATACACTTCACAAAGGAAGAAACACCACTATTTATAGGTGAACAATTCTTCCTCGTATTGAATATGAATAATCTATATATATATATAATAGGAGAGGTGAAAACGCTTACGTGTCAGCACCACAAATTTTTTTTTATAAATTATTAAAATTAATTTAAATTCTAAAAATAAAAACAAAAACTGAAACGTGAATTTTGTTTTTTAAAAAAGTACTGTCAATCTAATTTTTACTATTACTTTAACTTTTTACATTTTTTAAAATTCAAATTTTAATAGTAGTTAACTACGTGTGTGATTCCTTTTATTGTGGGAAGTTATTATATTTTTAATCTGAAATATTTTAACTATCTTTCCACTACTCTTCCTTATTTATAGCAAAACAAATAATAATCTATACATATATTTAATAGGAGAGGTGAAAATGCCTACATGTCAGCACCACAAAAAAAAGAATTTATAAATTATTAAAATTAATTTAAATTCTAAAAATAAAAACAAAAATTGAAACGTTAAAAAAAACTGAATTTTAAATAATAATAATCTATATATAATAATCTATCTATATATAATATCTATCCATATACAATAAGAGAAGTAAAAAGTGCCACATGTTAGCGCCACAAAAAAGGAATTTTTTTTAAAATCTGAAAATAAAAATAAAAACAAAAACTGCAAAAGTTTTTATATATACACTATTTAATTTGTTTTCAAATCATGAAAAGAAAAACATTTTTACGATTTCTTTCTATGCCTATTTATAAAAATAATGCTAACAATTTTTTCATATACAGTTTTTGAAAATAAAATTAAAAAATTAAATTGAGAAGGATGTTATAAATAAATAAATTATGTAACATAATTTGAAATTAATGTAGTTGATTTTAAATTTGAATTTTAACCGTTTGTAATTTCTTATTTAAATTGAACGTAGCAAAACGAATAAAAAATTAAGCACACGATGCATACATGTCTAATTTTGAATTCAAATTACGAACTAGAAGTAGTTATTAGAATATAAATTATTTTGAATTGACGTGTTAATTAGAGAAAGATTTATATCCCTAAACAAAGAAACGAAAATAAAATTATTTTAAAAAAAAGAAAATACCTGTCAAACACAACTGCCATGTTGTGGAAACAAAACTACTAATCTTATCCCTTATAAACTGCCACTTTATTCAGGTTAAATTAATTTGTGTGTCCGCATTCAACAACAATATAAATATAATTTTCCTGTAAGCATTTTCAAAAGACAAGTTTGTCATCTCTCCTTAAAATTGTCATCGAGTTTGCTTTCTAATTCATATGTTTTCGTTTTATGTAGTCATATGCAACAATCACACGATCCTCCAAAATCATTACAGATATTGATGTTGTCCCATAATATATGAAGAAGTTTAATATTGTGAGTATCCTATTTATTATTATTATAGTTATCCATTCCTATCGATTTCTCGATTAAAATTCTGGAAGAAGAATAAGTCTTATTAGAATGGGCTAAATAATAAGGAAATTGGGGCACACATCAATGATATTTCAGAATCTTATCTATTCTAGCAACAAACTGATATGATATTCAAATTTAAATTTAAACAAAATTTGAATTGACACGAAGCTTCATTCCTTCAGCGACATATACATCGATGCAATCTTTCTCCTTCTTCACAAAATAACAAAAGATTAATCCAATTAAATACCTAATGCACATAATTTATTCATTCTTCCGTTTCCCCACATAATTGTTAGTTAAAAATTATTTTTTCAGTTTTTTTTAAAGGTTAGTAACCAAGGAATATTCAGGTTAGTCATAATATTAAATAGCTGCTAATGTAGAAAATAAAAATAAGGACAAAGATGCATAAAAAATTGAAGGATAAGACTTATTTGAATTTAGCTTAGAAAGTGAAACGTTATATATATATATATATATATATATATATATATATATATATATATATATATATATATATATATATATTATGAATAATTGGAACTTAAAAATGAATAACTATTGTAAGCCTATATTGAATTTAATCTGAGAGGATATCTACAATATGGAATTCAATTCCAACATGTCATTATGTCCTAATTTTCTTTTAATATGTGTGCATGACCTCAATAATTCACTTATTTTAATATTGAGGGAATACTTTAATTTTTTTTATACATGACCCATATGTATGTTTCTCAATATATTTTTTAAATCACATAATTTCTAAAATATCGCCACAAGTTATTTTGTTGATGCTCAATAATGATGATTGATTATCGTCGGCAGTACGTCATAGATATATAGACATTTTCACTTTTCAATCTTACAAATTGAATTTGTTGCTTTATGTTAGATATTATTATTGTCAATTATAATTGTTGTATCCATTAGTATTTGCATTTGATATGGATTCGGATGCAGTAGTAAAAAGGACTCGTGTAGAAATAACAATCCCCTAGATATATACGGCCATATGGTCTTCTCTTTATTTTTTATGAAAGATTTTTCAACTTCTCATATGAAATTCAATTTCAGGATCACTTGGACTTGAAAGATCAAAATAAAATAGCAAAACAAAAAACACATGCATACAATTAAAACACCAATTCTGAGATGTAAAACAACACTTAGTGCTTCGCTAAAACATTTAGGCCATCATCGATCTTGCCATTACAAGACCGATAGAAGGTGAAGTGAAGAACACTATTAATCTAATTTACTAAGAGACCAAAGATGTCCTCATGATATTGTTGGGGGATGTGATGATGTGATTTACATTGACCATGCAAGAGAAATATTGTTACTATGTTTATACTTAAAAGGGATGGGACGAGATTATTTATGAATATAGTAGTTAAATTTTAGATATTGGTTATTAGTTATTTTTTATTTTTGCGAATGTAATTAGCTTGATTGTTGAATTTATGAAATATCTTATTCTAGGTTAATAGAATAAAATTTTACTAAGAAAAATAATAAGATATCACATGATTTATTTTTTGCTAAAAAATATGAACTTTTTGACTTTTAATTTGAAGTTGAATTGATCCAAATTCACCTATAAAATTCATTGGATTATATGAGAAGAATTTATCCAATTAAAGTTGCTTGATATATAAACTAGCAACAATTTACTTTTTTCAAGAGTTTACTAAACATTGCTAATTATTTCTTAACATTTATTGTACAACTGACTATTTTCTCATTTTGTTACTATGTAACTGCTATATGATATTTTCTGTCTAAAATATATGACACAATTGCTACAAAATTCATAAAGTTTTTTTTGGGACAAACTAAAAAGAAAGTATGTCACATAAAAATGTGACTCAAAAATGATATTTGGTAAGTGCATTTAAAATTTATTTTCTTTAAATGTATAATAATTTTATAATTAAATGTATTGTATAGAAAAATAAGATGATAATTAGATATCTTTTAAGTTAATATATCCTGATGCATTTAAACAAATAAAATCACAGTCATAAGTTAACATAATAAAGTCCGCGGGCACGAATACTAGTGTGGATAATAATGTAGGTAAATGAATGGTTTAGAGGTTACATGAGTTACAAGGCATAATGAGGTAGAGTTATGGTGGAATTAGTGGTAGATCATGGCAATAGTGGTTACAAGAGTTACACCAAAATAATGACCACATTCTTGTCAACTTATACCCACTAACACATGCACTTAATATTTAAATTTTAATATTAAAATGCATAAACACCAACATTCCCCCACTCATTTCAATATTAAAATAAGAGAGTGTTTCATACTTTAGTTGAAGGTAGACTATTATGCATAATGAAGGTGTGTTATGCATTAAACCTTCACTTAATAAAACAATAACCTTTACTCCAGAGTCAGTAGTGGTCTCAGACTTGAACTATGACTGCTTAAGGGAAATAAAATATCACTGCTTACACACAATAATCAAGGTGTTGACATAAGCTTTCATAGCCAGCACATTACGGCCTTGTGCTATCCCGATTTCATGAGTGTTTTTGAGAACAAGCCCATTCTCATAGAAAGCGGCCTACTTTCACACTCACATATGTGAAATCTGTCAAGGGTGCTCCTCTAATTTGACACCCCACTCATACGAGATACAAACTTTCATTAAGAGTTCAAAGACTCAACCTCCACAAATCATTATAGGATAAATGCACTCACATCATAGGGATTGAATAAAATTTATAATAGTGCATTTTACAAAAAGTCACCATATGATTCGTTCTTCCCATTGAACCTGGTTATAGGATCTCTAGTCCCCAGGTTGGGTTTCCTCATATATGACTCAGAATTTTTTTTGGCTTCAATTTCATCCCCCTCGATGTGCTTCATACTCTTTATCTTGCTAAGGCCTTAGTTTATGAATCTGCAAGATTTAACACAAGTTTTAACACAATTAATATTGATGGTATACCAGTGATCAATATGATCTCACAATATTGTGTTTTTTTCCTCATGAGTCTGAATTTACCGATTTGATAACGATTTTGTACTCTGCTATTATATTGGTGCTATCACAATTAATCAAAATTAGAAAAATTAATTCCTCCAAATAAAATGTTTGATATAGTAAAATCAAACTACTTTTTCACTAGTTGAAGTTTTTTTTTTTTACTTCAACCTCCATAGCAGAGTTTGCAAGCAATACAATTTGCTTTTCTCATCTCCAACAAATAGCACTAAATTTTCTCATTTGATTTGCTTATACCTATTTAGTCCTTTTTCTGCAAACGCAACATCAAGTCAAGTTGTTAGTCACAAAATCTCATATTTTTATTAGGCTAGCAAACTCCTTTTTATTTGTCACACCATTTTCGCACCAGTTGAATCAAAAGGAGTTGCAAGACTCACACAACCAACAAAATTGTATTTCACAATTTTTTCAATATTATATGACTTGACAAGGAAAATTTTATCACATGTTTGATGGTATTTTTCCATTTCAAGAATGAAAATATTTTTCTCACCCAAAACATTTCATGTTAAATGGCTACTCAATATGTTTTTCATAATTTATTTATAACTCTCATGTTAGAGCCAAAAATCATCTCATTATAGCCAAACAACAACATGTAATTTATTTCACAATAAATATATGCATATGTAATACCCTTTTTAGAGCATTTCTCAAAGATGCAAGAAATCACAATTTCACAAATATTTTTTCTCATTTCATGAATCCCCACTATTTTAAGAATTTAAATATCATTTTTTTCCATGAAAAGTTGTGTCACTTTATTCATGAAAATATTAGGTAAAAGTTTTTCCTTTTACCTTTTCTCCGCTTGAATTGAGCAAATAGAGAAATACTTTACCCGTACACCTCTTCTCTTCCATCTCTTGAAGAGAGCAACGTTGAGCGGAATTATGTTGATATCCGCACTTTTTCAAACTGTAACAAAAACACATGAATCTCCTTAAAATTGTTGGTGTAATATACTACAAAACAATAAATTACAGTTGAAAATAAAATGAACAAAAAACTGAATAAATAAATCTTTAGGCTGAGGAGCGGATATCTCGCTCTCTTTAAAGAGATTCAAGCCCACTGCGGCACACTCTACACCGATCCAGCAGTAACACTCTTGACTTGTCCCCTCCAGGATACAACAGCCCAACAACGTCGTACAACTCAAGCAACTCCGGATTAGTTGAAGAGTCCAAAACACTACAAAAGAACACCTTCCTTCAACATATAAATATTCTCTTTTGTATAGTGAATAGAGTTGAAGACTTAGAATATTTTCTTTGTCTCAATTCTCTCTTTCGCTACACTTACCTCACTACCCACCACAATATTTTTCCACTCTTCACTTCTCATCTTCTTTTTTTGAGAGATACACTTCACAAAGGAAGAAACACCACTATTTATAGGTGAACAATTCTTCCTTGTATTGAATATGAATAATGTGGATAATAATGTAGGTAAATGATTGCTTTAGAGGTTACATGAGTTACAAGGCATGATGAGGTAGAGTTATGGTGGAATTAGTGGTAGATCATGGCAATAGTGGTTACAAGAGTTACACCAAAATAGTGACCACATTCTTGTCAACTTATACCCACTAACACATGCACTTAATATTTTAATTTTAATATTAAAATACATAAACACCAACAGAAAATACGCACAATAGGACTTGAATTAACTTGCATCTCTAAGGTTTTAACCTTGAGCTTTAATCACAGGCAGAATGAGGCGTTCATTGTATCTTTGGGTGTCATGGTTAATATCATATCGTATCATATATTATATTATATTATATTATTAAAAGTGAAAAGAAATTTAGGTAAAAGTTAGATTACCATTTTATCTTTATATTAAATTAAAATGTTATAAGTTATATTTAATAAATTAAATATTAAACGGTAAATCATCATATTATTACATGAATCATCTATTTTCACTAGCTCTCCATTATATAAATATAATATATAATAACGGTAACACCTCGGAGATTGGAAAGCCAAGTTGAAAAGGAAAGATCTCATTTTTAGGCCACTGGTTGTGTCCAACGAGACCAATCTACGGTTCGTAGAAGTTTCTACGGGTCGTAGATGGTACTCATAGGAATGAGGTTGAGTTTTTGAAACTTCAAGTCTATGAAGTTGTACCTACGAATGAATAGAACGAGTCGTAGGAAGTTTGACGGTCCGTAGGATGGTTCCGTAGAATGGATCCAAACTTAGTTAAATTTTGGACGGAAAGTTGAAAACAACGGCAGGGGTCAACCAACCGTAGGGAATTGGACGGACCGTAAAAAGGTCTCGTGAAAAGTACGGTGAAATTTGGGTTTCTGAAGTTGGTTCTACGGTTTACTAGTATTGACCGGTGAAAGTTCTACAGATTGTAGGTCACAACCGTAGGACTGTTCGGCAATTTTAAGTCAGGATTATTTGGGTATTTTCCTACCCTTATAATTCCTAAACTATGTCGTTTGGCCTATAAAAGAGATCCTATAACTGATTTTACTCCTAAGAAACTACACATTCCCTTTCATTCCCCAAAATCCTCAAAATTTCCTTTAGGTTTTCTTTCCAAGGCTCACAAGGGATTCTAGGGTTCTCCAAGTTTTCAAGTCTCCAATTCCTCCATTGTTTTGGGCTTCAAGATCAAGGTATGTAGCACTTCATCAATGGGTTTCATTCACCCATTGAGCCCCAAGGTTTTCTCTAATTTCCAAGTCAAATTTTAATCAAATTGATTAGGTTTTCATTCAATTCTTCATGGGTTCTAATGGTGTTGATTCAATTATTCAATTTTGATCTTGTTATGATTGTTTTGACTCAATTACATGCTTTCTAGTTTTTTTCATCTGAACCCATGCATTGATCATGATTTTTACTATGAACCCTAAAAAAACATAAATTTATGAAGCTTGAATCTATGAATGATGTTTTCATGAATATTTATGCTTGATTAATGAAAAGGAATGTTTTATGATCTAGGTTGCTTTAAGATGAGCATCAACAAAATTGTCAAAGGATTTTCTCACATATTAAGGAATCATGGTTTGGTGAAAGTTTTTCTCACATATGCTTGATTCAAGATTTAATGAGTTACTTTGTGATATTTTTAGCTTGGATTAGTAACTAAGTTGTGATTTTCCATGTATGATGTTATGCCTATAAAATTGACTATTCCGTTGGGAACTAACTTAGCACTGAGAGAACTTGGAGGTGGAGGCTCAAATAGGATAGTCCCTAGCAGCAACCACTAGTTCCAAAACGTTTTCCCGTAGGATTGTCTTAAATGACCTAGCTAGTGGATCCACAAATAGAATATGATATGATACGGAGTTCTACCTTTGTAAGTAGACTCTACCTTCTCGATGTGGGAGTTACATCGGATTCCAGTATAGCTCGCATGGTCTATTGTCGGTTAAAGCTAATATCCCACAAAATGAACTAAGTTACTTTCAAAAGTTTTATGAAGCTTTCCTTACGTTTTAAGATGTATTGACCATGCTCATGATTTATGGTTCCTCTTTAAATGATTTACGATGTTTAGCTTAGTCATGCATATCATGTATTCGATTATGTCCTCTTATGATCATATTTTATGTTTTTTATGCATATTTCTCATACTTAATACATTCCATGTACTAATGTATACTTGTGCCTACATTATTTCACTAATATAGAGTCCAATGATCTCCCTCCTCCCGCTCATGGCTAGTTGTTTGATCACTTGAAGTTAGAAGAGTTTGTGAGTCCTCATGTTTCGAGGACCATATCACATTTATTTTGCTTTCGTGTGCCTTTAGTTTTCAGATGTTGTACGTGGTGTACGGGTTATGTCCCAACCACTTCTTGAGATGTTTAGAATGGCTTGTCGATTCTATGATTAAACTTCCGCTTTATGTCAAATTTTTTATAGTATGGGACGATCTTATTAAATTCTTGTATTTTTATTATATTGTGGTGTATGCATGTCAAGTAGATTGTGTTGGGCCTCTTGGTGTCTTATACTCCATATCTCGTCTAGAGTGTACTTTGGGTCGTGACAAACTTAGTATCTAGAGCACAAGGTTTTAGAAAAAGGTCCTAGGATGTCTTACAAGTTGCATTGAGTAGAGTCTTATTCATAAGAGTGAAGCGTGCCACATTTATGGATAGGAGGCTACAAAGCGCTTAGAAACCTTTACTTCTTTCATTACTCTTAAGTCGTGACATACATTTTATCTTTATAAAGATCCTTCTACTAAGTCTTGTCTGATGCTTTTCAGGATATGGCCCCTCGAAGAGATTACGTGAGAAGGAATATGGGTGAGAATGTGGAGCCCAAGGTTCCTCAAGTTTTGGTTGATCCTTTGGTCGAGCAAGTAACTCATGTCGAATTCCAAGCCGATTTTCAAGTGTTGGCTCAAGCTATGATGGCTCAAACTAATAGAGAGGCCATTGCTCCTGTTAACCCAAATGTGGGTATGATGGCGACAAGGATAAGGGACTTCACTAGGATGAATCCTCCGGAGTTCCATGGTTCCAAGATTGATGAGGAACCTCAAGAGTCTATTGATGAGGTGTACAAGATAGTGGGTATTATGGTATTGTCTACGATTGAGAAGGAAAAATTGGCCGCTTACCAACTCAAGGGTGTTGCTCAAGTTTGATTCAACCAATGGAAAGAAGAGAGGGTAGTTGATGTGAGTCCTCTTGATTGAGAGAAATTCAAAAGAGCATTTCTTGATCGTTTCTTTCCTCTTGAAATGAGAGAAGAGAAAGTGGTTGAGTTCATTAATATCTTTCAAGGCAATATGAATGTGAAGGAGTATGCTTTGAAGTTTACTCAATTAAGTATGCTCCAACTATGGTTACCGACTCTTGGGCAAGGATGAGTAAGTGTGTGTAGGGTGTTTCTGAGTTGGTTGTCAAGGAGTGTCGTACAACTATGTTGATTAAGGATATGGATGCCTCTTGTTTGATAATACATGCCCAACAAATTGAAGAGGAGAAGTTCAAGGAAAGGTCAAAAGAATCTGAGAGGGCAAGGACCAGTGATGATGACTTTCTCATTCTAGGTTCGGTGGACATGGGCGTCCTCAATTCCGGCAAAAGTTTTCCGATCAAGGACCTTCATATGCTCCGACTCCTAAGTTCAATAAGTATTGGGTGTCTAACCCTAAACCTCATGGAGGTGGTAGAAAAGGATCTTCTATTCCTGCTTGCTCAAGGTGTGGTAAGAAACATGATGGCAAATATTTGACCGGTACGGATGGTTTCTTTGGTTGTGGAAAGAGTGGACACAAAGTGAAGGATTGTCCATTGAAAGCTACAAGGGTAAGGATAGCAGGCAAGCTCAGCCTAGTGGTTCTGGTTTGGTGCTCCTCGTCAGAATATGTTCTATGCTCTTCAGACTCCACAGGATCACGAGGATTCTCCAGATGTGGTGACCGGTATGTTGTAAGTCTTTCATCTTGATGTTTATATTTTACTTGATCTGAGTGCTACCTTATCGTTTGTTACTCCTTATGTTTCCATGAGGTTTGATGTTGCTCTCAAAATTCTTTCTAATCCCTTTCATGTCTCTACTCCCGTTGGTGATTCTATGGTTGCTAAGAGAGTTTATAGAAGTTGTCCTATTTCTGTTTTTCGTAGAGTCACTGATGTTGATCTTGTAGAGTTTGATATGTTAGATTTTGATGTGATTCTTGGGATCGATTGGCTTCATACTTGTTATGCTTCCATAGATTGTAGAAGCCGATTGGTCACATTCAAGGTTTCGAACGAACCTATCATGTCATGGAGAGAGGGAAATTATGTTCTTAAGGGACAGTTTGTGTCATAAGCCTAAAGGCTAGGAAAATGATTTCCAAGGGTTACATTTATCATCTTATTCGGCTTAGGTATATAGAATCCGAAACCCCTAATCTTGAGTCAGTTCCAATTGTGAATGAGTTTTCGAAAGTGTTTTCCAATGATCTTCCCGATATTCCTTTCGAAAGAGAGATAGACTTTGGTATTGACCTTCTCCCAGATATGTGGCCCATCTCTATTCCTTCTTATTGTATGGCCCCAGTAGAATTTAAGGAATTAAAGGATCAGTTGAAGGACTTGCTGGATAAGGGTTTATTAGATAGAGTATCTTACCATAGGTTTTCGATGTTGTTTGTTCGAAAAAAGGATGGTTCTCTCTAAATGTACATTGATTACTGGCAATTGAACAAGGTTGCCATAAAGAATAAGTATCTTATTCCAAGGATAGATGATTTGTTTGACCAACTCCAAGGAGCGAGTTACTTCTCCAAGATTGACCTCCGATCGGGTTATCACTAATTGAGGATGAAAGAGAATGATATTACAAAGACAACTTTTCAAACTCGGTATGGTCATTATGAATTTTTAGTGATGTCTTTTGGGCTGGATTTTTCCCCGATGACATTTATGAATTTGATGAATAGGTTCTTCAAGCAATATCTTGATATGTTTGTGATTGTATTTATTGATGATATTTTGATTTACTCTCAGAGTGAGGATGAGCATGTTGAGTATTTGAGGATTGTGTTGTGAATTCTCAAGGATCAGGAATTGCATGCTAAGTTTAGCAGGTGTGAGTTTTGGTTGAGGTCCGTTGCTTTCCTTGGTCATATTGTCTCTGGTGAAGGTATTCAGGTCGATCCTAAAAAGACTGATGCGGCTAAGAATTGGCCTAGACCATTTCCAGCTTCAGATATATGGAGTTTATTGGGTTTGGCCGGTTACTATAAAAAGTTCATGGAAGGATTTTCCTCTATTGCTTCACCTTTGACGATATTGACTCAAAAGAAAATGAAATTCCTATGGTCGGAAGCTTGTGAGAAGAGTTTTCAAGAGTTAAAAGATAGACTTACTTCAGCCCCTATATTGACATTATCGAAAGGATCAGATGGTTTTATGGTTTATTGTGCTGCTTCACGAATTGGTCTAGGATGTGTTTTGCTGCAACATGGGAAGGTTATCGCTTATGCCCCAAGAAGTTGAAGGTGCTTGAAAAGAATTATCTGACTCATGATTTGGAGTTAGCGGTGGTAGTGTTTACCTTAAAGATTTGGAGACATTACTTATATGGTGTTCATGTAGATGTGTTTACCGACCACAAAACCTTGAAGTATGTGTTCACTCAAAAGGATTTAAATCTTTGCCAAAGAAGATGACTTGAGTTATTGAAGGACTATGACATGAGTGTCCTCTATCATCTCGGTAAGGCAAATTTGGTGGAAGATTCTCTTAGTCGACTATTGATGGGAAGTGTTGCTCATGTTGAGGATGGTAAGAAGGAGCTAGTCTGTGATGTTCATAGGTTGGCCCGATTGGGTGTCCAATTGGTTAATTCTAATGAAGGTGGTGTAGTTGTTCATAATGGTTCCAAATCATATTTTATATTGGATGTGAAAGCTAAGCAAGATCTTGATCCGGTATTTATTGACTTAAAGAGGTTGGTTTCTGAAAAAGTCATTGAGGCTTTCTCCCAAGAGAGAGATGGTGTCCTTCGATATCAAGGTCGATTATGTGTTGCGAATATTGATGAGTTGAGAAATTAGATTCTAATAGAAGCTCATAGTTCTCGGTATTCTATTCACCTGGGAGCCACCAAGATGTACCGTGACTTTTGGAAAGTCTATTGGTGGAATAGGATGAAGAGAGATATTTCGGAATTTGTGACTAAATGTCTGAATTTTTAATAAGTGAAAGTTGAGCATCAGAAACCGGGTAGTTTGGCTCAAAATATTAGTATTCCTACATGGAAGTGGGAAGATTTGAATATGGACTTCATTATAGGTTTACCTCGCAGTCATCGGCAGTTTGATTTGATTTGGGTTATTATGGACCAAATGACGAAATCGGCTCACTTTCTTCTCGTTAAGACTTCAATTTCAGCCAAGGAGTATGCTAAGATTTATATTCGAGAAATGGTAGTTGCATGGAGTGCCCTTGTCCATTATTTCCGATCGTGGTACTTAATTTACATCTCAGTTTTGGAAGTCGTTTCAAAAGGGTCTTGGTACTCAAGTGAATCTTAGCACGGCTTTCCACCCTCAGACCATTGGACAAGCCAAGCGTACCATTAAGATCTTAGAAGATATATTGAGATCTTGTGTAATTGACTTCAGTAGAAATTGGGATGATCATTCGTCGTTGATTGAATTTGCATATAATAATAGCTATCATTCTAGCATTGGGATGACACCGTTTGAGGCTCTTTATGGTAAGAGGTGTAGGTCTCCTATTGGTTGGTTTGAAGTTGGTGAAGTTACTTTAATAGCGCCCGAGTTGTTACATGAGGCTATAGAAAAGATTCGACTTATTCGTAAAAGGTTGAAAATGGCTCAAAGTCGACAAAAGTCTTATGCGGATGTTAGAAGAAGAGAGCTGGAGTTTGAAGTTAATGATTTGCTTTACTTGAAAATTTTACCCATGAAAGGTGTGATGAGATTTGGAAAGAAAGGGAAGCTTAGTCCCCGTTATGTGGGCCCATATAAATTTTTGAGTCATATTGGCAAGGTTGCTTCTGAACTAGAGTTGCCTAATGATTTAGCATTGGTACATCCGGTATTCCATGTATCTTTATTGAAGAAGTGTATTGGAGATCCGACGTCCATTGTTCCTTTAGAAGGTTTGGGAGTTAAAGAAAATCTTTCATATGAAGAAGTTCCGGTTGAGATTTTAGATCGGCAAGTTCGAAAGTTGAGAAACAAAGAAGTTGCTTCCGTGAAAGTCCTTTGGAGGAATCAATTAGTTGAGGGTGCTACTTGGGAGGCCGAAGTCGATATGATGTCCCAATATCCCCACCTTTTTTCCTTCGCTCCTACTCTAGCTTGAGGTATTAGTTCCTCATGGTTCATTCTTTCGGATTCATGCGTTTTAGTCCTTCTCATGTTTCCATATGCATGTTTATGAAAATTTGATTTTTGATATTATGATTTATCTTGGAGTGATTCTCCATGGTTATGTGCATTTTGATGAGACTTGCATTCATGTTGAGTTGTTAGTTTCTCTCCTACTCTATTCATGCTAGCTTGAGTCCCATTCGAGGACGAATGTTCCCAAGAGGGAGATATTGTAACACCTTGAAATTTGTAAATTCGAAAGAAAAAGTAAAATGTTGATTTTTGGCACTAAGACAAGTTCTACGAGTCCAACCTACGTATCGTAGGAAGTGAATCGTAGAACCGAGAGTTGAGTTTTTAAAAATTTAGTTTCTGAAGTTTGACCTACGATTGAACAGGACGAGCCGTATGAAGTTTGACACATCGTAGGATGGTCTCGTATGAAGGGGCTCAAACTTGGTGAAATTTTGGACTAAAGTTGAGTTCTACGAATAGGGTCGACGGACAGTAGAAAGGTCTTGTGGGAAGTAAGGTGAAATTTGGGTTTCTGAAGTTGGTTCTACGATTGACCAGTACGGACCATAGATCACAACCCTAGGACTGTTCGACAATTTTAAGTCAGGGTTATTTGGATCTTTTTCTACCTTTTTAATTCCTTAACTACGTCGTTTAGCCTATAAAAGAGACCCTATAACTGATTTTACTCCTAAGAAACTACCCATTCCCTTTCATTCCCCAAAATCTCCAAAATTTCCACTTAAGTTTTTCTCTCCAAGGCTCACAAGGGATTCTAGGGTTCTCCAAGTTTTCAAGTCTCCAATTCCTCCATTGTTTTGGGCTTTAAGATCAAGGTATGTAGGGCTTCATCAATGGGTTCCATTCACCCATTGAGACCCAAGTTTTTCTCTGATTTCCAAGTCAAATTTCAATCAAATTGATTAGGTTTTCATTCAATTCCTCATGGGTTCTAATGGTGTTGATTGAATTATTCAATTTTGATCTTGTTATGATTTTTTTAACTCAATTACATATTTTCTAAATTTTTTTACCTGAACCCATGCATTGATCATGATTTTTACTATGAACCCTAAAAAACATGAATTTTTAAAGAAGCTTGAATCTATGAATGATGTTTTCATGAAAATTTATGCATGACTTACGAAAAGAAATGTTTTATGACCTAGGTTGCTTTAAGATGAGAATCAATGAAATTGTGAAAGGATTTTCTCACATATTAAGGATTCATGGTTTGGTGAAAGGTTTTTCTCATATATGGTTGATTCAAGATTTAATGAGCTACTCTATGTTATTTTTACCTTGAATTAGTAACTAAGTTGTCCTTTTCCATATATGATGTTATGCCTATGAAATTGACTATTCCGTTGGGATCTAACTTAGCCCCGAGAGAACTTGGAGGTGGAGGCTCAAATAGGATATTCTCTAATAGCAACTTCTAGTTCCAAACTACGTGCCCCCAAAGGATTGTCTTAAATGACCTAGCTAGTGGATCCACAAATAGTATATGATATGATACGGAGTTCTACCTTCGCAAGTAGACTCTTCCTTCTCGATGTGAGAGTTACATCGCATTCCATGTATAGCTCGCATGTTCTATTGTCGGTTAAAGCTAATATCCCACAAAATGAACTAAGTTACTTTCAAAAGTTTTATGAGGCTTTTCATACGTTTTAAGATGTATTGACCATGTTCATGATTTACGGTTCCTCTTTAAATGATTTTACGATGTTTAGCTTGGTCATGCATATCATGTATTCGATTATGTCCTCTTATGATCATGTTTTATGTTTTTATGCATATCCCTCATACTTTGTACATTCCTTGTACTAATGCATACTTGTGCCTACATTGTTTCACTAATGTAGGGTCCGATGATCTCCCTCCTCCCACTCGTGGCTAGTTGCTTGATCACTTGAAGTTAGAAGAGTTGGTGAGTTCTCATGTTCCGAGGACCATGTCATATTTACTTTGCTTTCACGTATATTTTGTTTTGGATGTTGTACGTGGTGTACTGGTTACGTCCCGACCACTTCTTGAGATGTTTAGAATGGCTTGTCGAGACTATGATTAAACTTCCGCTTTATGTCAACTCTTTTATAGTATGAGATGATCTTCTTAAATTCTCGTATTTTCTATTATTTTATGGTGTACTTGTGTAGGGCCTCTTGGAGTCTTATACGCCATGTCACGTCTAGGGTATACTTTGGGTCGTGACACATGTCTACTTGATTGTTCCTTTTAAACTACAATTGTGAGTGAAGGAAAAAAGATGATCACTAACAAAAACTGATCATGCCTACATGTAAAAAAAAAATATTCTGACATTTTAGGCTTTAGCACCTTTATTATATTAGTGTATGAGGGCCTCACTCTTTCCGATATAATAAAATCTACTTCCTGCTTTTGGAAGATGGGAAAATATATTAACATCAATCATTATTTTGAAATAATTGAAGGAATTACTATATATTTGTGGATAGTAAAACTTGCAAAATACCAAATCAACCTTATAGTCCGGCATGCTCATGAGATTCTTGGCCAGTAAGTACAAAGCTGCTTGCTCAAATAATAGAACCAGGTGATGTCCCACCAACTAAGACAACATTTAATCTCATTCACACTTTGTTTCCTTAGCTCCCCAATCTCATCAGCATCCTTAGAACGTTACAATTCGGTCCTTTAATTTCGTAAATGTTTGTGATAGTGCTAATTGGCATGCACTCCAATTTTGGAAAGATTCTTCTGGGAAGAAATCTTGTTTGATCCATCTCCAGTAACTTTGTGGTTGTATATTATCTCCCATTTCACTAGCACTGTTATATTCCTTTGAGAACTAGTTATGTCGCTTACAAAAGTTTCAATGAATATTATATTTGAATCATAAATTTTAAAAATAGAATGGCTTTAGTCCTAAAAAGCTTATAATTTAGATTAGTTTCTGCAAACGTAGATGTTGATTGCTACTATAGTGATGATGTCTTTGTTATTTCTCAAAAGTAAAACTAACCACTATGCTACTATAGTGATGATCACTTTGCTACTATAGTGAATAAGTGAGGATAGTGATGGAGCCAGGATTTTAGGTTTGGGGGTTCTGAAATTTAAAACAAATAACGACCTCAAAGATAACCGATAATTTAACTAACAAGTATCAATACTCTATATATATAAAAGTTCTCTGTTGTTTCTTAGACTAAAATTTTTGGTGTCATGGTGTGAGAGTCCTCTAATTATTGTGACACGAGAAAGCAAAAGTCTATAATAACTCTTCGGGATTGTTAATGACTAGTCATTGATCAATTGACATGTACTTGTCTTTCACCCATTTCTTCTCAATTCATCTTTTCCGTGGTTTGTTCTTTTGTAGTTTCTATGAAATAGACCACCTTTTACTCGACTTTAAAACTGTGACATAGTTTTCTTAGTTATTTATTCATGATATTCAGTGTAAATCCTTCTCTTAAAAGAATTGATGTTTATTATCGTAAAATTAATGGTAAGTTCTCAAATTTTAGCACCTATTACAGGTTCAGAAAAAAGGTTTACTACTTTGAAAAAAGTTACAATAGCTAAAGCATCCTTGTGTGGCTATATTATTCCATCATTATGTTCTACTGTATTTTTGCTTTATTTATTAACAATAGGTATATGCAGTTGGCTCAGTTGGTATCATATGGCTAATCCTAATGCAACAACAATAACTCTTTTGTCGGAAAGTTCACCCATATCATGCTTCTCCTTGTCTCTGTTTTTCTACTTATGTAATATATGCACTCTTTATTTTGTATCTAAATATTCTGGTACAAGTGAAACTTGATGAACTTGGACGAGTTCTTAGATTTGAGAGGAAGTTGTTGATCATTGCTATAATTAACTACGAAGGGATGTAAAAAAACAAAGGCTTGAAAAGAATTCTTAGCTGTGGAGGTTGAAAATAGTAGAGAGTTGTCGATGGTCCTTAAAATAAGGACTGCTAGAGAAAACAATAAATAGTTATTGTCGTTACATCATTAAATGTTATGCAACATATTAAGCCATTCATTCATGAATATGTCACTATGTTGTTTTATCAAACCAATATATGTACACTAACTGTTACTCCATGTACCACCTTTTAATTGTGTATGTATCTTTTGTACTATTCTTCACATTACTAATATTGATATTCATTGTTTCAAACACAGTATGCTAGAAACTCCTTCTACTAAATTCTCTGGATACTACCTAAGTTGTCCTACTATTTTAGGCAAAGGAATCTATATAGCTAAAAAAATCATTCACTGAATTTGTACTGAATAATATTTATCTCATTAGTTTATGACTAGGGGTGTCAAATGGACAGGTTGGATTGAAATTGGAGATACTAAAATGGGTTGAAATAAAAATTGGATTGAGTCCTGACCCGCCCAAGTTTACTTTGGGCTCAAATGGGTTAAAAAGGGGTTGGGTCTTGACCCGCCAAATTTGACCCGCTTAATTTCAATAATTTTAACATATTGATATTTAACTTTTATAAGCGCAATTTGAATTTCAGCTCAAGATTATTTTTTTAAAAAAAGGTACAAATGGATAGATAAATCCTAAAAGATATTTATTATATAATAATTCATACCTTCAATATAGGAACATACATTACATCAATGCAAATAAAGAGTCTTAAAACAGGTTGAAATTGAAGAATGAATTGGGCTCAATTAAAGATTCTTTTAAAAAGGGTTAAGACTTAAATGAGTTGAGATTGAACCCAATTCAAATTATCTTGAGCCGAACCCTATAAGTTTTTGGTGGGTTGTGGGTCGCCCATGTGGACTGACCCGACCCGATCCAGAAATATCCGACCCAATCCATTTTATTTAATTTCTTAAGAAAAGAATTACATAAATGGATAAGATTAGTTTTTTAAAAGAAGAGGAAACAGTTAGGAAGTTGTAACTGTTCAAACTTCTCCTTTTAATAGGAGACCTCTTCTTTTCAGAACAAAGAAAATGAAAGAACGACAGAAAAAGAGAGAAGAGAAAGTGTGAAAACAGATAAAACAAAACGTTACTCTTTTTGTCAATATTCAAGCAACACACTCACATACACGTAGTTTGTGAACAAGAACAATTTTTGTTTCCTAGTGATTCAAAGAGAGATTTGAAGCAACTCATTTTGATAGTGAAATCAACATCAACAATTTCCGTTGCAAGTATTAACGTACATATCCTATTGTTATTTTGCTCATAAATTTCATTCTTTGCTATCAGAGCATGGTTTATTTATCCCGTTATTTGATGCTTCCATGTGATTTCACTGTGTTGTTGAAAGAAAATAATTTATGACTATTTTTCTCTAAAAATTGGTGAAGAATTTTTTTTTGAAGAAGTGAAGATTTTCTTTTGAATCCTTTTGAATGTAGATTAATCACATTATAGATAAGATTCATTGTCCTACAATGAAACTGACTCTGTGGTTTATTTGTTTTAATATTTTATTACTTCTTAAGAAAAAGTGCTGCTATTTTTCTGTGTTTTGGATTCTCCTTGCTCAAAAATTTGGCATGAAACTTTTAATATCATGATCTACTCATTCGTAGCTTTCAGTAGATATATTATAAGAGTAAAACAAATTTAAAACGATTCAGTTATGAACGTTTTTGGTTGGCTAATTTTGGACTGTTTTAAGGAAAAACTACTTTTGTTTTATTGCATTTTGGGAGTTGTTACTTTAAAATTATGGACTGAAACTTGGTTTTTCAAGATTTACTCATTCATAGTTTTCTGTGGATATATTATAAGTGAAATAGATTTAAAATAAATGAGATATGATTTTTTTAAATTTGGCTAATTTTTGACTATTTTGCAAAACGAACTGTTTTTGTTTAGTTGCATCTTGGGAATTGTTTGTTCAAACCTTTCACTTAAACTTCTGTTTTCATGATCTAATTGTTTATAGCTTTCCGTGGACATATTATAAGTGTAATTCGGATCAAAATCGAATGGGTCGTGATTCTTTGAATCTTGAAATAATCCTATTTGGTGGAATGTCTTTTAATAAATTATTTTGCCTTTTACTAGAAATTTGTGACATACGTTATCACATTAAATGATATTAACCATACTTCTATTTTTTTTAGATTCCCATTTCAGATATGACTGAATGGGAACTTGCTCATATTGCTCCAAGTAGGAATGGTACTAATAGAAGAGTAAAAAGAAAAAGTAGAAGAATGCATCGTAAAAGAATCAAGATAAAGTATGATTAAGTCTCTGAGCCCGAAGTCATTAGGAATGTGTAATGACCCTCCATGTCATCTTCTTCATTTTCCAATCTTTCCAGCGTTTAGAGCTTTCCTTTAGCGACCACAAATCATTTATGACTTGCTGGGACTAAAAGTTCGATCGCCGGATCATTCGTTTGGATTTTCTGCAAGTTTTCGCATTTTGGAGCCTTTGAAACTTGAACGGTTGACTTCAGTCAAAAGTTCAGAAAGATGGCCTCAGAATGCAATTTTGTCGGTTTCATCAGCTTTAGAAGGGCCATTTTAGGCTAGGGGCATGGTTGGTTCGGGCTCCGAGACATTTGGTGTAAGTTTGTGCCGTTAGGTGTTTTAACTTAGGAGCTTAAGCCAAGGGTTGACTTTGGTCAACATTCTTGGTAAACGTGCTCAAATGAGAATTTCATCAGTGCAATTAGCTCCGAAATGTCGAGTTTGTTCTAGAATGAACTTTTGTGCGGTTCCCTAGGCTTTCAGTCTCATTATGACCCTTCTAATAGTTGTAAGCTTAAAATGAAACTTGGGTGTGGTGTGGGACCCACTTTTTATTGAAATTACCTCCGATGGAAGTTTCGATGGCTCCATTGAGTCCGGAATGTCGAATTTAGTAGGGTAGCATATCTGGTTTATGTTATTCGGGTCCCGAACAAATTTCGAGGGTCCATTCGGAGACTTTGAAAAATAGCAAAATCTGGTGTTGCTGGTGCAGACCTTTAGCGACCAGAATTCAGTCTTTTAGCGACCAGATATAACTTTTAGCAACTAGAATCGATGCTATTTAAATAACTAAATATCAGCTTCAGCACTCATTTTAAAACTTCGATATCTCAAGCTAGGAAGCTCCGTTTTGGGTGATTCACATTGCGTTTCGTCTGAAATTGGCATGGCTACGTGTGAGACTGATCGGAGAAGCGTGGAAGTTGGTGGATTGAGGTAATTTCTGCCTGGAAGGGGCTGCCCAAGTCCTTTAAAGGTGTTTTTCTTGTGTTTTGTTGCATGGATTGTTTTAGCCCATTTTTTAGCTCAGATTGTGCCCATTTTCTAGGAACAAGTTCCTTGGGCTATTTAGAATCTTTTGACGAAGTCAATTTTGGGATTCCTAGTGAGGGTCCCATATTCCCGTTTTGACTCAATTTTGGATCCATTTTCAGTTGTTGCGATTTCAGTGTCAAAGCGTCTGAAATGACATTGTGATTGATAATTTGATAGTTTGGAGGTTTTCGGAAGCGTTTCGGATGTGGATAGATCATGTGTGGTGGATTCGAAGCTCTCGTGTTCGGCTTTGAGGTAGGCTTCGGTCTACTTTCTTGATTGTGCTTCTTAGATAATGCCTAGTATAGATTTCATGTAATCTTGGATGGTATTAGCTGCGTATTTAGCTTTCCTCTTGTTATTCCATCCTTTCTTTATCCCGTAAGAGCCTTGGGCTTATTGTGGGTGTTGGGATCCTTAGTTTAGGTTGTAGCTTCACTTGTGGTGTAGATTATTTTTCTTGTACTTGTTAGGATTGATTCGTGGTGGCCTTAGACTAGGCTGGACATTAGATGCTTTAGGTTGTGTTTTATTGTCTCATTGTAATGATTTGCTCCATTTAGGGCTTGCTTTGGGTTATTCCCCTTGCGTTGATGCTTGTGACCTGGTGGCTCATCATAGTCGTGGGTTGGTCTTAGCTGTGCTCAGTCTGGGACTGGAGCGGTGTGATTGGGGTTGGGCGTCGTCCCTTGAGTTTGCTCCCCCTTTAATGACTTGAAATCTCTTCTTCATCCCTTTGCTTGTTGATTAGCGGTTGGCATGTTGTATCCTTATTGAGCTTATGATTATACTGTTGGGCCCGAGGCCATATGCGACGACCAGTGGAATCCCAGGTTAGTACTCTCTACTTTGGTAGGGTGGTTTCATTGGCTGTATAATTATTTGATTTTGAGTGTCTTGTTTGAATGCTGGTGATGGCATGCATTGCATTGTTTTCTCCTTTTCAGGGATTTTTTGGTGCGATCCCAGCCCATGCACTGATATATTTATCATTCATGATGAGATACCGTTTTACTTAATTTTTATTCTAAACTAATTTTAATGAGAGTCGTACTACCTGGATCACTTTATTTACTGAATTTTGAGATTACGAGGCACCAGGGACGTGCTCCTTTCCTACTTGAGATATTAGAGGCATCCGAGATGTGCTTAGTTTTCACTTGACTACCTGGTGTGTTAATGCCCTTTCTTGCATGCTTTTGGTTTTACTTACGCCCCCGGGTTACTCTTGCTTGCTGGGCAGCTTACTCCCTTGGGAGTGGACTGGTTGGCTGGGCGGCCTTGATACTTGAGATCCTCTTTTGAGTCGATACGCCCCCGAGCACTCTTGCTAGCTGGGTGGATGATGCCCCTGAGAGTGAGCTGGCTGGGTAGTCTTGACATTTGAGTTCCTCTATGGAGTTGACACGCCCTTGAGGCACTCTTGCTAGCTGGGCGATTGACTCCCTTGGAGTGGATTGTATGGTTGTGCGGCTTGGGTTGATAGTGACTCTTTCTAGCGGGGCTGGGAGTTGACTAGTTGAGTTGATTGTCACTCTTGCTAACTGGGTTGGGAATTGACTGGAGTACTATGGTTATGGTTTCGGATGGTCACTGATGGTTCTGCTGCTCACCCTACATTCATATGCATTGCCTGTCATGAGTATACTTGTTTGTTGTTTGTACCCTTTGGTTTATGGGGGCCGATTGGGTTATGTTTGTTGTTTATACCTTTCGGGTTTATGGGGTCTGGTTAGGTTATTGTTTGACTATATTCTATTCTCTGTTGATTTTTTATTGTTGCCTGGTAGGTTTTGACTTTAGAATTATAGTTGTGGGTCCTCCTAACACTAGGTAGTTGACTTGGTATCTAGGTTGCTTGCGATAATGTTGTTGGTTTGCGATCCAGGTATGTCCTTGACTCGACTTCTTACCCCACTTTTCCTATTTCTATCCTTTATTTTCTTGCTACTTTAGTATCTCCTATTTAGTTACTTGTTCCATGCTTTCCTTATTACTCGTTGTTTATGTTTGTGCTATCTTTTGAGCTCATTCGGTCGATGCCTGTTGAGTACCATTTTTTGGTACTCATACTACACTTCTGCCTACTGCAGATTGTAGTTGTGTTATCTCCGTTGATTTAGAGTCTGTCACGACCCAAGGTACCCCCTAGACGTGACATGGCGTACAAGACCCCGAAAGGCCTCATACAAGCCACTTAACATACATACATACAAGATCATAGAGAATCAAGAGTTCAAAAGACAATGTCATATCAAAATTTTAAAGAAAAATAGCGGAAGTCTACATTTCATGCCTCAAAGCCAATATACTATAAGAAAGAGAAATAAAGTTTGGGACGTAACCCAATACAATGCCAAAATGAAAGAAAATAAAAGAAATAACAACTAGGCTATGTTCTCGAATGGATGAGGACTCACCAAGTCTTTAACAATCCTTCTAATAAGCTCTAGCCACGAATAGGTAGAGAATCGCCAAGCCCTACATTAACAAGTCAATGTAGGCAAGAGTATGCGTTAGTACAATTAAGTACCAAGTATGATAGCAATGCACATAAACATTTAAAACATGCTAAAACGGGACATTTTCATGACATGCAATGATCAAGCTAAACATGATAAAGGTTAGAAAACATAAGACATAAACCATGGTCAAAGGAAGCTAAACATCTTTACTTTACATGAGGAACATCATAACAACACTTTAGTTCATTTTTGTGGGAAGTAGCCTTAACCGACATGTAAGACCATGTGAGTTATCAACATGGAATTCGGTGTCTAACCCCACACCGATAGGGCCATCCTACTTGCCAAGGTAGGACCTTTTTTCTTAACATATAGCTTACGTGGATCCACTAGCTAGTGTCTATCATAGACCATTATCCTATGGTGGCATATAGTTTATGGGACATGGGTAATCGCCACTTGTCCATTCGGTGCTAAGCATAATTCCCACGGATTAGACATAGTTCAATTATCATAAGTAGACTTGGGTAATCGCCTCGTGTCTACACTAGGGAACATGGGTGATCGTCTTTTGTCCCTTCATTAGAATAGCTCCTTAATCATCAATTCAAAGTTAGTTGAGCAAACCTTTCAACAAGTTATGAATCATTACATGTGAAAAAACCTTTCACATTCATGGGTTGAGTAATATATGAGAATTTCCTTTCACAACTCAACAACAACATTAACATATCATAAACTTTGATGATTCAATCTCAAAGCACTCTTAATTCATCATTGCTTCATAATTGAACATGCGTGCTTCATAAAAATCATTTTTTCATCATTCATCAATTCATCATGAATCATAGCTTTAGAAATCATTAAAACATGCATGAGTTCACATAAACTTCATAAATTCTATCTTCTTCAAAATTCAACCTATCATCAATGCATGAATTTCAAAATAAGGAGAATTCATGTGGATTCATCTTTAAATATGTAATTCAACTCAATTCATACTTAGAAAACCATAATTGAAAGTAATTTGATCATAATTGAAGGAACCCACATCATAGAAGAAAACCTTTAAATCAAATTGGGGATTTGATACTTTGAAAATTGGAGGTTTTAGGGATTCCATGGAAGAAAGGGCTCCATGGTTGAACACTATCATACCTTGGGGCCTTAATTCCTTAAGCAATTGATGAAGGAAAGCTTGACTCCTTGAACCCTAGCTTGCCCTCTTCTTCTTCTTCTAAATTCTAGAGAGAGAAATATTTGAGAGAGGAGAATTTGGGGAGATCTTGTAAAGTGATTGGAAAGGGTAGTTTTTAGGATTAAAAGGGCTTATATAGTGTTAGGAGTTGAGGAGAACCAACCTTGATTAGTAAATAGGCCATTAGGTGAAAAGACCAATAGACCCCTAAAAATATAACTGCCAGGCCCCATCGACGGTCTGACTTACGGTCCGTAGGTCCATCGACGGACCATCCTGGTCAACCATCGTTGGGTTCAGAGACTGTCAATTTGGATCCTGCAATGACAGGTCCCATGTACGGCTTGTGGGTCAATCGACGGACCGTACATGGCAACCATAGGTCTGAACTTAGGGTTTAAGACTTTTACTAAGTCTGGAGGAGACCTACGAGACCCATCTACGATTCTTACACTGGACGATGGGCCGTCCTCGCAGGCTGTCACTAGGGTTTTGAAACTTGTCATTTCAAAAATTTGGGCTTGCCACCTACGGGCCGTAAGTCAACCTACGATCGATAGGTGGCTTCCGTCGTTACTGGCACCAACCCAGAAAATCAGAAATTTTCCACCCTTTCAAATTCTGTGTATTACAGAGTCGTGCAGAGCAGCCTGGGATTTCGAAGATTAGGTTGAGCTCCTGGCGTCTAGAGCTACTGATTTCCGTTGATTTTGGCTAGGCTCAGTCTTTATATTGCATTCAGAGATAGCCTGTACTTGTCTTGTAATTTTGAAAGCCTTGTGCTCCTATTTTGGATTAGATGCTCAACTATTAACTGATGTCAGGTCTTGGGATGGTTCCTGTATAGTTTTGTTAATTTTCCTTTCTCTGCTTTGCTTTTAAGCTCTTACTTCTTATTGTTGGCTTCCGCTTGATAGTCTGTTGCATATAGCTCCGGGTTATGGGTTAGGCTTACCTACTAGTGGGGTGTAGTAGGTGTCATCATGACCTGAGAAATTGGGTCATGACAGAATGACTCAAGGACGCAGTAAAATTAAGATAGAGATAAAAGAGCATGTAAAGGGAAGGAAGGATACTTCTTGAGTATTTCAAGAAAATTCATATGGATCCTCTTGACTCTATACTAAATTTCCTCAGATATTTTAAGATGAAATTAGATGAGATTCATGAAAATTTCATTTATATTGAGGATCGGGATGCATTCATTATTTTGTATCATTCCTTACCAGAATACTGGAAGATTTAACTAGTTAAAACTTATAACGACTTTAGGCATAATGAACCATTATGGAGGTTTGTGGTGGATGTGGGAGTTAAGTGGCTAAAACTTCCTATAGAAGGATAGTTTAGTATTGAATATCTTGTTTATTCTTTACAAATTCTGTCATGAACATCTTTGATTATGCTTTAATATGAATATATGTGTTTTTTCCTTTTTGGATTAGTGTGTTGTTATTCTATTATGTATTATCATATGGTGTTTGATTATTAGACATATATATCTTTGTGATTATGGTCTAAAATATATTAGTATACACATTTAGAAATTAGTTTTGAATTTTAGTTAAATATTTAATTTGTAGATAATGATTAGATGCTTACATGTCTTTCCAATTTTATAGTAAATATAAAATCTTTATGAGAATTGATTTGCTTGAATGTGTATGTCACATGAAAAATTGATTAAAAATTCTTACCTAATTGCCTGTCAAATACATTCATGGCATCAAAAGGTATCATTGGTGACTTAAACAAAGGTGAAAAAATGAATGATGACAATTACGACATCTGGAGTCGTAAAATATGGTATGTACTGGAAGAGCAAAATTCTCTCGAAGGTATAAATCATATTTTGAATCAACCAGAAGAGGAAAACACTACACAACACAGAAGAGACCTTGAAGCATATAAAGCTTGGAAAAAGGCAATCTCACTGCACGTGGAATAATAGTTTGTTCTGTGGTTGATGATCTCATACATGAATGTGAGGAATTTCTACTACTCATGCTATGTGAGCACATCTGCGAGGAATATATGGGGGTACATCTGTGACCCGTCTCTGATGGATGACTATCAAATTATACACTTACAAAAAGCGTTATGATCAAAATGTCAAATAATACCTTAAGGTGATGTCAAACATGATAGCTCAACTCAAGAGTATTGGCCATGTTCTTTCAGATGAACAGCAAGTCCAGGCAGTGATCCAATCTCTTCCTAATAATTGGGAACATATGAAGGTTAACTTGACCCATAATGATAGTATCAAAACTTTTTTTGATGTTGCTCGCCATGTTGAACTTGAAGATGAGCGGCTTGGTGCTGCTAAAGGTGCTTCTAATGCCTTTGTGGCAAAGTCAAGTGGCACAAAATCTTTAGGCTTCAAGCACAATAAGAATTGGAAAAGGTATGGGAAAGACAAAGAGACCGGAGACGGACCCTCTAAGAAAAAGAAGAAGCCAAATTCTAAGAAAGGAAAATGATTCTTCAAGAAGAGAAACAAGAGCAAAATGAAGTGCTATAATTTCCAAGTGCTGGGGCACTTTGGTCGTGAATGTAACGAGCATGATACATATGTTTCTAGCACTTCTTTATTAACTGAATCTTATCCTATGTGGATTGTAGACTCAGGATTCACAGACCACGTGAGTCGAGATAGAAAAGCATTTGTGGAGTTTCATCAAGTTTCATTTAAATCAAGGTGGATCTATGTAGGAAATAATGCTAAACTGGAAGTCAAAGGGATATGCACTTGCAAAGTGGACTTGCGTGGTGGTCGTTCTTTGATGTTGCATGACTTCCTATATGCTCCAGAGATTCGACAAAACTTAGTATACGTGTCTGTTCTTTTAGACGTTGGTCTTGATTTGTTTTTTAGTCATGATGGTGTTAGAATAGTTCTAGACAATGTCTTATATGGTTTTGGACTCCGTTATGATTGTTTTATCACTTTAGATTGTAATCCTTCAACTTATGACTATTATGTTGACCGTTGTGTAATGTCATGTTATTCAAGTAACAATGATATTAATGTTATTACATGGCATGTAAGATTACGTCACATAGAGTAAGATCGAATAAATATGTTGACAAAGGAAGGGCATTTAGGTTCTTTCATTGAAATTGATATGCCAACTTGTGAAAATTATATTGATGGAAAGATTACGCGTAAATCATTTGGGAAGGCTAGGAGAGCTTAGTTCCCACTTCAATTAATTCATTCTGATATTTGTGGTCCAATGAATGTGAGGGCAAGGTTTGGTGCTACATACTTCATTATATTTATTGATGATTTCACGCACTTTGTTTATGTCTATTTAATTTCTCATAAATCTGAAGCATTTGAGTACTTTAAAAGATATATGAATGAAGTTGAAAATCAATTAGATAAAAGCATAAAGGCTTTAAGAACCAATCGAGGACATGAATATTTGTCAAAACAACTTGAAGAATTATGTACTGAAAAGGGTATTATCAGACAGTTAACTACTCCTTATACACCACAACAAAATGGTGTAGCTGAAAGAAGGAATAGAACATTATTGGACATGACTAGGTCAATAATGGCGCAGGTAAATTTGTCTATGTCTTTCTGGGGAGATGTGTTATTGACTACGGCCTACATATTGAATAAGGTTCCCTCTAAATTAGTATCTTCGACTCCTTATGAAATTTGAACTAGTCTTAAAACAAACCTGAACAATCTATGACCTTGGGTTTGCGCTGAGTATATTAAAGATCGTTTTGGTGAGTTTGGTAAACTAAGTCTAAAGGGAAAGAAATGTATCTTTATAAGATACTCAAAACACTCCAAAAGCTATGTGTTTATTGATGAATTGGAGGATGGAAGTATTACTTAAATTGTATCACGAGATATTAGATTTTTGAAAAATAATTTTCCCAAAAAGGATGAAATAAATTAAGGTGAGCCTCTCTACGAAATGTTGAATTTAGAAGATCAGGTAATGTCGTCAGGTATACTTGATAACTCAAAGGATCAAGAAATGATTCCTGGTCTAAGTGGGAGTAATGAATCCCAAAATTCTATAGAGGAATCTGAACTTCAATTACATAAGAGTACAAAAAAAGGTAAACCTAAACGATCTTATGAGATTGAGGATTATGTTTTCTTTGTATCTCCTACAGAATTAAATGAACCTAATTCTGTAACTGAGGCTTTATTGAGACCTAAAAAGGATGAAAGCTTAAAAGCGATATAAGAAGAATTAGAGTCCATGAAAACCAACAAAGTCTGGGATCTTGTTGACCTTCCTAAGGAACGTAAAGCTATTGGGAATAAATGGATTCTCAAAGTTAAACACAAATCAATAGAAAGATACAAAGCACGATTGGTGGCAAAATGTTTTACTCAAGAAGTTGGAATAGACTATTAGGAAACTTTTTTGCCGGTTGTGAAGTTTACCTCCATACGATTACTTTTAGCTATTGTTGCACGTTTAGATCTAGAATTACACCAAATGGATGTGAAGACACCTTTTCTCAATGGAGAATTAAAGGAGGAAATCTACATGGAATAACTAGTATGTTTCGTTGTTAAAGGCCAAGAGAAGAAAGTTTGTAAATTAAAAAGATCAATTTATGGCCTAAAGCAATCTTCAAGGCAGTGGTACCTGATATTTCATAAGGTGGTGATGTCATTTGATTTCACCATGATCTATTAAGACCATTTCATCTATGTGAAAAAGTCAGATGGAAAATTTGTAATTCTTTTTCTTTATGTAGATGATATTTTATTAGCTGGAAATAATTTAGAGTATGTGAAAACTTTCAAGTCATGACTTTCAAAATTATTTGATACGAAAGATAGGAGTGAAACAGACTATATATAGGGTGTTAAGATCCAAAGAGACCGTTCTAAGAAATTTTTGAGTTTATCTAAAAAAAATTAGATAAAGAAAATATTGGAACGTTTTCGAATGAATAGATGCAAATCCATGGATACTGTAGCAAGGGGTGAAACTTTAAGCCTTGAAATGTGTCCAAAGACTGAAAAAGAAAAGAAGACATGTCTCGAGTTTCGTATTCTAGTGATGTCGGGAGTTTGATGTATTCTATGATGTGTACTCGCGTAGATATATATTATGCCGTAAGTTTGGTTAGCAAGTATCAATCCATTCCTGGAAGAGATCATTGGAAAGCAGTAAAGAGAATATTCTGATACCTGAAGGGCACTGCGGATCATACACTATGTTATAGTGGATCTGATTTATTCATAAGAGGTTATACAGATGTTAATTGGGCTGGTGACTGGAATGATAGAAAATCAATATCCGGTTATGCTTTCTTACTAAATGGTGGTGCTATTTTATGAAAAAGTAAGAAGCAAACTTGCATAGCTCTTTCAACCATGAAATCTGAATTTGTGGCTTGTGCTCGGCAATATAAGAAGTTGTTTGGTTAAAGAGATTCTTTGAGCATTTAAATATTGCAAAGAATTCTAAGGGTCCCTTGATTCTATATTGTGATAGTCAAGCGGCCATCGCATACACGAAGGTTCCTAAGTATCACAGCAAGACCAAACACATTAATATCAAGTACAATTTTGTGGGAGATGTAGTAGTAAGTGGAGAAATAACTTTGCGATACATTCCTACACGTGAAATGATAGTTGATCCTTTCACAAATGCGATCTCTAGAGACTTGTTTGAAAAACATGTTAAAGCTCTAGGTTTCTGTAGGATTTGATAATATTTTAGTATTGTAAAATAACTTAGTTGATATAATATTCTCATCTATATATAATATTATTGAATTTATGTTCATATATAGTGTGCATGTGATATTGTGTAAGAAATAAAATGTATTGAACAAGTCACGAGATAGGCTCTCTCACATGAGCAATCACCTCTTACGTCGAAGAATGTGAAGAGATGAGTTTCACCACCATATTATGACTTGTTCAATAAACCAAGCAAGAGTCTCTCTACGAAAATGAGTTTAAGGATCATTAAAGAGAGAAACTGGGGTTAAACATCTGGAGGTGTTTAGACCAAAGTATGTATGATGTTGGATAATCGAAAGAATGAGACACATACACCAGTATAAGGTGAAAACATTGTAGCATGTGTTTCATATCACGTGTGTCAAGTGATCAATGGGTCAATGAAAGTGTCACAACCCGAGCCTACACCAGCACTCGAAAACCATTGCTGGTCCCCAAGCGACCCCTTGGCCTGACTGACTACTTAGTAGAAGACTTACTCAAGCAAATAGGAACTTTAAATGCATAACTAACTCAATTCAATTAAATGTGTGGAAATACTTAATAAAGCATAAGTAATAGTTTTCAAGGTCTCAAAACTGAAAGGAGCATACTGAGAGACTCATCAACTCTTAACTATCTATGAAGCCTCTAATACTAGGATAGATTGCGGGACAAGACCCCTGACAACTCAATAATAACAGGAAAACTAAATGCGAAATTCTCTGAAAAGTAAGGAGGCTCACCAAAGCTATCTGAATCGCAAAGTGATCTCAACGAAATGCCTGTTATGATCCTAAACACATGTATCTGCATCATAAGAGATGGAGGTCAAATGACATCAGTACATTGAATGCACGAGTATGTAATATGGCTGAATAAAACAATAACTGAACCGATAAGACTAGGAGAATACTCACCTCAACTCAATACAAAGCAACAATAAGAGATGAAATATTTAAAGCTTCATAAATAAAAGATACTAACTCAAGGATGTATGTAAAAATATAATAAATTACTCTTTACTCTTATTTGGGAGATTCTCTAATCGACAACCATCACTATGAGCTAAGTGATGATACAGCGTCTCGCTCACGCTACTAGAATTGTCCTATACCTTGCCGGGGTATAGAACACCTCAACTAAGGGGATCCACTAAGCTCTATTTGAAAGCAATAAGGAGTCATCTAAAATGTATGATCCTTTACCCATGTTGGCATACATGGTTTTATGAGGATTTTGAGTTGTCTGAACTCATCTCCATATCGGTGCTCAATACTACTCCCAGTAATATATACTCATGCTTAAATGTGTAAAAACATAATCTTTCTCTATTTTGAGGTAATTACTCAAAATAACCTCTTAAAAAAGGTAACTGCTCTGAATTATCCTAAACACATAAACTCTTTTTAGAAATCAAAGTTTCTCTTTTCTTAATGTAAAAATGTTACAATTGGGAATACATCGTTCCCTTATATTCTTTCTAAATCATGTATAAAACTCTTCTCAAAACTCATCTTTGCTTTCTCAGAAAATTAGTTTAAGATCATTGTTGGTTAAAAAGGATTATCAATAATAACTCAATAAAAGCTCATGAACCTTTCTCTTAAACCCACTTGAGTTTTGAAAATGCATTAAGACACATATGTAGGATAATGCATGAATTTTCAAAGGTAAATGGAGCCTATAGGAGCTAATACAGAGAAGGAAAGTGTAGCCACAACTTACAGGAACACGCTCGGATGAATAAAGGAGAAATCGGCCCTCGCAACCCCTGGCGCACTGTTGGCGTGGGGCGCCAGGCCCCAAACTGCTGAAGCTTCTCCCTGATGTGCCGACCCAGGGTCCCACAACTTCCCTAATGAATTCTGACTGAATTGAGATGTAGGGCGTGAGGAAGAATTAGTCCAACACTATGATAGCCTTACATACCTAGAAAGAACAAAGGTTCTTGGCAAAATCGATGGAAACTTGAAGAACGTTTGAACCCTAGCTTTTTTTCCTCGTGGAACCTTTCGCTAATTCTTCTAAGTGTTAAAGAACGTGGAAAGATATTTTAACACTTTTTAGACCCTTAATTAGGTGAAGAAAAATGTGGCTTAGGCTTAGAAGGGGTGGGAAAAGACCAAACTATCCCTCTAGAAAAACTGACGAGGTACCTTAAGAGGGATGTTCACTAAATCGAGCATATCTCTTTACTCCGAACTCAAAATAAAGCAAATTTGGTGGCATTGGAAAGAGGACTCAAAGACCTTTAATTTGGTAGGTCATGGGCCACCTATTTCTTTATGTAATGAAAAATATTATCGTTTGAAGTTGACCCAAGTAGAATCTTATGTCAAAACTTAATCGGTAAAGAAGCTTTCAACTCAACTTTGTGCTAGGGGATTTTTATGATCTTAATTGATATCCAAAATCATTCTCACACTAATGAATTGACCTTAGAATCTAAGAATAATTTAAGAATCACCCGACACGAGCTTATACGTAAATGAAGAATAGTTTGGGTCTTAACTTAGAAATTTTTGTGGTATAACATTATCTCTCCCTTGGGATCATTCGTCCTCAAATGATGGTTAAACTGAGCATGAAAGGGAAATGAGTTACTATCACTATCTCTCTTGACTTCTGGACTTGCCTACTAACATATGTGGAAGTGATTCATACTAAGAGTTTTGAAACTGGACTCGAGCACACTTGACACAAAGTTCACATAAGATTTCAAGATTACAGGCCATGACATGAAACAAGGGTAATCGGGCACGAAGTAAGAATATGACTACTATGCCTCGAGTGATATAACTGGAAGCTTTTAAGCCTAGTAACACTTCTTAACTATACTCTCCTTTCTTATTACTACACTTTATTAGCTGCTACTCATAGCTCCCACTAGAGTATATGACTACTCTTACAAACATCTAAGTCAAATCGCTTGTTCTTATTGTGTTCAAGACTTATCTCTAATTCACAAGGTGCTAAACATGAGATGTTTATACTAATCTAAAACACAAGATTTAGGTTTTATGCCTCTATAGGAAATCTCATCCCATGAATACTACTCCTTACCACTACATTCAACCAAACTTCGAGTCCTAGCCAAGAAGCATCTAATGCATCATGTATTCATCCACATGTAACAATACCACATTCAAGCCTAGTACTATAGCTAATCCATGGACTCCTACTAACCAATCCGTCAAAGAATTCCTCCTCTCGTCATCTCTATCAATTAAAATTTCACGCATACTATCAGAAACTATCTAACTACTCTCACCTAACTATTACTCATAGTAAGACTTCATTCATCCTTCCTCCACATTTATAACCTTAGATGGAATACGCACACTAATGCTCCCAACATAAGAAACATCAACCTTCCCCTTCTATCATCAATATCACTCTCTAACTAAAAGGATCACTGAAAGAGTTTTAGGGCGAAAGATCATGAGCACGATTTATTCGAGAATTCTGATATAAGAATATGCATGACATAACATTATGTTGCTAGCCATTGAGATCAAATCATGAATTTGTGATACTGAGCATACTATGAGACATGAGTGCTTATCTGAAAAGGTTCATATTATGAGGCTGATATCCATAAATTTATGGAGTAAGATTGAGATCAATGGGCTAATGTTTTTGCCCCTCATTCTGGGAACTGAGCATAGATGTGAATCTGTCTGAAGTATATGAGCATATGTCATGAACACAATTCTAATATTAAAGACATCAACAGGATGTTATAACGACTGAACTTTGAGGAATACGCTAGAGTATGAATGGATCGATATATCACTTTAACTCTTTTTTAACACATTACTATCTGACTCTCAATACTTGACTTGGTTTCTCATCTTATCATCTCCCCCTTAGGTCTGAACCTGAAACGTTAAAGCCATGGATCTATTCCATCATCTCTAAACTAGTCTATATTCAATTTACTCCAATACTCAGGAAAGGCTAATCCCATGTCTACAGAACTCTCCATGTGCAAATACTAAGATTCCCTCAAGGGTTTCTTTATAATATTGTTCTTTTAACTTCTTCCCATTAGCTTATAAAGCCGCTTAATCTAACTCTTAATAGCCTGACTTCTCCTTCTTAGCCCACTAATACCGGCCTTCTATGTTCATATCAACCTAACTGGAGGAAACTTGAACTATATTTGAAATGCTCATCATTGGCTATATATGATCCCTTTGACCAAACTCTTAAGGGTAATACTTAATGCTTACATCAGTCTACTCCACATTCATAACTCAAATATAGTATCTAGGCACATATAAAAATTATAAACTTAATTAGAACCTCGTCTGACTATATACGATCTCGAGTACACCTCTTAATGCTCTTGTTACTCTAATGACTTAGCTACACTTTATTACTCTCATCTAAAAGTCAGAATCCCACACTTGTACCACTCACACTTATCAAAAAGTAACACCTTAATTTCTCACCTAATTTATGTCAAACCTACTATATCAGATCTCAAACTAACATCATCACCCTCATGTTGCCATCCTTTTGATCACGACACTCATCTCAAATTCAAGATTAGTGTCTAAAAATGGATATCAATATAATTGCTCGCTTACTATACTAACTTACAACTACTAGATAAACTTAAGAAACACTCACTCACTAAGATCTCACGACAAGTAGTCAATCTTTATCTCTAAGTCTACCTATTTACAGATTACTGACGCATTCCATTTCACAATTAAGTACTATTTACCCATTCACTATACATCATTGCCTAATTAGTTCTATAACCCTCTAAATATCATGAGGCTCTCCTTTTTTAAAATCATAGACCTAGCTTAAATCTATCTCATCATGAATACTCGGCTCTTCTATTGAACACTTATACTTGATCGATACTAATGGATTAACACGTCATCATAAACTTCTCTCTGGTCAAAGTATACTCTAACTCATTCATACTAGTAACTCTTACTCTACCTTCTATCATGAAATCCAAACAAAATTATTACTCCTTAGCCAACACATAAGGGAAAAACACCCCGCTAATGACTTACTGGGTACATGATTGCAACTACACACTTTACTCAATAACTATACCGATTTCTTACGTTACTACACATCTAAATGCATACTTCTAACTCTGGCAATTTTACTAATACTGCTTATAACATCACAAATCACACTATCTTCCGGGTGGAAATACTACCCACGCATTCTAAAACACACTCTCCTCTTAAAGGTTAATATCTAAAACAAGATTTTAAAGAAGAGAATCTGAGAGTACATCTCGCTTTTAGCTCGAATGCATGATTTATATGAATAAGAGTGAATTCTTTCGAATCTAAATACTTAAGCTCACTCACGGGCTTCTCTCAAGCCCCTCTGTCTCTTTATCTGAGAGTAACTGATCGGTGAGGATCTGGACTTTACTATTTCAACCACCTTGAGTATGAGGGGTAGTCGAATGAATTTGAGAAACACACCAGTCTGAATAAGTTTCTTAAGTGAAAACTCTATCGCACGATTCAGAGTATGAAAGAAGGGAAACTTTTCTTAAATGTCTGTAGTCCCTCATTTATAGAAGTGGGGCCCTCAGAACCATAAATAAGATCCTACTTACACGGCTTCATAGACACCCTAGAACACTTGAACTCTATGCTCTGATACCAAGTTTGTCATGCCCCGAGCCTACACCTTAGACGTGACCGGCACTCGAGAACCATTGTTGATCCCTAAGCGAACCTCTGTCTTGGCTGACTACTTATCGGAAGACTTACTCAAGCAAATAGGAACTTTAAATGCATAATTAACTGAATTCAATTAAATATCTAGAAATACTTAATAAAGTATAAGTAATAGTTTTCAAGATCTCAAAATTGAAAGGAATATACTTAGAGACTCATCAACTCTTAACTATCTATGAAGCCTCTAATACTAGGGAAGATATTGGGACAAGACCCACGACAACTTAACAATAACAGGAAAACTAAATGTGAAATCCTCTAGAAAGAAAGGAGACTCACCAAACCTATCTGAAGCGTAAAGTGATCTCAACGAAATGCATGTTGATGATCCTGAAAACTTGTATCTACATCATAAGATATGTAGGTTGAATGACATCAGTACATTGAATGCATGAGTATGTAATATGGCTGAATAAAGCAACAACTGAACTGATAAAGCTGGGAGAATACTCACCTCAACGTAACTCAATACAAAGCAATAATAAGAGATGAAATATTTAAAGCTTCATATATAAAAGATACTAACTCAAGGATGTATGTAAAAATACAATAAATTACTCTTTACTCTTATTTGGGAGATTCTCTAACCTACAACCATCAATATGAGCTTGGTGATGATACAGAGTCTCGCCCATGCTACCAGAACTGTCATATACCTTGTCCAGGTATAGAACACCTCAACTAAGTGGATCCACTAAGCTCTGCTTGAAAGCAATAAGGAGTCATCTAAAAAGTATGATCATTTACCCATGTTGGCATATATGGTTTATGAGGATTTTGAGTTGTCTGAACTCATCCTCATATCGGTGCTCAATACTACTCCCATTAATATATACTCATGCTCAAATATGTAAAAACATACACTTTCTCTGTTTTGAGGTAATTACTCAAAATATCCTCTTAAAAGAGGTATTTGCTCTGAATTATCCTAAACTCATAAACTCTTTTTATAAATCAAAGTTTCTCTTTTCTCAATGTAAAAATGTTACATTTGGGAATACTTAGTTTCATTATATTTTTTCTCGATCATGTATGAAACTCTTCTCAAAACTCATCTTTGCTTTCTCAGAAAATTACTTTAAGATCATTGTTGGTTAAAAGGGATTCTCAATAATAACTCAATAAAAGCTCTTGAATTTTTCTCTTAAACTCACTTTAGTTTAGAAAAGGCATTAAGACATATAAGTAGGATAATGCATGAATTTTAAAAAGTAAATGGAGCCTATAGGAGCTAATACAGAGAAGGAAAGCGTAGCCACAACTTAAAGGAACATGCCCGGATGAACAAAGGAGAAATCGGCCTTAGCGACCCCTAGCGCACTGCTAGAGCGGGGCGCCAGGCCCCAAACTGCTAAAAAAGGCTTGGGGCACACTGCTGGTGCGGGGCTCCAGGCCTCAAACTACTGAAGCTTCTCCATGGCGCCTTCTTGGCGCACCGCCCCAGACTCCTCCAGCTTCCCTAATGAATTTTCAAGTTAAATTAGGACCCCAAATTAGTTTAGAATTACGAAATTGATCCTAAACTCTTCTTGTTTTTCAAACCCAACATCAATACATGAGAACTTTCACATAATTCCTTTTGAAAACATAATTTTACTCCATCAATAGGGTTCATGTGATATTAAGCATGAACAACTTTATAAGCTTCACAAAACAAAAGAATCAAAACCTCAACTGCTAAAGAACTGAATTCAATTATCAAGAATTACGAATGGCTTCTTTAGATGTGACAATTTCTGACTGAATTGAGATGTAGGGAATGAGGAAAAACTAGTCCAATACTATGATAGCCTTACATACCTGGAAAGAACAAAGGCTCTTGGTGAAATCAATGGAAACTTGAAGAACGCTTGAACCCTAGCTTGTTTTTCCTCTTGGAACCTTGTTGTAATTCTTCTCAATGTTGAAGAACGTGGAAAGATATTTTAACACTGTTTAGACCATTAATTATGTGAAGAAAAACGTGGCTTAGGCTTATAAGGGGTGGGAAAGACCAAACTACCCCTCTAGAAAAACTGACAAGGTGCCTTAAGAGGGAGGCTCACTACAACGAGCATATCTCTTTACTCCAAACTTGAAATAAAGTAAACTCAGTGGCGTTGGAAAGAGGACTCAAAGACCTATAATTTGGTAGGTCATGAGACACCAAAATCTTTATGTACTAAAAAATATGACGTTTGAAGTTGGCCAAACTAGAATCTTATGTCAAAACTTCATCGGTAAGAAAGCTTTCATCTCAACTTTGTGCTAGGGGATTCTTGTGATCTTAATTGACATCCAAAATCATTCCCACACTAATGCATTGACCTTAGAATCTAAGCATAATTTAAGAATCACTCGACACGACCTTATACGTAAATGAAGAATAGTTTGGGTCTTAACTTAGAAATTTTTAGGGTGTAACAGAAAGAATGGTTCCCTGCTTCTTCATTGTGTTTGACCCCGAAAAGTTAAAATGACTTTTCAACGAAATAACCTTTGACCTTTTGCTGCTTTTTGAAGTTTCAATTGATGTTGCTACTTTAGCATGTTACTAATAGCCATGAATGACTCGACAATGCAGTGCATGTCTAGGAAAACAGTTGAATTGGAACAGATAGATTCTAGTAGAAATGAAAGATGACTAATTGTATAATAAAATTGTGTACACAAGCCGGCTATTACACAATCATAATGGTGTCGAGTGTAATTGTCTATGTAAGTTAACCTCTCTATGAGGATGAGGGATCGAATTAGTAACTACTGAAGTAGTGAATGAAGTCTGGGGTATTCTGAGTAATAGTGTCCTTAAATTTGAAGTGAATTATTTCCACATGTGATTGGATTCCTATGTAGGTCTTGTAAAAACTTGAAGACGAACCTTGATGCTCAAAGATCGCATGAACAATTTGTCGTATGAATTATGTGTCTAGTTGTTGTCATATTGGCTTGGGTCTTGTCCACCACATGCAAAGTGGGATACGTAAGTTTTTGGTAGGTCGTGATTCGCCCATGTGTACCGACCTGACCCGATCTGACAATACCCGACCCGATCTATTTTATTTAATTTCTTAAGAAAAGAATTAAATAAATGGATAAGATTAGTTTTTCAAAGGAAGAGGAAACAGTTAGAAATGTGTAACTGTTCAAACTTCTCCTATTAAAAGGAGACCTCTTCTTTTCAGAACAAAAAAAATAAAAGAATGACAGAAAAAGAGGGCAGAGAAAACTTGAAAAATAGTGAAAACCAAAACGTTACTCGTTTTGTCAATATTCAAATGACACACTCACAGACATTTAGTTTGTGAATAAGGACAATCTTTGTTTCCTAGTGATTCAAAGAGAGAATTGGAGCAACTCGCTTTGATAGTGAAATCAACATCAATAATTTTCACTGCAAGTATTAAGGTACACATCCTATTGTTGTTTTGCTTATAAAGTTCTTTCGTTTGGCAGGTTGGGCGGATAACCTATATTTGGATTCATTTTTGACACCCCTATTTACGACTATCATTATATTTATTTTACGAAATGGAATTTTTCTGGCTAAATAAATTATTCACTGAATTTGTACTAAATAATATTTATCTTATTAGTTAACGACTATCATTATATTTGTATCGAATCTAATATTTCACTCCTCTAATAAGTTATTAGCATCGTTTTCTCACAAAGTTTGTAACTCTCCAATTATACCTTATCAAAGCTATTTTAATGTCCTCATCAAATCAAAATAAATACTACTAGGATAAGTTACACATGCTTTTCAAAAAGGCCCAACTTTATGTTGCACTTCCAAGAGGAATAACATTATTGACGATAAAGTCTTGGTTATGACAAAACAACCGGTTAGACGACAAGGAAAATACACAAGGAATATTGTCTATAAGAATGTATTAGTGAGATACAATTAATTACATATTTAAACTTAATCAAATGGAAATAAATAAATTGTTGCATTTATCTAATAACACTTTCATTGATTGTCTTCATAGGTTCGGGTAAATAACTAAAGATATGACGATTCACATTGAACATTCTTAGAAGAATCTACTATATTATTTTGTGTACAGTTAATAATTCAAAACATCGCTTAAATAATATCAATACTATTTTATGATACCGTGTATTTCTTGAAATGACAACCACATGTGACGCACGTGTTGAAGAACTAGTATGTATATATATATATATATATATATATATATATATATATATATATATGCTCACGACTTATCATGTTTTGAAAACAATCAATAACCGCATCATTATACTTTGAAGTTATCACTTCACATTAAGAAAGTATACTAAAGCATAAGATAAAATTTTCCTCCTTAACTTTGTCTTTATGTTAACTAAATATATGTATAATAAGTTAACAACACACTTTGTAAAATAGAAAAATATAATTAGAAATAAGGGATAGGATTAAGGCCTCATTATTTTTTACTAAGATTATGACGTCTAAATCTGAAAGAACATCTGAATGATTAAGATATTTTCGTTAGATCTGAACATGAAATGATTAAGACTGTTTGTTTTTCAACCTCTGAATGAGGATAATTTATTTATTAAATTTAAACAATATAGTAATAATAACATAATATATTATTATGTAAATACATAATAATTAATTAATTATTAATTAATAATTAATTAATGTTTTAGAAACCAAGAGGTAAAAGCTACAGAGGCTATCAAGGTAGATCCTCGAACTAATATTGTTCAGGTTGTAAATACGCAGGGTGATATTCTCACTGCTTCTCAAATAGGTGACTCGGTCCTGTAAAATGGTATCAGAGCCTAGGGATTTTCATAGTAAACATGGTTTAATGGTGAAAATATTTAATATGGGTATGATTTCTTGTTTATCTTTCTGTTTATGGAACAGGGAAGTATTAGTACTAAAAGTACTAGATTACAAGAGGTTGATATACCTCAAAATCTAGATCTGTTAAATAGGTGGACAATTCCTAAAGTTTCGATAAGAACTGTTTATGATTATGGTTGGTTTGATAAGTTCTCTACTAAACAATTGATAAAGACGACTGAGCAATCTATTGCTTTAAATTCGTCTGAACAAACGATTCGTTTATTACATGATAGGGATATTAATATGTATCGTAATCAGTTTAATTATATGCATATAGGCATGGTGCAGATTGCATTTAAACCTTTTACTTTAAAAGGTTTGCCTGAAACTTTTATGGCTGCTTTAAGAGATGCAAGAAATTATAATTTCCGACAATCTTTAATAGGTTCGATAGAATCTACTGTTGCTTATGGTCCTGTTTATTTTAATACTCAGCCTAATTTGCAACTTTCTCTCTCTGATGTGAATATTCTGGATGCTTTAACTTTAAATGTTAAAACACATGGTTATAATTATGCTCCAGGATCAGAACTATTGTGTTTATCTTATAGAATTTATTATCCACTTTAAATCCAAAGTGTAAGTTGTATGATACTTCGCAACAGACTGTGTTAATGGAAACTAATTTCACAAAATCAAAGATTACTACAAGGAGAACGATTTTGTGGGATGAAATTGAATTTCCAGAAACTTGGGTTTCGAATTCAGTTATAGCTCCGGATCAATTGACAAATGAAGTCAGTAATATTGATTGTTCTTATGTATCTCAAAATCCTGATGGAAGGATTACAATTCAATTTGATAATAATAAAATTGATGCAAGATCGTCAATTTATTCTCGACAATCATTTTCGGATACAAGAATGAGTCGACCAATGATAAGTCATATTTCTCCGGTTGAGCCAACTTATACAAGGATTCGAAATCGGGCAGCATCTTTGCATACTCTTTCAGATGAAAGACCTATAGAAGAGGTAAAAGCTACAGAGGCTATCAAGGTAGATCCTCGAACTAATATTGTTCAGGTTGTAAATACGCAGGGTGATATTCTCACTGCTTCTCAAATAGGTGATGTACCTACATATTCAGAAATGGGAGTTGATAAAGATAGTTTTTAATGATCCCACACCAAATTGATTTTAGTCCTGGTTCACAGGTAAGAATTTATATTCAAAAAGAATTTTTTTCTGAAAAATGGAAAAAATTTAAAATTTGGTTTTTCACTTTCTATAATAAAGAAGATATGAATAATATCTCTCAAGAGTTTTATGAAACTTGTGCTTTACATAAAAAAATTATGGATTTTGTTCCTTGGTTTATAACCACTTATATTCCTTTATATATTAAAGTTTTAGTTTCGGAGTTGAGGTTTCTCTCTCATCTTTGTAAAGTTTTCTTGTAACTACTTCTAAATATATAAAATCTTCAAGCTTTTGGAGGCAATTGGGGGATCTGAGTAAGTTTAAATTTTTATTTTTTTTGTTGCAATTGTTATCAGTCCTGTTACCAGTCCATGACTGGCTAGATAGAACATACCTATGTTAAATATATAGCCGGAAAACTCTGTTAATTATGAAAATATTCTAGACTCAATTTAGATATAACAGAATATTTTATTCCGATCATTCTGACTTGGTTTCGAGATGGTGGTACAGGCAGATCTGAGTACTGTTCTTGATTAAATCCAAGTTCAGGGTTCCATTTGTGAATCCACGGAATAGAGAATTCAATAAAGAAATAGATCTGGTCTATAGTTTCAAGAGAACAAATATGATCTTCTTGATATAAATCTGATAATCGAGGAGATACTTTTACCCATTCTTTATATAATTCTAAAAAGGGTGTCGGTAAAATCTTTACTGTCGGTCCATGATAAGACCACCATTGCAAAAACCAATTTGGTATTTGTTGATCAAATATTTTTGAACATATTTTCACAAACCAAGTATGTTTGTGTCTCTCATTATTATAATAAAGCACTTTATCAAAGGCTTGAACATAGTCCCAATAAGTAAAATTCATTTTTACTTTGTTAAGACTTATCTGTCTTTCCTTCATGGTAGAAATTCCCCATTCTTCAATGGTTATCACCTGCTTAATAATAATTTTTGAAAAATTATAAGCATTTTCATTCGAGTTATATCCCGAAAAGTGCTGAAAATCTGCACTACCTGTTTCTTTAAGAATTGTTTCATAATATGATCGAGTCTTATATGACTCACCTGGATAATATAATCCATCAATTAAATACCTATGGAATATCTTCCAAGGCTCTTCTTTTCTTTGAATCTCTGCATTTTCAACAAGAAATATCATTTCTTGTTTAGTTACCTTTTCATATGCTTTAATATCATCATTATCATCTTGAATAATTGAAGAAAAAGTATCTTTTTTCTTCTGATTTCCTAAATATGCTTGAAGTTGAGCATATAAAGGATGATCTTCTGGAATATCTTCCAAATGTACTGATGATGATGGTTGAGAAATCTTCTCATTTACCAATGTTTTATTTCCCCTTTGTATAACCGGGAAACTTTGAGAAGATGATCCATATGAAGATGCTTGCGAATATGATTTTGTTTGAGAGGATGATCTTCCTCTCCCTCTACCTCTTCCTATATAATTAGAGGATTCCATTCTGCAAATATAACATTGCTTAATCTGATAAGTCGTCATAAACAAATCTATCATAATCTCTATCATCTGAATCATAAACTATGATATCATCATAGTCAAAAATAGAGAATTCTTCTCTGAATATATCATTGATTAGCTTATCAATAATCAATTCAACTAAATTTCGAGGTAGCTTAATAACTTGTAAAATAGCCAAAAGACTATCATCATCTATAAATGAATTTATATAACTATGACTCATTGAATATATTCTCTAGATAAGAAATCAGGTAAGGAGTTTTCACTTCCTTTCTTATAAATAATCTCAAAATCAAAAGGATCTAACTGTGCTTGCCACCTGGCAAATATAAGTTTAGAAGCATCATGTTTAAAATCTTTGTTAAACATAAACTTAACAGCTTGAGCATCAGTTTTTATTAAAAACTTTTGATTATATAAATCATCTTGAAATTTTAAAACACATTTTACAATGGTAAGCATTTCATGCGCTACTGTAGCATACTTCTTTTGAGCTTCTGTCCATTTTCCAGAATGATAACGAATCAAATATTCAGTTTTATCATGAGGATTAATTTGTTTCAAAATTCCTCCATAACCAATATTTGAGGCATCAGTTTCAATAATCTTTTGCCAAGCAGGATTAGCGAGAGTTAAACAAGGCAAATCATTAATTTTTTGTTTAACAAATTTTACCAAAGCGGTATGTTCATTAGTCCAAGGTTTTTTATAGTCCTTTTTAATCTATCAACTAAAGGAGCTAAATCTCTTGACAAATTCTTATAAAAAGGAGAAATATAATTTAAACTCCCTAAAAATCTTTGAAGCTGAGTTCTATCAGAAATAACATCAGGAAATTTTGATGCAAAATCAATTGATCTTTGAATAGGTGTTATTTTACCTTGAAATCTTACCTCAGTTTGAAACAAACTCATTTGTGGTTTTGATATAACTAAACCATTTTGAATCAGAACTTTTTTAAAGATGTCTAAATGTTTCAGATGCATCACAAAAGTTTTAGAGTATACTAAAATATCATCTATGTAAACAATAATAAAATCCATATAAGGATTAAATATATCATTCATAATTTTTTGAAATTCAGACGGAGCATTTTTTAAACCAAAAGGCATGACTGTCCATTCATACTGTCCAAAAGGAACATTAAAAGCCGTTCTATAAGAATACTCTTTACATATCTGAATCTGCCAATATCCTGATTTTAAATCAAATTTTGAAAATATATTAGCATCATATAATCGAGACAATAAATCTCTCTTATTAGGAATGAGATATCTAATCCATTTAAGAAATTTATTAAGAGGTTTATAATTAATTACTGATATTCTCACTGCTTCTCAAATAGGTGATGTACCTACATATTCCGAAATGGGAGTTGATAAAGATAGTTTTTAATGATCCCACACCAAATTGATTTTAGTCCTGGTTCACAGGCAAGAATTTATATTCAAAAAGAATTTTTTCTGAAATCTTTTATAATAACATAATATATATAGTTATACAAAATTAAATCTAAACGATCTAAAAATTTAATAATATATTTGAAGAAATATTAATATAAGATAATAAGATCATCAGACGAATAAAATATATGTACTTGAGAATTATTTAATATATATAAGCTATAAAATATAAACAATGTGTGTATTCAAGCCATAAGAGATGCTACATTAATGAGTTCAAAAGGCGTATGTTTGTGAAAGAAAACGACAATTGTTGTGAAACACTACAAAATTCAATAACCAAAGAACGTTGAATGATGTTCAAACTCGAAGATTCGAAGGTTACTTTCCAGAGCCTTCGTAGAAAATCAATTAGAAGTGAATGATTTAGAGTTTCGTGAACTCAAATACTTAAATTTGAACAACATTAGCATTTCATAGTTTTCTGTCTCTCAAGATGCTTTTCTTAAGGTTGAACGTTTGGTTTTAACCAAGTATAAGTAGTTTGAGGAAACTCCTTCTCGTTTTGGTGATGTCGTAACTTTAAAAATCATTGAATTTAACATGTGTGGCTTGTTAGTTGATAATTCAGCCTTGGAAATTCAAACTACGCAACATAAAGACATGGCAAATGATGCATTCACAATTCCCATATAGCCTCAAAACAGTACAATCTTTGGTATTCACCTAATCACATTTGATTCTGTTGGTTACCTTCTCATATACCTAAAGTGGTTATATGCTATAACCTTGACTCTATATCCTAAAAGTGAACTTGTAATGATGGGTAAATATGATGTCGAACTTTGAGAAAAGGTTCATCTATGTCATCCATTAAAAGTTGGGTTTATCTATGCCGACATTGCCGTTCAACGAAGTGCCCATCTATGCCATTATAATTTAACGAAAAATATGGATGATTTTACAATACAATTTTTTCCATGTGCCCTCTTATTAGAGGTTCATGTCACCAAATTAAATCGGCTCATCCTTTTACCCATTTGAGTAACCCGATTATTAATTTCAAATGGTGAAAGGGTGAGCTGATTTAAATTTGGTGATGTGGAGCTCTAATAAGAGGCAATGTGGAAAAGAGGGTATTGCAAAAGTATATTTATGTTTTGATAAATATAATAGCAGAAATGGAAAATTTGTTGAATGACAATGGCAGAGATGAGCTTAACTTTTAAAAGATGATATAAATGAGTATTTTTTCAAAGTTTGATGGTATATTTGAAAATTTTCCCTATATTATAACCCACAAAAGTGCTAACTAATAGCATTCGAAATTTATTTTCTATTACAGTGTATATTCTACTTGATTTGAAATATTTTGTTGAGTTATCTTCTATAACTACTTTACTTGATTTGAAAATATATATATATATACACACACATTAATGAGTTCAAAAGGCGTATGTTTGTGAAGGAAAATGACAGTTGTGAAACACTACAAAATTCAATAACCAAAGAATGTTGAATGATGTTCAGACTTGGAGATTCTAAGGTTACTTTCCAGAGCCTTTGTAGGGAATCAATTAGAAGTGAATGATTTAGAGTTTCCTGAACTCAAATACTTAAATTTGGACAACATTAACATTTCATAGTTGTCTGTCTCTTAAGATTTTTTTCTTAAGGTTGAACATTGGTTTTAACCAAGTGTAAGCAGTTTGAGGAAATTCCTTCTCTTTTTGGTGATGTGATAACTCTAAAAATCATTAAATTTAACAGGTGTGGTTGGTTAGTTGACAATTCAGCCCTGAAAATTCAAACTACGCAACATAAAGACATGGCAAATGATGCATTCACAATTACCATATAGCCTCAAAACAGTACGATCTTGTGGTATTCACCTAATCAAATTTGATTTTGTTGGTTACCTTCTCATATACCTGAAGTGGTTATATGCTATAAACTTGACTCTATGTCCTAAAAGTGAACTTGTGATGATGGGTAAATATGATGTTGAACTTTGAGAAAAGGTTCATCTATGTCATCCGTTAAAAGTTGGGTTTATCTATGCCGACATTGCCGTTCAACAAAGTGCCCATTTATGCCATTAAAATTTAACGAAAAATATAGATGATTTTGCAATACCATTTTTTCCATGTGCCCTCTTATTAGAGGTTCACGTCACTAAATTAAATCGGCTCATCCTTTTACCCATTTGAGTAACCCGATTATTAATTTCAAATGGTGAAAGGGTGAGCTGATTTAAATTTGGTGATGTGGACCTTTAATAAGAGGCAACGTGGAAAAGAGGGTATTGCAAAAGTATATTTATTTTTTGATAAATACAATGGCATAAATGAAAATTTTGTTGAACGACAATGGCAGAGATGAGCTTAACTTTTAAAAGATGATATAAATGAGTCTTTTTTCAAAGTTTGATATTACATTTGAAACTTTTCCCTATATTATAACCCACAAAAGTGCTAACTAATAGCATTCGAAATTTAATTTCAATTACAGTCTATAACTACTTTACTTGGTTTACAATATATTTATAATTTTTCCTAGATTAATAAAGTCATTTTTTTCATATTATAGTTATTTTATTAATCATATTTTCCTTTACATTGTGGGTGTTCCGGTACTTTTTTTTCTTCAAAGTTTTGGTGGCATGTTGGGCCACTTTATACAATGTTATTCAATCTACATATCAGTCTAGCCATTCGGCCCAAAAAATCAATAAAACTGAAAAAAGTCTGAAAACAAGGAGCCCAGTCCACACCGAACCCTCTATGTATAATAAGGAAAATAACCTAACAACATCCGCCTCTTTCTCATTTTCCTTTTCCAATCTTCTCTTCGATATGTTTCCTTCCCACAGATGTTGAAATCCCACACTTCGCCGCCTACTTTTGTGGATCTGTTTCTGTATTGTACCTCTCCTTTTCCGTCTTCTACAGCTCACAAAAGAGAATTCACTACTAAGAGGTAATCGTTAATTTTTGTTCATTCCTTGCCATTTGACCTTCCTCTGCCTTTGATTTGGAGGTAACGGGTTATCCACCGATGCTTCGAGTTGATGGAAGTAGCCTTCAGTAGTTCCCATTGCGACCACAGGTTGGTCTTCCTCCTTTGAGCTTAGGTTTCCTACTCTATTTAGATCTGACCCATCTTTGTACTGTGTGAGCTGATTTTGTGCTTCATGACCAATTCTGCTTTGATTCCTTGTCGACCTCCATGCTTGAATGTTAAAGATGACGTTGTACCCCTAACTTTTTGGTGAAAGTTTTTGTGTGCTATTATTGATTAGCAAAATATTTGTTGAAGCAAATGGAATGACTCCCCCTTCTAAGGGCATACTCATATGTATATATGTTTGTTGCTCCCTTCATTTCTTATTTATATCCTAGCTTTTGGATCCTCATGTGGCTTAGTCTGCTTACTTTTTATACTGATGTTTGGAATATGTGCTTTGTCAGTATTAATGATGCATTTTCCTATTATTAGTAACTCTGTAAAATGTATAAATTCTTGCATGCCTGTATGATTAATATTTAGATTTGCTGGAACTATTTAAGAAGTTGGTAAAAATATATACCCAATCTTTTAAATTGATTTTATTTCCCCTTATTCTTTTTCCATCTGTCATCTTTAGATTATCTTCGAAAGTGATTAACTTTTAGAAGTGTTAACAACCCAAAATTTCAGATGATATCCCAAATTTTAACAAATATATGTCATAAGAGATAGATCAAATCAAGTAATCCAAATCTAAAAAATTATACCTTGAATGGAATTAAATGGTAATAATTTTTCCCTTTTCAATATTTTTATATGTTGTGATATAATATTTGACTTTAAAAAATGGGCATTGTTCCATAGACTCTTTAGAACTCCTTAAAAATGCAACTTCCTTCTCCTTTTGCTCTCGTCGAATCTCTTGGAGTCGTTGGGCTAGGGAGGTTCTAGTAAACTACAAAATCTCTTCCTTCTCCTTTTGCTCTCGTCGAATCTCTTGGAGTCGTTGGGCTAGGGAGGTTCTAGTAAACTACAAAATCTCATTGTCAGCTTGGAGCCTAGAAATCTTAGATCAGAGATCACTTCCCTCGGCCATTGAGCACACCAATTGTAGATTTTAGATGCTCAACATTGATTGAATGGGCTATAACACTATGTGTTTGGTTGCTTGTCTTTTTTCGGGTAGCAATAGCAAATAGGTGGATCTGTAAGTTAATGCAGTAAAAAGGTGCTTATTAAAGTTATCATGAAAATTAGATGATTAGTAGTGCTCGTCTTACTTAGAGGATAGAGGTGATCATATAAGTGAATGAATTTTCCAAGTCATGTTCCTCTAACCTCACCTTCTTCTCAATCCCAAGAAAGCTCCCGAAGAGTTTAGCTGCCACCAAGAAATCGCTCAAAAGATCCACCCCGCAGGAATGTCTATCATAAATTGGCATGGTGTAGGGTTTGAAGGGCATGCTTTAGAATTCAGAACACAAGGGGCTCCCCTTGATGAGACAATTGGTGACATACTTTCAACCTTTGTCATCTCATGGTCATTTGATAACCCTCCAAATGTCCCTAAACCTCCATTTGGAGCCTGCTCACCAACGTCTAAAGGCTTAAAAACGGTTGTTGACTCTACTAGGTTGCCTCACCAGTTGGGAACATGTCATCTTCTCTTTCTCAATCATCATCTTCAACAACCACCACCTCGGGCATTGTACCCCTCTAAATCTTCTCTACCTGAAGATGTCGGAACAAATGCGAACTGATCAAATTTGTAGCAAGTTTTGTATGATCTGAAATCTTCTACTTTTTTTAGAGTTGAGTATTACAAAATAGGTAATCCCACGCCTTTGAATTTTTATGATTCTGGCCATGATACTTTAAAAGTTGATAACGACGGCCCCAAATAAAGGAGGCAACCTGATAATATGTTTTTTACTAGAAAAAACTGCAAGAATCTTCAAGAAGAAAAGGCATCCAAAATATAAAATAAAACATAGAGAAGTGTTCTTGTAGATACTTACCAAGGTTTTTTTCCCCTGGACTGAAGTGTTCTTGTAGACACTTCTTCCAAAGGTTTGTTTATATGTGTTTTTCCCTTTTGATGTTCTGGCTTTACAATTTCATTTTTACCCCACTCTTCATTGGAAGGAAGCATTTGTGGGATATCCGTCAAACATATGGAAGATGAATGTTAGGAAGAAGATATATTTAGCCATAGATTAGTAAAATATTTCATTGTTAATGAAATAAGTCAAGTATCCACCTTGATACATGCACGGTACCTTGACATATTTCCCATATCAATTTCTTGTAACATGTTGTGTAAGAACCAATTCTCTAGTGATTTTTGGTCCCTTTGAACCTAATCAAATAAATATGAAATATATTATCTAGTATTATATTTATAAAGTTAGATAAAATAGTAAAGTATTTGAAGAAGTAATAATTTATATGTATTAATAGTAATATAAAAGGATGAACAAATTACCATAATATATTAATAATTTGGAGCCAATAAGGAACCAAAGAAGAGTTATTTTTGGCGTTGCACAAGAGGATCAATGGACACAATAGAACTTGATGACTTAGTTGCATCAAAAGTTAAGCAAACATGTCTTTCATTATTTGTTGCGCTCTGAGAGACTTTTTCACAGCGCGCAACAAATAATGAAAGGCATGTTCGCTCAATTTTTTATGCAACTAAGTCATCAAGGGCTATTGTATATGTTGATCCTCTTGTGCAGCAACAACTCCGAAATCAACTTCTCACTAATTCCTTGTTGCCTCCAAATTATCAAAATGTTATGATAATTTGTTCATCCTTTTAATATACCATTATTGCATATAAATTATTACTTTTTCAAATACTTTACGATTATTTATAAATTAATAAATATAATTACTAGTTAATATATTGTACATTTGTTCAATTAGGTTCAAAGGGACAAAAAACCACTAGAGAATTAGTTCTTACATAACATGTTACAAGAAACTGACATGGGGAGTATGTCAAAGGGGACCGTGCGTGTATCAAGGAGGATGCTTGACTTATTTCATTAACAATGACATATTTTACTAATATATTGATAAATATATCCTAACATTCGTCTTGCATATCCTTGAAGGATAGCCCACAAATTCCTCCTTCCGATGAAGAGTGGGATGAAAAGGAAATTGTACACCCAGAACTTCGAAGGGGAAAATCCCCTATAAACGAACCTTTGGAAGAAGTGTCTACAAGAACACTTCAGTCCGGAGGATAAAAAACCCCGATAAGTGTCTGCAAGAACACTTCTCTATTGTTTTATTTTATATTTTGGATGCCTTTTTCTTAATCTTGAATATTTTTGTTGTTTTTCTCATAAAAAAGACATTGGCAAGTTGCCTCCTTTATGTGGGGCCATCGATATAACCTTTCAAAGTATCATGGTCACGGTCATAAAAAGTCAAAGACGTGGGATTACCCATTCTGCAATACTCTACTCTTAAAAGAAGTAGAAGGATATCGGATCTTACCAAACTTGGTACAAAAGTGATCAGTTCGAATTTGCTTTGACAACTTCGGGTAGAAAAGATTTAGAGGGGTACAATGTCCGAGGAGGTGTTGGTTAAAGATGATGATAAAGAAGGAGAAGATGACATGTCCCTAACTGGTGAGGCAGCCTTAGCAGAGTCAACAACAGTTTTTAAGACTTCGAACGTTGGTAAGCAGACTCCAAATGGTGATTTGGAGACTATTAGAATATATACCTCCCAATTCTTTTAAGGAACACATATGTTCTTTCTGCTCCTTAGTTGTTTATGATTTTAGTGTTAAATAAAGCTTAGAAAACACCAATACAATATTTTAACATGGATATCCGCAACCTACAAATCTGCAAGACTTCCACGCAACTTCAATAAACTTCAAACTCCAAATTATTTCAGATTATAACACGTGCAATCCTAGGAGCTGAGCCCCAATTTCTAAACTCCAACACAAACCTTCCAATATTTGTGTTCTCAACCCCAACTCGAAGACCAACCTAAACTCTGAAATCAAATGGCAACAATTTGATAATCAAAAAGACAAACAGGCCTAACTAGAAAAACTCAACCTTGTGAAATAGTTCTTCGATCTTGTTCCTTTGTTATCGCAGCACCTATAAATCTCCAAATAGAACTCTCACAAATATGAACTCTCTCTTACTTAATTTTTTTCTACTTGTATCTATCTAAGCAAGTGTGCAAGTTTCTTTGTAGACAAACCTACCCTATTTGTAGGACTCAAAAAGGGAGAAGTCATGAACACATAAAATTCAACTAGCGGAAGATTGTAAGTCGAGTATAAAGCACTAAAAGAGGTTGAACCCTCCTATGCAAGATGTCGTGAAGAATGAAATCATCAAGTGTCTTAATGCGGGCATGGGGTATCCCAATGCGGATATAAAATGGTCTAGCGCAGTGCAATGAGTCCAAAAAAAAGGCATGATAGTCATACTGAATGACAAAAATGAGCTTGTTGCTACTAGACCCATCATCGGATGGCAGGTGTGCATGGATTATCATAAGCTCAATACTTAGACTGAGAAAGATCACTTTCTAATGCCTTTCATAGACCAATTGCTCGATCACCTTTTCGGTAAAGGTTGATACTGCTTTTTGATTGGATATTCAGTATATAATCAAATCTCCATCGCCCTAGAGGATCAGAAGAAAACAACATTTACATGTCCCTATGGCACTTTTGCATTTAAACGGATGCCTTTTGGATTGTGCAATTTTCCGGCTACTTTTTAGCGACGTATGTTATGTATCTTCACGGACATGGTAGAAGATTCAATGGAGGTATTCATGGATGATTTCTCCATGGTGGGTGATTCATTTGAGGATTGTGTGGGTCACTTGAAAAAAGTTTTGCAACAGTGTGTTGATACAAACCTCATCCTTAACTGGGAGAAGTGCTACATCATGGTGAAAGAGTGAATCGTACTTGGGCATAAGAGTTTGGGCAAGGGTATCCAAGTTGATCAAGAAAAGGTTGATATCATTGCAAGACTACCACCACCAATCTCTGTAAAAGGAGCATGTAGTTTCTAGGGGCAATGTCATGTTCTATAGGCAATTTATCAAAGATGTCTCTAAAGTGGCTCTTCCATTGTGCAAGTTGTTAAAGAAAGGAAGTGTGTTTGATTTGGATGCAACTTCTGTGAATGCATTATATTGTCTTAAAGAGAAGCTTATTTGAGCTCTGATTATTGTGGCTCTGGATTTGAGGCTTCTGTTCGAACTCAAATATGATGCTAGTAGGTTAGATCTAGGTGTTGTGCTAGGCCAAAGGAAGAATAAACGTTTTCACCTGGTTTACTATGCTCACAAGACATTGAATAGAGATCAAAGAAATTACACCATGACGGAGCAAGAATTATTGGATGTTGTGTATGCATTCGAGAAGTTCAGGTCATTTCTTCTAGGTACCAAGGTGGTCATGCATACAGATCATGCTGCAATTCGGTATCTAATGGCCAAGAAAGAAGTGAAGCTGAGATTAATTTGATGGGTGCTACTACTCCAAGAGTTCAATTTTGAGGTCAAGGACCATAAAGGCTGTGAAAATCAAGTGGTGGACCATTTGTCACGCCTTGAATCTAATTAAGTGTTGGCTGATGAAAAGGACATAGAAGAGTCCTTTCCGAATGAGTTAGTAATTGCTATTTCTGATGTTGCTCCATGGTATGCTAATTATGTGAATTTTGTGGTTTGCAGTATTATTCCCCATAGGCTGCATGGGTATAAATTGAATAAGTTTCTCTTTGATGTGAAAAAGTTCTTTTGAGATAAACCATATTTGTTTAGAGAATGTGTTGATCACATGATCTGAGGGTGTGTTTCTGAAATCAAGGTGAAGGCCATCCTTGAAGCTTGCCATGTATCTCCAGTAGTCGGGCATCATGGTTGGGTTCGAACAGTGTCTAAGGTGCTCCAAAGTGGCTATTATTGGCTATCCTTATAAGTGGCTATTATTGGCTATCCTTATATCAAATTGCTAACATGTTCTCCAAGGTATGTGCTCAATGTCAAAAGCAAGGAAGTATTTCCCGAAGGAATGAACTTCCCCTTACTCCAATCCTTGAAGTAGAACTATTTGATGTTTGGGGAATAGACTATATGGGTCCATTCGTGAGTTCATTTGGGAACAAGTATATTATCATCATTGTTGATTATGTGTCAAATTAGGTAGAAGAAGTGCATTTGCCTACCCATGGGGGGAGGTGTGTCACTCAATTTCTCAACAGATACATCTTTATAAGGTTTGGTACTCCCTGTGCTATCATTATCGGTGGTGGTTCCCACTTTTACAATCGTCAATTTAAGTCACTATTGTCCAAGTATGGGATAGAGCACGAGGTAGCCACTCTTTGTCATCCCTAAACTAGTGGGAAAGTAGAGGTATTGAATCATGAGATCAAGAACATATTGGCAAAGATGGTTAACGCCAACCAAACTGATTTGTCAAGGAAACTAGAGGATTCTCTTTGGGCCTATCATACAGCTTTGAAGACCCCTATAGGCATATCTCTATACCAATTAATGTGTTTTAAGTCTTGTCATTTGCCTGTAGAGTTAGAACATAAGGCCTTGTAAGATTTAAAAGATGTGAATTTAAATTGGGAGGTTGCCTCAAAAGAGCGTGTTGACCAACTCCATGAGCTAGAAGAATTCCGGCCAAGTGCTTATGAAAATTCAGCCCCCTAAAAAGAGAAGGCGAAGAGATGGCATGAAACCAAAATCCTACACTGGGAGTTTCAGGTAGGTGATCTTGTATTGCTTTTCAATTTCCGATTTAGGCAATTCCCATGAAAGTTAAAATCAAAGTGGTTGGGACCTTTGAAGGTGGCCCGCGTGTTTAAAATGGAGCAATAGAGATCGAAAGTGAAGATGGTTTAAGGTCAACAGGCAAAGATTGAAGTTGTACTTTAGAGAGGGTCTTTATGTTGGAATGATTGAGGTGGTGTATTTGGATAATGCTTAATAGCTTGTCCACGTTGTGCCACGATGTTAACTAAGGTGCTTCTTAGGAGGCAACCCAAGCTATAGTCAATTTTCAATAACGTGTGTTGATTATGTAGGTTGAAGTGAAGTACCAGAGTGAAGAAAAAATTTGGCGTGCTAGATATCTTGTTGGCCAGCCGCCAAGTAGATTGGGCGAGCCCATCTTGGCTGGCCTTTTTTGCTCAACATCTTGACAATCACCCCCACAAAATATGACACGGAAATTCTTAGTCGGTGACCCGCTGAACTGGTTTGGCAAGCCCATCATGGCTCACCCTTTTCAAAATGGCAAAATTGCAGACGCCCCAGATGAATTTAGAGACAGTAGTGCATTTGGTGACTCACCGAATGGGGTTGGCGATCCCGATCGTATTCCTCGAGTTGAAGTCTACTCTTGACAGTCAACACAGACGTCTTAGGTGAGCCAAAGCTCCTTCAGCGAGTAATCGACCAAGTCTGGGACGTTAGTCGCTCCTCGCCAAAAAGTCACCAGTCGAAGGGTCTAGGGTCTTTTGACCATTCAAATGCCGACCTCTCATTGTTTTAGATTTTCTTCTTCCTAGCATTCATATAAACACTCCTAAGTATTTTCTTTTACTTTCATCATCAAATTGCAACCTTTGATCGCATTTTTGTGCAGAATCAACTGTGTTAGCCCCTCTATCCCTTTGTGCCTCGCTTTTGAAATTTTAAGGTCGGTTTTTCTAGTAAACTCTTGCCTCTTCTTCTTAATCAATTTTAATCATTTGTATTCAGTGATTTTGGGATCATGCGTGTGTTGCATAGTGCCTTAAATGAATGATAATTTCTATTGTTGATGATTAGTATAGCCCTATGTTTTTTAAATTGCCAATTATTCATTAGTAGGTTAATCATATGGGTGTTGGGTTATTGATTCTTGAAATTAATTGATAGTTAATTGTGGTCTTGTATGCTTATTGTGTAGGTGAATTGTGAGTAGCCCGAATTCAACAAAATGGCTTGATTTTGCCCAATAATGGATTAGGTGACGTCATTCTTAAGGGCAAATCGTCATTTTGTTGTTTCTTCGTTGATTTGTGGGGAATTTTAAGTACATGTGGCTGAATAATTAGTCTAGGTAGACTGTTAATTATGGGAATAATTGGGTGATTGATTAATTGTTAGGCTGATAGTTTGGATTTAAGAGTGGGAGCTGTTTAATTGCCTGTTCGGCGAGCTTGGTCGGTGTATCACCATTTGCGCTCCCATATCACCTTGTGTGTTCTAAATGTCGACAGTCAAAATTGGCGAACTACTTGTAGTTTGCCGATTGACTTCGATGACTCACCGATTTTTGTGTGCTTGCTCACCCTTTGCTTTGAAAAGTTGTCAATCTCCTCAGTACTATTAGGTAAGCTATTTGTAGTTCGTCGATTGACTTCGGCGACTTGCCAAACCTATTTTGTGCTCAGCCTTTTTTGCCTGAAATTTGTGAGAGTCACCTCTGATACTTTTGGTGAGCCTGATTTATCTCGCCAACCCCTTTTGGCAATTTGCCAACCTAGTCGGTAGGCATCAGGTCCTACTTTGTTTAAGCTTCAGTTTTTGACATTTGGTTTCACTAACCCTTTACTCGATCTGTGTTATTGATGTTGTGTATCTCACGTATGGCCACTCCAAAAAATTCGACGACAAGAAGAGCATCTACGGAGGAATCTCCACACCGGAAAAGGCTAAAGGGAATCTCTATTTCTGAGCCGAGTGATCATACCTAACCCACTCAATGCAAATCTAAGCGTGTGAGTGAAAATGTCAAGTAGAAGGTTGTTGAAACTCCAAAGACACTAGCAAGATGAAACTAATTGATGAGGGGACGACTACTTCTGACTCTGACTCCATACCACTTAATATCACATGGAACGATGATGATGATGATGATGAAGAGGTTGAGGATTCTACTATGCAGTACATAGGCCCATTGCTGAGTCTCAGGCTACCAAGAGGAGGTATACTAAAATTTGGTCCAAGGATATCCATGATTCGCTAGCCAATGTAGTACCTCGAGTGGTCCCAATAGTTTCTCCTCGGCTATGAATTGCTGGAAAGTTGCTGGGTTGTGAACTATATTGGAAGAGAAGAGACTTTCTACTGATGGGGTGGTTGATAAATACCCCGAGGTGTGGCGAACAATACAATGTCATGGGTTTGAGAGATTTACTCGGGCCCGAGAGTTATATGTACCTACTTGGGTACGAGAGTTTTATGAATCTTATGATTGATTGCTCCCAAAGAAGAATAAAGGAGTTATTTATGAGCCATTTTCTACTGTTGAAGTTCATGGAAAGATGGCTTGATGTGGGATAGTTGCCATTAATGAAGCACTTGGGTATCAGACTCTCGACAAATTTAAGGGGTGGCTTGCCCCACTTTTAGCCAATGCTACACTGTCATGGATCGAGGAGGGTGTTGATGTTGAAAAGAAGGATTTAAATGTCATTGCTCGGTATTGGTTTGGATTTATTAGCAGCACTTTGATGCCATCTTAGGATGAATCCATTCTCCGGCATGTGAAGGCAATTTTGTTGGGATGTATCATCGATAGGCAGCGGTTAAATCTTGGTTCTATCATCTTTCCATAGATTCTTTTGAGGGCAAGGCAGCAACAGACTTCATTTCCCTTTCCTGTTTTGATCATTTATTTGTGTCAGCTAGCTGGAGTCCAAGTAAGTGAGGCAACAGATGTCAGAGTCACCCCGGCCTTGTTTAATGATATATGGTGGATTGAGGCAGATTATTTGAGAGATGATGCGGCTAGGAGGAAGCCGACTCTGGTTGACACTACTCCAGTTGTTAACCTGGACTCTATGGAGGTTGACACTGCACTTCCCGCTCTTTCGTTTATATAAATATCAAACTTTGGCCAAAAGCCTAAGTTGGGGTGTGGTAAGGCAAGAAGAGAGAAACTAAGTGAAAAATCTATGAGTCTCATCCTTGTATCCATATGGAAAAAAGATGGAACCCCTCCATATAAAAGAAAAGAAAAGAGAAGAAGTGAAAAGGTTTGTTTCAAAATGACGCTTTACTTATCTACATTGTTTGGTTAAATAAAGGGGGTGTTCAATGAGCTCAATAAGAAAAGAGTGTTGTGAAAAGAATGAGTATTAGCTCCTATGTTCAAAAGGAGGAAAGAAAAGGAAAAGAGGTAAAGTTGAGACACAAAATGCTTTAAGAACGTGGAGTCACAAAACAAAAATAATCACACATTTACCCTCAGCCCTGTTACAAGCCTTGAAAGACCTTCGAGATCTTGTGAAAAACACCAATTGTTTTGATGGTTGGAAAATAGGACAAGCTTATGAGTTAAAACATGTAGATTTTTCTCTTTGAGAGTGTGAGAGTTCGTTTTTGATTCCTAAACATTCATTCTTCATTGGCTTTGTGAGAGCGTAAAATCGTTCTTGGTGTGAGGGTACTAAAATACTTTTGTTGAAGCATAGCTTTACATCCTAAGTGAGTATTTGTGAGCATGTAATTTAATCAATAATAGTTAGTCATCATTTTCAACAGGATCTTCTCTTAGTGTTAACCATATAGAGAGTTATAGCTCTGATACCAATTGATGGCTTGTATGAATCCACCACAAGTAAATGGGCCAGGTCCCTTGACACACTCAAGAACAATGCAGAAAGTAAAATTCAAAGTAAAGAACACAGATTGTTTACGTGAACACCTCCTTGCTCATGACCCAAGACTACCCCCTAGATGTGACATAGTACCTAGAATCTCGAGAGACTCTAAGAGAACCATATGGCGTAGCATGACACTTAGAAAACATACATGACTGAGATAACATGATAAGCGGAATAGAGTCTCAAATAATACTTTCAACATATAAGGAGAATCTAAATATAATGACTCAATAGCAGAAGAACTAACGTCTGAATAAAAATCTATCATAAGTGAGTCGCTAGGACAAGCCCTAGCTCACTCGAACATCGGAAAACTGAAATAAGTCTGACATGACCATAAGAAAACATAAGTGGTATGTCCCCAAACTATGAGGATTCACCAGTACTGAGAAAAGGTGATAAGAGTTCGTACTAACCACTAGCCTGATATAGAGTGTCAACACTTACAGGGTCTTTAAATCATAATCATAATCATAACATGTGTGATAATCATAAGCTTTTGTGGGAGATACCATTAACTGACATAAACCATGAGAGGTATAACATGGAGTTCAGTGTACTACTCCCACAATGATAATAGAGTGTCCTACTTGCCGAGGTAAGTACCATAATCATGACCTTAGGTGGATCCACTAGCGAATGTCTAATTGAGAAATAACCTACAGGGGCACGTAGTTCTAGAACCTGGATAATCTCAACTAGTCCAACTTGGTGCTAAGTAAACTCCTAACGGGAAACATGCATAATCATATTCATATTCATGTTCTTTGAAATGGTAAGAATCTAGTAATACTAAATCATTCATACATAATCTCATAGGCATAAGAATGGCTCCTTTAAATCATAATTTCATAATATACTCGTGAGAGAAACTTTAATCGAAAGTATCTAAATCATGATATTCATTCATATTGGGAGGTACTTTAGTCAGAAGCCTCATATTTTCATGTAAACTTGATGATAATTATTCAAAAGCACCCTTGATTCATAAAATCATTCATAACATAATGCATGCATATCATCATAGTTTGATTCTTAATCATAAAATACTTGCATTGCATGGGTTCATGAAAATATCATTGAAAATATCGAGTTTTGATCAAATCATGTATAATAAGATCAACCATGATGAATAAATTTAAAATCAATTGAAGCCATAAGAAAATCATGAAACCCTAGAATTGGGCAAGAATCATAAAGTGAAATTTGAGGTTTATTTGGACTCAATGGGTGAAGAAAGACTCATAGATGAAGTTCCCACATACCTTGATGAAACCCTAATTCAAATTGGAAGAGGAAACTATGAATTCATTGAGGAAGAAGACTTGACTGAGAATTTGGAGTTTGAGAGAATGAGGGTAAACGGGGAATTTAGGGTCATAGAAAATTAGTTATAGTCTCCAATATAGGCCTAAAATGACGTAGTATAGGAATTAATAGAGTAGGAAAAGACTCAAATAAACCTAAGAAAATAACCGCTGGACAGTTTCACAAACAACTCGTATGGTCCATACTCCACTCCATGGACCATATTGTCCACTCGTGGACCAACTTACTGAAAGTTCAAGTCTCTGATGAAGAGCCACGAACTACCTTTCATGACGCGTAGTCCACTCTATGACCCGTACATGCCATCCATAGACCCCTAAGGTACTGAATTAACCAACTTCTGAAAATCACAACCACAAGACCAACTACGGCTCATGTTCCCAACCACGGGCCGTACTGGTGACTTGTACAACTATGTCTGAGACTTGACATTTTTCCACCTTTCGAGACTCCTATCTACGACTGGTCTCCAAGAGCTATGGAACTATGTACGGCTCATAAACCCAGCTCGTGAACCACTACACCAGTAACTTTTTGCACTAGATTTTGTAACTTTCCAATTTCAACTGATTCTTACACGTCTGAGGTGTCAAAGCATGTTTGGGGGTTTGTCTTTTAGACTCTAAGGAAAGTGGTATGCTTATTTAGAATGGGCTGAATCATCCCTAGTGTTGGAAGTGAAAGAGAAGCAATACAATAACCCCATCATACTCCAGGAAAAGTTCATAAGCAAAAGATGATGGCTTTTGAACAAGGGGGAGGTGGTGTATTAAGGTACCAAGGCAGGTTGTGTGTTCCAAATGTGGATGGTCTCAGAGATATAATCAAGGTAGAAGCACACGGTTCCAGGTATTCAATTTATCCGGGTTGCACAAAAATGTACTAGGACTTGAGAGAAGTCTATTGGTGGAATAGTATAAAGAGGGACATTGCAGATTTTGCTGCTAAGTTTCTAAATTGTTAGCAGGTTAAAGTTGAGACCAAAGGCCATGTATCATGGCTTAGAATATAGTCCACCCTTCGTGGAAGTGGGATATGACCAATATGGATTTCATTATAAGTTTATCATGATCTCTATGATAACATGACTTTATATGGATAATTGTAGACCGAATGACCAACTTATCAGTAATGATTACGAACTCAACTTAGGACTATGTCAGATTGTATATCTTCTAGATAGCTAGGTTGCATGCAGTTTCATTGTCAATTATTTCATATAGGGGTGCTCAATTCACCGCCCAGTTTTGGAAGTCATTTCAGAAAAGTTTGGTTTCAAAGGTGAACCTTAGTACTGCATTTCATCCTCAAACAGATGATCATGCAAAGTATACTATCCAGACTCTAGAAGTATGCTAAGGGCTTGTGTTATTGACTTCAAGGGAAATTGGGATGATTATTTCACTCTTATAGAGTGTTTTCATACAATAATAGTTACCACCCATGTATTTAGTGGCTCCTTATGAGGCCCTTATGGGAAAGGTGTAGATCCCCAATTGGTTGGTCGAAGTTGGTGAAGCAGGATTGATAGGGCAAGACTTAGTTCATCAGGTTATGGAAAGGTTAAGACTATTTAGGAAAGTTTGAAGAATGAGTAGAGTCGTTCAAATTCCTATACTAATGTTAGGTATAGGGACTTAGATTTTAAAGTGGATGATTGGATTTATTTGAAAGTTTCACCCATGAAAGGTGTCATGAGATTTTTAAAAAAAGGAAAGCTCAGTCCCCGTTATATTGAATGAAATACTGCTAAACTGAATATACTGAACTGAATGAGTAACTCTGAATATAGATTGAAATAAAGTCAATGGAATAATAAATCATGCATATGTGCTGAAATTATGAAATAATAGAAAATACTAAAAATAATATGACTTTGCTTTCCTTGAGGAGTTTCTCTAATCGACAACTATCACGTGAGCTTCATAATGATGCAACATCATGCCCACATTGCCAAATTCATCCTATACCTTGCTAGGATAAAGAATGAACTTAACTAATGGATACAATCTCTAAGCCCTTACCAGGGGCATTCTAAAGAGTCGCCCAAATCAGCAACGTACATGATTCTATCTTACGCTGGCGATGAAGTTCTGGGGTTTGGATTATTTGAACCCATACCCAACTCAATGATCAATATACTAATCTAAAAATAATACAATGATTCTCAATAACTGTAAAGATGTCCCACTTTAGGGAAATTGTCCAACTTTAGGGAAAAACTGATATTCTCTTACTTTGAGTCTATGCTCAATAATATTTCTTTAGAACTGAACAAAACCTGCTTTAAAACTCGACTATGCTTTTTTGAAAATTGAGATATTCCTTGCTTAAAGCTGAACACACTTTCTTTAAGAAAATTGACTATGCTTTCTTTATGAAAATATGCACTTGAAGCAAAATGTACTTTCTGGAAGGTCTTTCTGAAACATGCACTTGAAACTAAATTGTTTTCTTAAACTCTTTCTTGAAAGACTTCTTTAACACTAGTAATAAACTTTACTCATGAAAACAATGCATAAGAAATAATACAATGAAGTTTTCAATTAACTTTAGCTAAGAAGGAATCATGTGGTAGAATAAACATGGACCCTAAATCAGTCAAGACCACCAATAATATGAAGTACAATGTTTTAAAAGTAGAATTAACAATAAGAAAATTAAATTAGATAGAACTTGAATTCATGTACTTTAGGGTAAAACCCCTAATTTTGGTATTACTAATTGAAACTATAGATGTAGGGCATGAAGAAGAACTTTGTTGCTCACTAAGATAGTCTTACATACCTGGAAGAATAAGAGTTCTTGAGAGGAGCTTGATTGAGAAGTTTGAAACCCTAGTTTTTGCTCTTCTTAAGTCTTGTTCAAAGTTTAGGGAGTATAATACGAGATAATACTGATAGAAATACCGATATACTTCCGTAATAGATGCTAAAATATTGAGGTTTTGGCTTAGGAAAACAAGAAAATGCATAAATAACCCCGCAAAAACTTTTGCCAGATTGAGTCCATGGGGAACATCCACCACTAGTTGAAAGATCCATAGCTCGTGGACTTCCTCCATGGAACTCAGGCAATTTTCTACATCTCGGGTTCTCATCCATGAGTCCATTCCATGGCTTGTGGAGTGATCCACGGACCTTGGACTGGCTTCATGAGACTCACATTTTTTTACCACTGTAGGATTGAGTTCATGAAGACCTTCCATGGCTCATAGAATGGTCCATGACTCATGAAACTTCCTTATGAGACTCAGGCAAAGAGCTAACCCTCTTATCTACTTCCACAATTCTTATCCAAGGCTCATGGAAGCTTCCATGGCTCATGGATGCCAATCGTGGGAATCTGGTACTAAAATTTTTAGGCTGGGTGTATGTTGAGTGCTAATTATTCGTAGGTTTGAAATATGAGGTTTGAAAACATCTCTTCCTTGAGATCATCCGTCCTCGGATGATGGCCAAGCTAGGGTAGTCAACTCAACTAACTTTTTTGAACTGAACTATTCTAGTGAGTTCTTAACCATTTAGAAGGAGGACACAAGGCACAAATATTTTGCTAGAATTAAAACACATAAACACAAAGTATAACTGTTGAATCTGAAATAACTATTACCTTCAACATCTTCATCATGAAGAATAAACAACTATGGTATCTAACTTTCATATCCTCTTCATCTTCCCATGTAGCCTCTTCCACAAACTGATTCCTCTATAAGACCTTCACTGATGCAACCTCCTAGGTCATCAACTTGTGAACTTGATGATCAAGAATTTGGACTGGAACTTCTTCATACGACATGCTATCCTTCACCCCAACATTTTTTGTAGGCACGATTAGTGAAGTGTCACCTACACACTTCTTAAGTATAGAAATATGGAACACTGGATGGAATGTTGCTAACTCTGCTGGTAGCTATAACTCGTAAGCTACTTTACCAACTCTCTTCAAAATCTGGTATTTTTTATACCATGCATTCCAAATGCTGACGCCATTTGGCATTGCATCTTTCAATGATGTAGATTCATGTATTCAGGATCGGCAGTCAACACTTCATTAGGATCTCTTCCTTTCAGTATTGGTGAGACTTTCTTGCTTCCCGAGGGCTCCAATTTTTTATTGAGCTTGTCAACTGATTATTAGACTTTTGCTAATAGAGTATTTAGGTAGTCGTGGGTCTTATCCAACCTATCTTCAGTACCTTAAAGGCTTCATAGATGTGTTTATGAAGTTACAGTCTTAGTTGTCTACGAACACATTCTCTATTATTATTAAAACTTCTTTTATTATATAGTTATAGAGTTATTTTCTATATCAGTTTCATGGATCATGTTTTAAAAGCTTTCACATACTTATTATAGCATTTAGCATAGTAGTAATCCGAGCCCAAATTCGCTTGGGACCAGAAATGGTTCTGAGTGCCAGGCACACCCAGGGTGTAGGCTCTAGGCGTGACATATTAGTGTTTTAGTTTCTATGTTCATGTGTGTGTTTAGTGTCTTTCTATAAGTGGTTATGACCTTAATACTGAGTTCAGTTCATAAAAGATAGTTTGAGCCACTTTCCTGTTTGTTCTTCTTTAGTTTGACTTCATTCGAGGATGAAAGATTCCAAGGTTGAGATATTGTAACACCCTGCAAATTCTAATCTAAGATGTAACCCATTCTTTGTATGCATAAATACCTAAACCTAATGATTTCTAATCGTACATAGGTATTAAGATCAATTCTCTAGTATATGAAGTGCTTTATATATGAATTATGGTCACAAAAAATCCCAAGCGCAAAGTTAAGCTGAAAGTTTCTTTACCGGTTGAGTTTTCGTATAAGTTCTTACTAGGATCAACTTAAAATTTTCAATCTACATAGAATATGAAGATTTTTGTGGCCCAAGACCCACCAGATTAAAGGTGTTCAAGTCTTTTCCAAACCAACCGACCACTTGTTAACTCAATTTCGGAGTAGAAAGTTATGACCACTTTATTGAAAGGTAGCGATTTGAACGACTCATTAGAAGCCCTGTGTCATGCCTCGAGGCTAACCTCTAGATGTAAAACGGGACCTAGGGTCACAAGTAACAACCTTAAATCTGGCATATCACAAGCATACTGAAATAACTTTAACCAAGCGGAAACATAACTAAATAATGAATATAATCTAAAGGAATTCAATTGAGAATGTTTGAAAAAAATAACTGAGTTCAAATTAGAATAACCCAAATCAACTGAGTTTGACTCTATGTCTAAAAGCCTTTAATACTGATGAGCTGCTGGGACAAATCCCCAGCTAACTCTAATAAGTCTGAAACTAGAAAGTAAATACTGAAAAGTAATGTATGTCTATCATCCTCGAACTATGAAGGCTCACCACTGAAGCTATTGTGTACAAACTGGAAGTCGAGCTAAGCGCGGATTGGATGCTAAGTGCCTGAACCTACATCATACAATGATGTAGCGCAAAAGTATACGTCAGTACTTTGAATGTACTGAGCATGAGGGATATGCAAAGCTAACTGAATATATACACATGCTAAAAATACTAATCAAGTATGTAGACTTAACTAAAGTACATAGACCACAGATACAATAATACATAAAAACTAGAATGCAAGAGTAAACTGGAAGCATGTCGAAAAGCTGAGAATAATTACAACTACGGGCCTAAAGTACCTTACTAAAGCTAATACTATGGTAGGGTCTATTAACCGACATAAACCACTTGAGCTAAATATGGGGTCCGATGCATACGCCCCATCGAGAGAACCCAATATACCTTACCATGGTATAAAGGCATGGTTGTGGTGTGATCACTAAAATTGATGCCCAACAGAGGGGACTAATAAACCTACAGGGGCACGTAGTTCTGGGACTTGAGGGTACGTTGAACTCTAGTCCAACTTAGTGCTAAACACTACTCCCAACTGAATATAAAGCTAAAAATGCAACTGTAATACTGAATAGCTCAAAATACTAATAATTATCTGAGAATGCATCATATATATACTGAAATATATGGCATTCGAATTTTGAAGCATGATTGTCTGACTAATCTGTCTAGCAAGTATAATTCATGAAATACTGATGATTAACACAAACTAGGGTTTCTTGGTTTTATACATGGGACTATTCTAACTCTCCAAGAACATTTAATTAATATTATGAAACTATAGCAGCTAAATTGCAATGAATCCCTAAGGTTTAGAAACCCTAGGTCTGAACAATTCAAGGAGAAACTGAAGAACTGACAGAATTCTAGAGACCTAATAGGTGAAAGGAACCTACAAGTGAAATCCCACATACTTGGTGAAGAAAACTACGGAGTAATCCTTTGGATTTCGAGGCTGAACTTGAAGGAGGGCTTTGCTTGTTCTGGAGAGAAAACTATCGCCTCTTTCTCTTATTTTCTTTCTAAGTTTGATGATTTTTGAAGAATGAATGCTTTAGGTAGTTTTTGACTAATCAATTAGGCTTAGACGAAGTCAAATGATGTAGTTTAAGTACCTAATGCATAGGGGGAAGGACCAATATGACCTTGACATAAAACTGACGAGGTGACTTAAAAGAAGAGCTTCACGGGCCGTTTAAAGCATCATTGCCCGTCTAGTGGGCCGTTTAGAGCATCAAGCCCACCTAATGGGTCGTGATGTTGCCTTGTCGGACTTCACTAAAATGGGCATAACATTTTTCTCCAAACTCATAATTAGGCAAACTTGTTGGCATTGGAAGGAAGACTCGAAGAACTTTAATTTGATAGGTCATGGGCGAACTAATTCATTTTGTTCTGAGAGATATGATCGTTTGAATTTGACGCAAAACTTAAAAACTGATGGGTGACTTGCACGGACCCCTAGACGGGCCGTCCAAGTCACCACGGATTGTCTAAGGCGCCGTCTAGGCGACTACTACCCAGACAATCCTGGATGGCTGTTCTCGCTGCCCTTAATGGGCCGTGGACCCTTAAATGGCCCATCTAGGGTGTCGTAAAGTGTCCATGGTCCATTTTGGTTTCGTCGACTTGCCCGTTTATTCTTTCTAGCCCTTTCTTGAAATCCGAGGTGTTTGATATCGCACAAACTACACCTCCCTAAGGAAGTATAAGCGGTCGCTGTCAAATAAATAACCTAACAGAGGTTAGGGTCTATTCCACGAGGAATATGGTTTAGACTTAGGCTAAATTAAGATCAAGTGTACTTTTAGCCAGATTATTTCTAAAGTAAAAAAGGGGGGAGATTATAATTAAACTAATTATTTAAACTACTGAAACAAACTAAAAACTAACAGAAATTATGCAAAATTGTGATATCAATATGGAGACAAAACTAGGGTTTATGTGTTCCCCATAAGTTCTTAACTCAGTAACCCTAACAATGGTAATTTTTTTCAATGATTAGCATGCATGATCGGTAAGTTATGTATCCCTAAGTGATTGGTCCTCTAAATAGGGAATTTCACTCCACAACTTGGTCCGTCTACGTGTGTCAATTTACTAACCCTTACCTTTGACCCAGATTAACCCACAGCTATATCTAGGTTGGATTATTAGATAGCGGAATATCAACGTCTAAATCTCTGTTGTATAATCTCATAGATGTTCTTTTTTGCCTATACTGGGTTCGCAAGAATTAGGAGATGTTCTAATGTTTGCAACCATTAGAAAACGTTCTAAGCAAAGAGATTTACAAAAGCATGCATAGACACATTCAAGAATTACACAATATTAGGTTTACTTTTGTTAATTACTCATGGTTCCCACAACCCTAGTTGTGGATTTAGCTAATCATGCTTGTTTGATCACAATTCACATTAGGGTTTGAAGAAATCATGAACTTACAGTGAATAGAGATGAATTCCACAATCTTGAATTGAAAATCAAAAGTAATTTGCATAAACAAGCTTTAAGAATTAATCTTCTCCAAAGATGAAAAGCATTTCCCCAAGTAATAACTTAATATTCAAATAATAGTCAACAACCCTAAAACGAAGTTTGCATAGGGTATATATAGAAAATAAATCCTAATTAAACTAGGAAAAGGAAATCTGGGGAAATTCGGCTTGGGCAGTGCCGTCTATGGTTGTCAACCTACGGCTCGTAGATAGACCTACGGCTCGTAGGTTTAAAGCGTCAATCAGCAGTTAGACAAAATCCTGAGGGCTTCTTTCTACGATTTTGATCTACGATTCGTCAATTCATGTACGAACCGTCCTGTGCTTCCGTCATTCAAGCTATGTAGGTGACCCTCTCTGAAGTTTTCTACGGTTTGGGAATCTACGGTTCGTAGCAGGATCTACGGCACATCAGCTCGGTCCGTCATTCCATAATTGGCGAATTTCTTCAGGCTCCTGAACCTACGGCCCCAACTGACGACCCGTCAATTCATTGACGGTCCATCGATTGTCCTGTCAATCATCAAAAATCCACTGCTGCTGCATTATTCTTCCCAACTGCTCCCAATGCCTATTTCCTGCAATTATAACACAAATAACATCAAATCTAATAGCAAACCACTTAAGTAACATGCAGAATTCTAAGTTTAATGCATCAAAGATACCGTAAACTCACGGTACATCAACACCCTCAACTTAAAATCTTTGCTTGTCCTCAAGCAACAAAACAAACTCTAAACGATACAAGTATACAAGTAACCCAGAATTCAAGCAATTTTTTGCAGCAATTTCCTCAATCTTCCTCCTCTTTATTCATTCTCAACTAATTGCGCATTTTTTGCAAACCCAACAAGCTAACTCATGTGGATCAAGTACATGACATCGACATACCAATAGACACACATACATACACATCTAACAATTCACCAAGACATCAACTTTCCGATAATCACAACTTGTGCCCTCACTACAAAGAAATCCCTTTTTCACACATAATTTGACTTTTCAATCTCGGGACTTAGAGTACCCTCACACTCAGAACGAATTCAATACAATCTGTGCACAATACCATAGGCTTGCCCTTATCTTCTTTACTTTGGCTTTTCAAACTTCCTACTAGAATCACTATAGGACTTTATTGGCTTGTAACGTAGGCTCGGGGTTAGGTGTGGTATATCGGGATATTAAGTGACTTTTCCCTACCCTTCCTTGACATCTAAGTTGGCTTGTTACCTTTCTTTTTCTGCCACTTTTCATTCATTCTTTTTGTACTTCATACTCTTTTCCCTAAGATTTTCATCAACTTGAGTGTGACTTATTATTACAGCTTTTGAGTCATGTCACTTCTTTTTGCTGCCTCACACTTTGACTTTTTGTCATTCATGCATTCTCTGCTTCCTTTGCTTTACACACAACTCTATTCATACACTTGTTTTTATTGCTTTCCTTCTTAATAGCCACCCTCAACTTACACATTTAGTGTGGGCTAAGGTACACATTATCCTTAGAAAGGACCAGGGCCAGAATTCAGGTACTTTGCAGTAGCCACCCTAAACTTAGGCGTTTGGCCTATGTTGAGTTACACTATGTCCACAGAGGGACCAGGGCCAAAACAAATATTTAACAATACTTTAAAGGGAAGGCGAACTGGGTGTAAAGAAAGAATGGTATTCGTTAGGCTCAAACATTTGGACGAAAGGGAAAAAATTTCACAAGATTTGTTGATTTATTTTAGGCTTGAGTGGACTTAATAGCAATCAATGGCCTATGACCACCTCCTAGTGTTCAGTTCAAATTACCTTTGTAAGACCAACAAGGCAAGTTCTGGATTGGCACATCTTATATGAATAATCAAAACTCTCACACTCACATGGCACCTTGTTGAAATTATCGAATCATCAATGAACCCAGTTAATGCTATAGTTTAAGTAATAGGGTCATACCGATACTACATCATGTCATGCACAGATCCAACACATTCAACTCATTCGATTGACATTCACATCACAAAGAAAAAATTTTAAAATTGGGGGGATATCAGTTTCATGCACACTACTGCCATCATGCTTTATTTCCAGATTACTTATACACAACCACAATCCTAAACATGCCGGTTCAACAAAAATTTAAACAGTGCCTTAGGGAAAAAGAACACAGGCAAGAAAACCCCAAGGAAGGATTTATAAGTTATGCTACTCAGACTTCACATTAATGCCAAACCCATTTTCCCCATCCCCAAGAAGAAAACAGTGCAATGTCCTCAATGCACAAGAAAAGTAAATACATCGGGTGAGACAAACCTGTGGGGCATAGCACCGGAGATCACTCAAGTGCTGGTGGGGCCGGTAGCACGGAATCCATGGGGTCATTAAGCAGGGCACCCTCAGTAAGACCCTTTGTAGTAGTGTGGGGCTCACCAGCAGTAGTAAGCCCCGAACCGAAAGCACCCGCTGCCTCTAAAGCTCGTCTCTCTCTCTTGCGGGCTTGCTGCACTTCTTCCGGATCATCATCAGTGGTAGCTCCAGAACGGGGGTGCTTTCCTGCTCCACGAGAGGGCTCAGTGTCCTGTTGTGCTCTACCAAAGAGTGCAGTACGCACCATATCATCCGCATCAAGCTCTGGGGGTTCATAAATGGATGGTCTTGCAGGCAGTGTTTTTTGATTAAGTAAATTCAAATCCAGCTTGGGTTGACGATGATGGATCACGCTCCCATCTAATGCAGCCACCAATGCGTCATATTCAGGGATTCCATCGCCTTCAAAATTCATGATTACAGCCGCAAGTGCTTCAACTCCTAGCCTTTCCTCGATGGGCACCTCTGGGTTGGGCTCCTCCACATAGCTCACCACTGATATCGCCTTGATGTCACTATGGTGCTTCTATGTTCTGCAAATATTGAAGGTCACTTCTTCATTGTTTAAGCGAAACTTCATCTGTCCTTTTTCCAAATCTACCAAAGCGTGCCCTGTTGCAAGAAACGGTCTGCCCAGGATTATGGGCACTTCAAAATCCACTTCACAGTCCAAAATCACAAAGTCCACCGGAAAGATGAATGCCTCCACTTTTACCAAGACATCTTGCAGTACTCCAATTGGTTTCTTTACCGTTCGGTCGGCCATCAGTAGCCTCATTGCAGTCGGCTTAGGGGCTCCTAAGCCCAATTTCTTGAACACGGAAAGCGGCATGAGGTTTATGCTCGCACCCAAGTCACAAAGTGCCTTTGCAAAGTGCATCACGCCGATAGTACATGGAATGGTGAATGCTCCAGGATCTTCCTTCTTTTGAACCAGTGACCTTGTGGTGATGGCACTACAATGCTGCAACTTGTCACTTTCCTCTAAGCTTGCAGCTCTCTTCTTGTTCACCAAGTCTTTCATGAATTTAGCATAACCCGGCATTTGCTCCAAAGCTTCAATCAAAGGAACATTAACAGATAGTTGTTTAAGCATAGATAAGAATTTCTTATACTTCCCTTCCTCTGTTTTCTTTACTAATCGCTGTGGAAAGGGAGGTGGAGGTCGTGGCATGGGGATGACCTTTTGAGTTACTTCAGCCTAAACCTCTTTTAGATCTTTGGGTAGTTCTGCTACCTCTTTCTCACCCTCATCAGACACCTTCCCACTTTCCACTTCTGTTGGCATGGGTGGGTCAATAGTTTGTACCCCACTTTTGGTTGTCACTGCCATGCATTGCCCGTCATTCTTGGGATTGTGCACTGTGTTGCTGGGAAGTGTTCCTTGTTGACGCGGATTTGCATTCACCGACAGTTGGTTCAACTGCTGCTCTATTTGCCGAATTGCTACTGCATGTGATTCCACCTTTTGCCCGATGCCTGAGATATCAGCCCGCATTTCTTTCACATTGTCATCCGTAACATCAAATCGCCTCATCATCTTGTTCATCATATCTTCAATGCGAGTCATACTTGATCCGCCATCTCTATTACCAGGTGGGATATATGCACTGCTCCTATCATTCCTGTTGTACTGACCACCTTGGTTGTAATTGTTGTTGCGATTGAAGTTCCCTTCGCGGTTATATTGTCCTTCCCTATTGTAGTTTCCATAGTTCCGACTTTGATTTCCTTGACCTTGGCGCCAATTTTCCTGATTGGATCCTTGGGCGTTGGGCCAGAAACCCACCAGCTGCTCATTCACAAGATTTGTATCCACCTCATATGTGTACCAATCATTTGGTGGTACATTCTGTTGATATTGAACTGCATTAACCTTCTCTGCATTACCACTCACATGCTTTAGTACTAAGCCCATTTCAGTTCTTAGTTGCGCCAACTCTTCACGGAGTTCATCTTGAGATGAATTTTCAGCAGCTTGTATTGAGAAGGTACTCTTCGTCGTAGATGACGCTCTAGTGTTCCATGCCTTGTTGTTCTTTGAGATCTTCTCAAGCCTGTCCGCAATCTCCAAGAAAGTCATTGATCCATAAGATCCTCCTGCAATAGTATCAAGCACCGCCTTACCGTTATCGTCCATTCCGCTGTAGAAGTATTCCTTAAGTGACTCATCATCGATGCGGTGGTTTGGAACAGCCCTCATATAGCTTGTAAATCTATCCCAAGCACAGCTGACGGACTCTCCCGGAAGAGTTTTGAAGTTGTTGAGTTTGTCCTTGAGATTCAGCTTTCTTGAGACTGGGAAATATTTCTCAATAAACGCATTACACAGCTCATTCCATGTGAATATAGAGTTATATGGGAGCTCATTCAACCACACAGTAGCGTCTCCAGTTAGAGACAGTGGAAACACTCATAGGCCAACCACGTTCATGTCAAAATTTGGATTTCCCACACTGCTTTTGCAAATGCTAGTCACCTTGGTCTAGTAAGCATGAGGATTTTCCGATGGTAATCCAGCAAATAGTCCTCACGCGGTCAACATCTGCATCAAGCTGCTTGTGATCACAAACGTGAATCCAGGTGGTAGTGGAGGAACAACTATAGCGCCAGTTGATCCTGTATCATTAAAATCCACTTCCAAGTTGCGGTGAACATCAGGTGCAGGCTGATGCTGTACTTGAACTTGTTGCGGATTATGAGGTGGAACCACAACTCCTGGCGATTGAATGACAGGTACCTCTTGGCGAGGCTCGCCTTTTGGATTATCTTCTCTCAAAACTTGTTGACCTAGTCCGGCCATTCTTCGCAGAGTTTTTCTGAGTTTCGGGTCATAAGGAGTCAGGGGAATGCCTTGACTTCGTGTATTTGGCATACACAGGAACTATAGTCTGAAAACAATCAAAAACAACAATAAAATGTAAATCCGGAAATAATTGACTAAAAGTGCACTAACAAAATTAGTCTAATCTAAAAGCCTTATTCCCCGGCAACGGCGCCAAAATTTGATATCGCCCAAACTACACCTCCCTAAGGAAGTATAAGCGGTCGCTGTCAAATAAATAACCTAACAGAGGTTAGGGTCTATTCCACGAGGAATATGGTTTAGACTTAGGCTAAATTAAGATCAAGTGTACTTTTAGCCAGATTATTTCTAAAGTAAAAAAGGGGGGAGATTATAATTAAACTAATTATTTAAACTACTGAAACAAACTAAAAACTAACAGAAATTATGCAAAATTGTGATATCAATATGGAGACAAAACTAGGGTTTATGTGTTCCCCATAAGTTCTTAACTCAGTAACCCTAACAATGGTAATTTTTTTCAATGATTAGCATGCATGATCGGTAAGTTATGTATCCCTAAGTGATTGGTCCTCTAAATAGGGAATTTCACTCCACAACTTGGTCCGTCTACGTGTGTCGATTTACTAACCCTTACCTTTGACCCAGATTAACCCACAGCTATTTCTAGGTTGGATTATTAGATAGCGGAATATCAACGTCTAAATCTTGTTGTATAATCTCATAGATGTTCTTTACTGCCTATATCGGGTTCGCAAGAATTAGGAGATGTTCTAATGTTTGCAACCATTAGAAAACGTTCTAAGCAAAGAGATTTACAAAAGCATGCATAGACACATTCAAGAATTACACAATATTAGGTTTACTTTTGTTAATTACTCATGGCTCCCACAACCCTAGTTGTGGATTTAGCTAATCATGCTTGTTTGATCACAATTCACATTAGGGTTTGAAGAAATCATGAACTTACAGTGAATAGAGATGAATTCCACAATCTTGAATTGAAAATCAAAAGTAATTTGCATAAACAAGCTTTAAGAATTAATCTTCTCCAAAGATGAAAAGCATTTCCCAAAGTAATAACTTAATATTCAAACAATAGTCAACAACCCTAAAACGAAGTTTGCATAGGGTATATATAGAAAATAAATCCTAATTAAACTAGGAAAAGGAAATCTGGGGAAATTTGGCTTGGGCAGTGTCGTCTACGGTTGTCGACCTACGGCCCGTAGACAGACCTACGGCTCGTAGGTTTAAACCGTCAATCAGCAGTTAGACAAAATCCTGAGGGCTTCTTTCTACGATTCGTCAATTAATGTATGAACCGTCATGTGCTTCCGTCATTCAAGTTCTGTAGGTGACCCTCTCTGAAGTTTTCTACGGTTTGGGAATCTACGGTTCGTAGCAGGATCTACGGCCCGTCAGCTCGGTCCGTCATTCCATACTTGGCCAATTTCTTCAGGCTCCTGAACCTACGACCCCAACTTACGACCCGTCAATTCATTGACAGTCTATCGATTGTCTCGTCAATCATCAAAAATCCACTGTTGCTGCATTATTCTTCCCAACTGCTCCCAAGGCCTATTTCCTGCAATTATAACACAAATAATATCAAATCTAATAGCAAACCACTTAAGTAACATGCAGAATTCTAAGTGTAATGCATCAAAGATACCGTAAACTCACGGTACATCAGTGTTACAATATCTCCCCTTGGGATTATTCGTCCTCAAATGAAAACTAAACAAGTTGAGTTTGGAGGGAAAGAGTTGCAATCCCTACCAACTGAGTACTAGAAACTGATTTTTTATTGAGTTGAGTCCTATAGACATGATACATGCTGAAATGCAAGAATAGCTAAGGGAACATGATATTGAGACTGAATTACACATGAGTAAACTGCGAGACTAGAGATGAACTATTACGTCAAGCTAAAATAGAATCGGAGGAGAAGAGGTGAGGGTACTTGGCCATCATGGCTGCTTCGGCTTTCCAAGTAGCTCCCTCTACGGACTGATTCCTCCACAAAACCTTTTCTGAAGCGACTTCCTTATTTCTCAACCTACGAACTTGACGATCAAGAATCTCAACTGGGCCCTCCTCATAGGTGAGGCTATCCTTCATAGCCACACTCTCTAAAGGTACTATCGATGCCAGATCACCCACGCACGTCTTCAACAAGGAAATGTGAAAGACTGGATGAACTGCTGCTAGTTCTGCTGGAAATTCTAACTCATAAGCCTCATTACTAACCTTTTTCAGGATTCTGTAAAGACCTACATACCTGGGACTGAGCTTCTCTTTCTTTCCAAATCTCATCACCCCCTTCATGGGTTACACCATCAGGAAAACCTAACCATCGATTTCAAACTCTAAGTCCCTTCTCCTCACATCTGCATAGAACTTCTTACGACTCTGAGCTGTCTTTAGTCTATATCTGATGAGCTGAACTTTCTCCATAGCCTCCTGAACCAAATCTGGCCCAATCAAGGCTGCTTCACTTACTTCAAACCAACCAACCGGAGTCCTGCATCTACGCCCATACAGTGCCTCATAAGGAGCCATTTGAATACTGGAACGGAAACTGTTATTATAGGCGAAATCTATGAGAGGTAGGTGATTATCCCAACTACCCTTGAAATCGATCATACAATCTCTCAACATGTCCTCTAAGGTCTGAATGGTACGCTCTGTCTGACCATTCGTCTGCGAATGAAATGTTATGCTAAGATTTACCTGAGTACCAAGACCTTTCTGAAATGACCTCCAGAAATGAGATGTAAACTGAGGACCCCTATCTGAGATTATCGACAAGGGAACCCCATGCAACCTGACTATCTCACTGATGTAGAGTCTGGCATAGTTCTCTACTGAATCTGTAGTCTAAATAGCCAAGAAGTGAGCTGACTTAGTGACTCTGTCCACTATCACCCAAATGGAGTCATGTTGTCTGCGAGTACGAGGTAAAATCATAATGAAATCCATATTTATCACTTCCCACTTCCACGTAGGAATGCTAATCTCCTGAGTCACGCCTCCTAGTTTTTGATGTTCTACTTTAACTTGCTCACAGTTGGAACACTTAGCCATAAAATCGGTGATGTCCCTCTTCATACCGTTCCACCAATAGACTTCTCGTAGATCACTGTACATCTTAGTGGCACCCGAATGAATAGAATATCTAGAATTATGGGATTTTGTAAGGATCTGCTACCTCAACTCACCCACATTAGGGACATATAAGCGACCCTGGTAACGAAGCACACCATCTCCCCCTTGGGAGAAAACCTCAACTCTCTGGTGATGAACCTATCCAGAAAAAATCCAGTAAAGTAGTCCCACGTCACAGGATCTGCATTCACACCCCTGCTGTCTTTCCACTACGTGAACTAGATATGAGCCACATCCTTCAGTTGATAGGATGCTAGTTCAACACTATCAGTACCAGTCACTTGCATTACCTCAAGAATCTTCTTGATCTCATCAATGAACCTATGTGGGTCCTTACTAACCTTCGACCCTAGAAACTCTGGCAGATTCATACGAACAAAATCTTGAACCCTGGTTTTAGTTGATCCACCAGTGGGGTTTGCAGGAACTGGGGCCTGCTGGTTGGCCTGGTTGGCTATGTCTGAGCCAACATCTGGATGGCATTACGAAACTCTGAATTTGTAACCTCATGGTTTGGGACTGGAGGAACTGTGTTAGCATTTTGTGTGTTAGCCCTACGAGGAGGCATGATCTGAAACGCATAACGACAGATTAGAAGGGAGAAGTTGAATCACACTCCATTGCATGATACATATAGCAAAAGAGGTGATGTTATTCTTAGAACACCTCATAGCCTCCCCCCATAGGTGTGGCGCGCCTCACACCCATTAAAGAGACTCTACTTAGTGCGGCTTTCAGACATCCTAGGACTCTTGAACCTGATGCTCTGATACCAAGTTTGTCACGCCCCGAGGCTAGCCCCTAGACGTAACATAGGACCTAGGGTCACAAGTAACCCCAACTTAACCCTGAATCTGGCATATCATAAGCATACTGAAATAACTTTAACTAGGCGGAAACATAACTGAATAATGAATATAATCTAAAGGAATTCAACTGAGAATATCTCAAAGAAATAACTGAGTTCAAATTAGAACAACCCAAATCAACTGAGTTTGACTCTATGTCTGAAAGCCTCTAATACTGATGAGCTGCTGGGACAATCCCCGGCTAACTCTAATAAGTCTGAAACTGGAAAGTAAATACTGAAAAGTAACGCATGTCTATCGTCCTCATACTATGAGGGCTCACCACTGAAGCTATTGTGTAACGAAGTGAAAGTCGAGCTAAGCGCGGTCTGGATGCTGAGCACCTGAACCTACATCATACAACGATGTAGCGCAAAAGTATGCATCAGTACTTTGGATGTACTGAGCATGAGGGATATGCAAAGTTGACTGAATATATAAACATGCTAAAAATACTAGTCAAGTAAGTAGACTGAACTGAACTAAAGTACATAGGCCCAAGATACAATAATGCATAAAAACTAGAATGCAAGTAAACTGGAAGCATGTCAAAAAGCTGAGAATAATTACAACTATGGGCCGAAAGGACCTTACTGAAGCTGATACTGTGGAAGGGTCTATTAACCGACATAATCTACGTGCGCTAAACGTGGAGTTCGATGTATACGCCCCATCGAGAGGACCCAATATACCTTGCCAGGATATAAAGGCATGGTTGTGGTGTGATCACTAAAACTGATGCAAACTGATGCCCAACAAAGGGGACTTATAAACCTACGGGGGCACGTAGTTCTGGGACTTGAGGGTACGCTGAACCCTAGTCCAACTCAATGCTAAACACTACTCCCAACTGAATATAAAGCTAAAAATGCAACTGTAATACGGAATAGCTCAAAATACTGATAATTATCTAAGAATGCATCATATATATATTGAAAGATATGGCATTCAAATTCTGAAGCATGATTGTCTGACTAATCTGCCTAGCAAGTATAATTCATGAAATACTGATGATTAACACAAGCTAAGGTTTATGGGTTTTATACGTGGGACTATTCTAACTCTCCTAGAACATGTAATGAATATCATAGAAACTATAGCAGCTAAATTGCAATGAATCCCTAAGGTTTAGGAACCCTAGGTCTGAACAATTCATGGAGAAACTGAAGAACTGACTAAATTCTAGGGACCTAATGGGTGAAAGGAACCCACTAGTGAAATCCCACATACCTGGTGAAGAAAACTACGGAGTAATCCTTTGGATTTCGGGGCTGAACTTAAAGGAGAGCTCTGCTTGTTCTAGAGAGAAAACTATCGCCTCTTTCTCTTTTTTTCTTTCTAAGTCTGATGATTTTTGGAGAATGAATGCTTTAGGTAGTTTTTGGCTAATAAATTAGGAATAGACGAAGTAAAACGACATAGTTTAAGTACCTAACGCATAGGGAGAAAGACCAATATGACCCTGCCTTAAAATGACGAGGTGACTTAAAAGAGGGGCTTCACGGGCCGTTTAAAGCATCACAACTCGTCTAGTGGGTCGTTTAGACCATCACGGCTCGTCTAGTGGGTCGTGATGTTACCCTGCCAGACAGCGCTTCACTAAAACGGGCATAACTTTTTTCTTCGGGCTCTAAATTAGGCAAACTTGGCGGCGTTGGAAAGAGGACTCGAAGACCATTAATTTGATAGGTGATGGGCTACCTAATTCATTTTGTGCTGAGAGATATGATTGTTTGAACTTGGCATAAAACTTAAAAACTGATGGGCCACTTGTAGGGCTGTTCATGGTTATGGTTAAAAAACCAAACCGAACCGCAATTCGAACCAAACCGATTAAAAAAATTGATATTTGGTTTGGTTTGGTTTGGTTAGGTTTGGTTTTAAATTTTAAAAATCGATACTATTTGGTTTGGTTTTGGTTTTACTAAAAAATAACCGCAAAAATAACCAAACCGAACCGATAAATTATATATATATATATTTTATAATTATTTATATATTATTCATAAATAAAATATAAATATTTTGTTAAATTTTAATTAACTTAATTCTTTAACTTTACCATTTCTCAAGCCCAACACTTAAATTTTAACCCAACTATTACAGCCCTAAGTCCAAGTCCATCAAAATTCATTACTTTGGTACGTAGTTACCTACCCTACCTCACATAAGATAGTCACACTTTCTCTTAATTGAATCACTTTGTTTGTGTAATAATAACTCTAATATTGCTTAATTGAACCGACAATATCTTTCATGTGGATTGGTCATGTCCTAGGTGTATGTGCGGCTGTGCCTATCGAGATACATATGTCCTCAAAAAAAAAATTACTTTCAAACCGAAAAAACCAGAAAAACCAAACCAAATTGAATCAATCCGATAATAACCAAACCGACGATTATTTTCTTCGTTTGGTTTGGTTTGGTTTTAGAAATTTAAAAACCAACTAGATTGGTTTGGTTTTGGCTTTAATCAATAACCGATCCAAACCGAACCACGAACAGCCCTAGTCACTTGTATGGACCCCTAGACGGGCCGTCTAAGGTGCCGTCTAGGTGACTACTGCCCAGGCAGTCCTGGATGGTTCTTCACGATGCCCTTAACGGGCTGTGGACCCCTAAAATGCCCGTCTAGGGTGACGTGAAGGGTCCATGGTCCATTTTGGGTTCGTGTACTTGCTGGTTTTGTCCTTTCTAGCCCTTTCTTGAAGTCTGAGGTGTTACACCTAGTACGGCTGTACATCACATTTGCATTCCGCACACCCAACGCACAATAAGAGGCGGAGAAGGAAAATAACTGGAAGCCTTGTGTGTATGGTGTGCGGCCGCACATCACATCATGCAACACAATGCAGAATAAGTGGCGGAGAAGATAGGCTAGTGGAAGTCTTGTGCGTTCTACACATGGCATTGCACGGATTGCATATCATTCCGCAAAGGGACCAATAAAAATCTCTATTTAAGTCGGTCTTCACCCGAAAATTTCATTCTTTTAAAGTCCTTTGAAGCCTATGGATGGTATTCTCTCCTCCCCTCATTCTCCATCAAAAAGGTAAGTTTCTCCCATGGAATTTTAAGAGGCTATAAGTATTTGAATCATTCTTCTTCGGATTATTAATGAAATCCTACACTTTAACCCTAGGATTTTCAGAAAAAGCTCAGTCAAGATCCAAGAACTGAATTGAACTCTTGGAACTTCTTCCTAAGGTTAGGGTTCCTCCTTGAATTCTTGGAAAGCAATTAAGGCATGTAAGGCTATCAAAGTGATGAACTCAGTTCTTCTTCATGCCCTACATCTACAGTTTCAATTAATAAGATCAAAACTAGAGTTTTTACCCCAAATTGTATGCTTTCAAATCCCTTCTAATTTGAGCTTCATATTGTTGAATCATAGTATTGAAACTATTGTATTTCATATTCATTGATGATCCTTTATTGATGGTTCATGCTCATTCTGCCATGTGGACCCTTCTTAGCTAAAGTTATTTGAAAACCTTGTCATAATATTTCAGATGCATTATTTTCATGAGTAAAGTATATTACAAGTTAAGAAGCGTCTCAAGAAAGAGTTCAAGAAAGTATTTTAGCTTCAAGTACATTATTTCAACTTTTAAGCGAAGTGTGTTTTAAAGAACGCATGTTCAGTTTTAAAGAAAGCATATTCAGCTTTGAAAAATGTGCATAATAGAGAGTGGCGTGCGTACCATTTTAAAGACTCCTAATTCACTACACTGCGGAGAGCTCACCACACTAAGAGTGGTGGATATCACGATACGGTGGCGACTCCCACAATGTATAGAACGGCTCTGAGTCGAGTTAGGCATTTGGAAGAACTCATTCAAGGCCCTTGAAGTGAAACGGATTGGCTTTCGTCGAACAAATGTTGCATTGGTAAAAATATATAGAAGCAAAGAATATTTGACTAAACACGAGGCAAGCATAGCTGACTATAGACAACCGTTGAATCCATCAATAACAATCATACCAAAGATTCCTTGACTGTCCGAGAATTTGCTATCAAACCCGCTTCACTCACACCGGAAAACAGAGGTACACAGCTTATGCCAGGAGAGATTAAGATTTCAGGGTGCCAAAACAAATCACAAAACGAATAACTAACAAATACAGGCGATATTCAGAATTTCATTGAATCTGATTTAATGCCCACAATCTTATCCACATAACAGCATAAACATGCAGGTGACAATTCCAATTAGCTGATCCTCTAAATTGCCCCGACTCCCCACCATTATGGACATTTGAGTATACACGATATTATACTTGCATTTTTCGCTGAATTATTCTTGCTATTGCAGCTTCAGATAACATTTCAGCTGGCAAAAACACTCAATAAGATTCACTCTTCTTTTCAGGCTGCTCCCTAGTAATGGGCAGGTATGGACCCTGGACCTGGGTAGCAGTAGCAAGTTCCTCTGCACTAGAATCACCAGCCTCGACTTTCTTAGCACGCTTTGGGAAGATAACTAGTTTAGCCTTGTAGGTCTTGAACCTCTGGGACGTTGGTTTGTTGACCTTCCAAGGATCTGTTCCTGTGGCGATGATCAACAGCAATGCCTGTGGTTGGTGCTAGCTTTTTGGGAATACCAGCTGCCTTCAGTTCTTCAAGAGAAAATCCCCTTCCACTTTCATGTTGAATTTAAGTGTTTGTCCATGAACAATAGGTTGAAGTGAACCAGCAGTTGGCCTAGGGAAGATCTTCACAGCCTTCTGCTGCCTAGCAGCACGTCTCCTTGCTTTCCTAGCAGGTTGGTTGAACCATGTCCTTACATAGTTCTGCCAATGCTTCTTAAAATGCCCATTGGGAATAACATTGTTGTGCTTCATGACTTACCTGTGGGTTTGGGGCTTGGGTTCTGGAGGCAATGGTGATCATCTCAATCTGATTGTTTAGTTTATTAGTATTTCCGCATTATTTAATCTATATTTGTGTCCTCCAAGGGTTAATAGGATTTGAATTAGCCTGTGACCTCAATCCCAATAATCTAGCTGTTTAATAAATGAATCTTACGCTAAACAAATGCAACAATAAATGACCTAAAATATATGCAAAATAACAATGTAAAGGATGTCAAATAAGTACTGATCGCTTTTGGGGCTTCCCAAATCAAGAACAAGTTAACCTACAACTAATTGCAGTTGTAATGCACATGGATTCATACTAGAAACCACAAATAACCACAATGGGTATGACAATTTTTGTGTGGGCAAGTAAATGAGCACACTATGTTCAAATGTTTCTAAACTAGATGGAGCTGTCGAAAACTTGAATGCTTTTTGCGGAATACACTACTCGTATAGGTACTAAGCTTAATAAAGTAGTTGCAACAAGGAAATAGTCAAATACATGTAGTGTGTATCGACAACTGATGAATCAATCCCAGCTGAAATACAATCTCCTAGCAGAGAGACTAATAAAAAGTAGCCAAGTATTTCTAAGCATTTGTAAAATGAAAGCATAAAGAGCTTTCCTAAAATGTAGGGTGTGGTAGAGTTCTCATCAGAATTGCTTAGATGCATAATGCATATAGCCCGAGCATACTAAAGGTATATTGCCCAATGAAATTTGGGCTGTCAGTTTCGGTCTAGACATATTTGCCTCTATACCTTGCCTTTGAATCTTTAGTAATCTTCGTATCACCTGCCTCGTTAAGATGATTGTCAGCAGGACTAAAAACTGCTGAATGAAGATTACCTTCTTCTAACCACTTCAGATGGTTTTCCTTGAACTCCAAATGTTTGATCCTAGCTGCTAAAGCAATTTCTTCAGTATATGGTCCAATTTTGACCATGGTTAATAGTACCCGACTGTACCTATAGCTAAGCATCTGCTCTGAGGTAGCAACCAACTTAAAACAAGGGTGCTCTGGAAAGGTGGTGTCAATTGACTCATCCTCTCGTAATACAGGATAGAAGTACACAAGCCGGCCACCCATCACAAGCATCTTAGCAGCAAGGTCAAGCAAATCATGCACGCATTCCACTAAGCTGTAAGGAGCAGTTGATGGTATGTGGCCTGTCCTTTTGTCATCAGGAACTGTATATGGACCAATCACTCCTTTCAAAAGCTTCCTGCCACCAGATTTACGTCCTCCAGCACGGACTCCATATGGAGGGTCACATATAATGGCATCAAAAACCTAGAAAATAAAATTTAACAGTCAACAAAAAACAAAGAAAAGCAACGAGACCTGAAAAAATACCATTTTAACATGCCAATTGCTCAGTTCAAACTGCCTTCGGAACTCTGGAAAATAATAAACCATAATTCACTAATGCCACGACAAGAATAAACCACATAGCAGATGGCATGAAACACTTTCCCATCCTGCCTTTGACTACATATACTGATACACATTAAATTATTTCTCTGATTTTATTTTAATTTATTTCCCTTTTCTGGCATAAGATCGATGGAAGGCCACAAGTAATCCAATCCTCGTCAAGAATTTTTGTCTCAACATGAAGGCTTTCTCCCCTCCTTCCTCTAAAAGAAGTATCACCAATGGAACCCAGCATCCTCGACCTTAAGTGACTATCACCTCCATTTGACTCCATTTACATCTCCATGCACTTTAGCTCTCTCACCATAAAAGCCTTCTATTGCTGCTTTAGATTATTGTATCTAGAAAGCACACCTCTGTTTGACACAAACTCTCAGATTTCCATCTCCACTTACTTTAGCTCTCTCACTGTAAAAGACTCCTATTGCTGCTCTAGTAATCTGTAGAGATCTATGAATTTGAGAGATCTCCATGAATTAGACAGCTATATCTGGGCATATTACCTTTGAGAAAAGGGAAAAATTCCAAGACATACCAAGTTGGAGAATTTCGTTCTTCCGATTAACAGGTCAAGTTTGTCGCTATTTAACATCTAGAAAAGTCCCACAAGCTCATATGAAGCGGAGATGCGCAACGAACAAAATAGAGAGAACGGTATATGCCATCTACTCCAGAGACTTCAGTACACTCGAGCAACTACTAGAACTGCTACTACGTGATTGCCAAGACAAGAAAGTGTCAAATAAAACCTGGAAACTAAGCTTGCTCACTCTAATTAAATTGAAAGAATATTTAAACTCTAACCCATCAACTCTGAAGACATTGTAAACCGTAAGCAAACAATTCACCAACTTCTGAAGATCACATTACATGATTTCAGAGTACTGCATCATTCTTCCACATATAAGAGACTCCTAAAATGAGCTTCAAATTACTTGACTATGAGAAAATTCCTATTCAATATGCACCACCCTCGACTGTCAATATAATGTAACTGATTAGACTTGATAATGACCTTGAAAAGTAGAAAATTCAATCGTTTCTTTGACCATATCAACTTTGAAGACAGTAACAACATTATTGATAGTGAGGGCCTGTGTTGGAAAAGAAAGGATTGTTTCAACTATACCTTTTCCCAAATTTTAACTTTGTATAAAGTAACTCTTTCCAGAATAAACCTTGCTTTTACTAGAGATGTGCGAACCTTTGTTCTTTAATTGAAATTTGATTAGTCCTAATTATACGAAAAATTAAGAAAATAACTTCTCCACTTTCAGGCTCTGGTAGTTCATTGCACTATGTGAACTCTACGACTTCCTGCCTCAAGAAAGCTAACTTTGGACAAGCCAATCGTGGCTTGAGCTAGGATATGATGTCTTACAAAGGAAAGGCAACAACTGTGGTTCTTTTTTGTTGTTAGCTATACTGTTTTGACATATTACTTTCTCTTTTTAAGAGTTGTCTCTTCTTTGATCATTATCCAATCTATTCACTAGGGCTTTGCATCTTGAACATAATTTGTATGTGCTATTTTACTTTGAGAAAGCATATATGCAAATATCAAGTTAATTTGCGAAAACATGTGTGGCCTGGTCCTTGACATTCCACTTGCACTTAACAGTCTTGGACGGACCTACCAACTGAAGCCCTTTGCCCATCCGTAGAAATAAAGGAGGGAAAAAAACACCCAATGATCAAATACTGGGATATAATGAATGCAGAACTTAATTCGGAGCAAGAAGAAACAGAAGTTGCAATTGAAAGAACAAGAGGACCAGACAACCAAAAAAAAACAAATAACTTCAAATAAGGCTACCTCTTTCAACCCCGAACGCCAAGGAGGAAGGTTGTTGTCTGCCCTCAATAAACCAACAGGCATTGGCAATCCATACTGCAATTAAAGATATGAGTTTAGCATGGAAAGATAATAAATAAAATCATACTCCAAATTATCAGATGATAAGATCAAATAATAGCAATTACTATATAAGAACAAAATTGGCATCCCATATAAAGAAAACACATCACTCTGCCCGTACCTGCTTGAAGTTGCTCCAGACATTACAATCTGGACCGCGGCCATCACGTACTACTCGAATGTCAATATCTGCACCCTGAAAAGCCAATTAATGATAGTAAAAAACCGAGGAAAATAATGAATGCTCAAAGTTCATGCAAAAATACAAAATACTAACCATTGTCACTGCTCCATAATGAGCTGCTGCAACTAGAATGCTTCCTGTGCCCACAAAAGGGTCATAGACAAGCCTTCCAGATTTGGCCTGTGCTTGGTTAGCCATCAGGAACGCCATTTCGGCATCCATGGCTGTTGGCCCGAGATAAGTACGACTTTTTAACTGATAAGTTGGCAAAAGCTTCCTATCAGCAGCACCAATTTCTCGACCAAAAAAGATTCTTTTTCCCGCAATGGGTGGCAGTCCATTATTAGAATCATAATCATCTGTTTCTATGAGCCAGAACGTGTGATAAGGATTTTTTAAGTTGACCCGGCCCTGGAATCAAACAGACATGAGTAAATTCACAGGCCATATCTACTAAGCCTGAGAAATTCTGTGACATAAAAAAGTATATCTGAGAGTAAAATGCATTTTTACATGCTGTCTCCACTTCACTTCTCTCAAAATATATATTTTTTAATTGGTTAAATAAAATAAGACACAGAGAGTGGAGAGAGCATGTATATGAGGAACCAAAATGCATTTTACTCTTAGATATATTACATGTATTCATGGAATTTCTCAGGTCTCTATTGTTCAACTTAGACATTAAGGGTCGTTTGGTAGTGTTAGGAAAAATAATGCATGCATTAGCTTTGTGTATTACTAGTACCTTGTTTGGTACACAATTTCAGACTATGTATAACTAATGCACACTCTATTGTGTATAATTGAGGCGTATATTACTAATACATGGAAATCCATGGTATTAGTACTGCAAAGGGTTTTAATGCATGCATTCGCATCATTAAAGACTCAATTGCCCCTCAAAACCTTTTCCACATCTTTTCCACCATGTTTGTGGAGGGTATTTTTGTAAACAATTTTTTTTATAGAAATCATACAATAGTTATTACTTTTAATACACTAAACCAAATACTGCATAAGAAATAATCTCAGCATAACCAATGCAAGCATTACTAATATACCATATTCAACATTATCCTTATACACCCTATCAAACGACCCCTAAACCTTCAATTATTTGTCTTGAAGGGTTTTTCTCCAATCTCTAATGAGTCCATTAGTTTCTGACTTGACATTATCCAATTTGATTTTAAATATGATTTATCTTTTTCCCTTTCGAATGCCACATTTAAAAGAACCCCTTCGAAAAGAAAGCCTAAAAAGATCACCAAACCTATCTCAGTCTTCTCCAGTAACCAGCTACTATGCCCATTATCCCATCTCTCTGCTTGGCCCTTCCCAACAACCACCCTTCTCCTTGTGTCAACTGCCGCCTACCAACCCGTCGTTGTCCCCCTCCACTCAATGCCCTGATTTCCAATATCTCTCCACCCCTTTTCCTCTCCCCCCAACCTCTTGGAGCAAAAAATAAAGAGCTAGAAGTGTGGTGTGAGTTTCTGGAAAGAAGTGAGAGGAAATTAGCAAGATGGAAAAGCCAGTATCTATCTTTGGGTTGTAGGCTGACTCTTATAAAATCAGTCATGGACAGCCAACCTACCTATATGATGAGTCTATTCCCTCTACCAGGTAACATAGAGAAGAAAATCAACAAGGCTAGAAGAGCTTTCCTATGGCAGGGCAACAAGGAGAAAAAGGGGTACAATCTAGTAAAATGGGATAAGGTGACCCCTAGAAAAAAACAGGGTGGGCTGGGCATAAAGAAGCTAGGTGCACAGAATGAAAGTCTACTGAAGAAATGGTTATGGAGATTCTGTTGTGAAGATATGGCACTATGGAGGAGATTCATTTCACAAAAGTATGGGCTTCAGAATAGTTGGACTACTGAGGAGGTGACTGGTACTTTTGGATGCTCCGTGTGGAAAACAATTAGAAGATTGTGGTACTCTTTCAATAACAATCTGAAGTACATAATTAGGGATGGGGAGAAGACAAGTTTCTGGAATGAACTGTGGATTGGGGAAGAGGATCTGAGGACTACTTTTCCAGATCTATACATCTTGAGCTTGCAACAGATGGATAAGGTGGGACAAATATGGAGTCCTCAAGGGTGGAACTTGATTTTTAGGAGGGCCATGAATGATTGGGAAATAAATAGAGTAGCTGATTTGCTGCAGATTCTGAATGCTTTCCCAGGAGTAAGTGTAGGTTCTGATTTGCCTATTTGGAAACTACATAGCAAGGGGTCTTTTACCGTGAAATCATGTTACTGGAGTTTGAACTTCAGCCAGACAATGACAACAAAATGGCCCTGGAAACTTATTTGGAAGGTTAAATTACCACACAAAATCTCATGTTTCAGCTTGTTGGTGGTCAGGAGAGCCTGTTTAACACACGAAGTACTACAGAGAAGAGGAATTCAGATTTGCTCAAGGTGTTTTATGTGTAAGCACGAGGCAGAGATAAATAGTCACTTATTCATCCATTGCAAAACAGCTGTAAATCTGTGGAACATGTTCTTCTGTATACTTGGGATAAGTTGGGTAATGCCCAGGACCTCCTTTGATATGCTGAAAAGCTGGGAAGGAGTTGGAAGAAGGGGATCACAAGAAGATTGGTGGAGAAGTATCCCAGCATGTGTTTGGTGGACATTATGGAAAGAGAGAAACGAAAGATGTCATGATGGAAAAGCTAGTTGTTTCCAGAAGATCAAGATGAAGAGTATAAGTCTTTTGTATTTTTGGTGTAAACACGATATAGTGGGGGAAATAGATAGTTTAGTTGATTTCATAGGACAATTGTAAAGCCTCCTATCTAGACTTTTAATCTCGATGATGCCCTTTGGGGTTGTAAATCCCACCCCATCAGCTTTTACTTGATGGGCTTTTTGGTGTGAATACACAGTTACCATTATCAAAAAAAAATAAAAAACCACCACCTTTTCTCCCTGTTCTTCACCAACCCCATATCCAACCCGCTCTTCTTCCTTGGTTCAACCCCCCCCCCCCAAATGAAACTGGACCCTTCTCACAATCTCTGAGTTGTTTCAGTTTTCTGTCTTCTTGGTACTTAGGGATTTAGCTTCAAAAATAAGCAGAACAATGATACAACTAGGAAATAGTCTTAACTACTAGATCAAACTACTAGATCAAAATGCTAAGGAAAAATTGAAGATTTAATGTGCAAGGTGGGAATGATAAGGGACCAAGAGTACAAATACAAGGGACCAAATTAGTTTCTATACGAAACAGGGATAATGAAGCTGAGACTACATCCTCAAAATCGAAAGCACAAACCAAAACGCCAGTCATATCACCACACTCAGAAGCAACAATCACACTCCGCGGCATATAATTTTGTCAAATGATTAAATGAAAAGAAAGTGATGCAGATGATGGTAAGTGCAGCAAAAATTGGATTGAATAAAAATAAAAACTTCACTTCATGTAACAAATAGAAGGGAATAGTTCTTGATGGAGAAAATATTAGAACATGTTAACCCAGTACAAATAGTATAGACATAAGGAAACAACAAAGAACAACAAGGAAACAGATATTCTCTGCCTATGAAAACAAAGGAGGAAAAAGTGCTAATATCAGTTAGTTTCTGCTCCTTTACCTTCTTCAATTGGAAAAACCAAATTGATCAGATTGAGTTTTATGTAATGCACTCCAGAATAACAAGTACGTACCTTGAAAGGAATGTAGGATAGTGATCGAATACGTTCGTTTTGCTCCTCAAAGCTGATAACCTTCCCAAAGGTCTCAACAGCAATCTTGAATGTGCTATCAGATGTCAGGTATGGCAGTTTCTTCTCATCTGGATAACTTTTAATCGACTCTTCTAATTCCTCAAAGTTGCTTCCTTCTCCCCAGAGTTCAAAGATTCCTTTTACAAGAATACCTGCACGACAGGCTTATAAATATGTTGTATAGCGTAAGCTACTCTTCAAACCCTTTCCCCAGATAGATAGATAGATATCAAGAGTTTCTTAATGCAAAGCCTCCTATGTCACACAGTAAATCCCTTACTCTTCCGACCTTTGAACAGAAGAAAAGCTGCAATGAGTTTCTAAAGCTCCATGATTCAAATGTCATATCGTAAGTCCCTTATAACTTGGAAAACAATTCAGAAACCGCAACATCACTCAATTAATCAAATATGCCCCATTACAAAACCAATGAGTTGGTATTGCTTATAAATCCTTTGCTTCTATGGTGTTGTGCTCTTAGCTAAGTCCGTATCAACTCCAAGTAGAGTATGCATCCTCAAATGAAGAGGCATTCACCTATTAATAGCTACCTCATTTAAACCTAAACTTAAAGAGAGGTTCAGAATAATAATTGTAATAAAATGGAAGAAAGTAATTAACCCAAACAATTGAATAAAAAATCCAAGATAAGAGGGTTCCAACAACTAATTTATGAAAGCTGCTTATTGGTAATTAACTCTAGGCGAATGAAGAAAAGGAAAACGAAAATGGTAACCGAGTTTGATTAAGTATCATTTTTAGATATGAAATGAAAAAACGAAAGCCTGAAAGGAACAATTACTATTATAAATACAGTAAAGCTTAGAACTATGGGGCTTATTTAGTAACCAAGACGATTGATTATGTATCACAATTTCTATCATTTTTAGCACGAAGCTGCCTCTGTATCTAACTACATATATAGCTTAAGAATTGTATTAAGAAATGAAGGAGGGAGATGAAGAGAAGGTCTTACTACGGTTAGCAACACTTCGAGCAATTTCTTCAGAAGGAAGATTAACGAAGTGAAAAGGTGAGTCTGGATGGTGATGTTTTGGAAGCTTCCATTCAAGTGAATTAATACGACTACCATTGCATTGTAAGTCAGTTAGGTCTTTGCTGAAAAGGTCTGCCAAAGACTCAACTTCAGGTTTCCTGTAGTCCAGTAACCTGTGATAGAACACGCATAGATACCACATCTTCTGCAATCTTTCACTTTCCCTTCACCTTCAAAACTAATAAATAACTCTCAAATTGGAAAAGATCAGTTCGGCGGCGAGTACGGGCGGCTGCTGGTGGCGGGACGATGAACTTGGATACAGGCTACTCTTCTTAACCCCAAAGTCCCAACAAACGCAAAACCCTGGAATTTCGACTAAAACCCAAAGTTTTCAACAGGAAAAACAAAAACACTTTTTTCAACACAAAAGTAATTTCCTAGAAAATGTACAAGTGAGTTTTTTGCTTGTTTTTTAATATTTAATAAGTAAATAAGAAAATATTATTCTAGAAGAAAAAACTATGAAGGCGGGATGAAATGATAAGGGCGGATTCGTGGGTGGCGGTGGTGGGATGGTCAAGGGGTGGAGTTGAGGGATTGGGTGGGTTGGAGCGGACAATAAACTTGGAATGACACTTATGCAATTTGTTTTTTCTACTTCAATTAGGGAAGTCATTTTCCTCATTTTTTAGGAATTTAATTTTCCATAAAAGACATTTTCCAAACAATTTAACCAATCAAAGATAGGTGTCACATCCAACCTAGGGGAGGCGCAATTGCATCTGATACCTTATTCGATCAAGCTAGCCATTCAAACATAATGGAAAGGGAACAATGAGAGCCGATAAGTTTGTCATAGTAAACCATTGAAATGAGATAATTGGACCAACAAGGTCACAACAACATCACTGACATAATGAAATAGCCTACAAGGGCAACTTAACTGGTAAAAACTAGCAAGTCGACAAGGATGTAACTAAAATCATATATATAATAAGTTGACAAGACTACAAACAAAAAGGTGAAAAGACCCAACAGAATATGTTCACACGTCTCTATGAATACCAGAGTTCAATTAGTTGGGACAAAGCCCTGACAACTATACACAAAACTCAAGTGTGCAAAATCTACAAACAATCAACAACTCCAGGAAGAATTAATCTTACTAAACCTCATCTGAGACAACACCCTTATTGCAAAAGTTGATCAGGACCTTTGTCTGAACTTATCGGACGAATGCAGTGACCCAGGCAATGAGACTTCAGTACAAAAAATATGTACTGTTGTGAAAGGCAGAAAGTAGAATCAATAATAGTTATAGTAAAAAGGATGAAAGATATTTCACCTTAAATTGAAACTTTGATAGCCTCCATGACCGATATCTGACCTCATAGTAATAAAATATGCATGATATGCTCGTGTAATCATATATCATGAATATATACATATATATATATATATATATATATATAGATGCAAATGCAAGTCATGTATGGCGGTCTTTTTTTTACAGCTAACCGGCATCATAACCAGCATCATATTTGTCAACTTGTGGCCATCTATACCATATACATATACTTTTGGGCAAATAGGCCCGCTTTCCTCCTATTATAGCTCAGAGATAATGCATATAACATTCCATGATATGAACTCTAAATGCATATAGTAGTCATAACAAGAACTTAGCCAATTTTGGCTCATTAATTAGTACTCTTATTCTCATAATCTTATAATCACTTTCGTATAACATGTAAATGTTTGTAGAACCTCACATGCTTTCTGAATACTTGAACACTTAACTCGACTTTAGAAAGGTAACTTAAACTTATGAGTGTATGATGTGTTGGGATTTTTCAATACTTAGATGCTTAAAACATATAAACTTTGTACATTCTTAAGTATGTTTATGTGGATATGATGTGTTTTTATTGTAATTTTACAGAAAAATAGATATCGAAAGCAAAGAAAAATAATCGATGAAAAATGAGTCAGGCATGACTTGACAGGCCTGAGTACGAGCCATAAATACTGAGCACGAATTGTACTCAGAGGCGTAGAAAACACCAGAGGCTGAAACCTTGAGGCTCAGTTTGTACAAAATGGTGTACGAATCGTACATCAATACTATGGGCCGTGGAATGGTAGTTGTGGAAAATTTCTTAGGTCCGGTGACTTTCAACGGTGCTAAGTAAAACTCTCAATGGAAACATGTTGATTAACTAATAAAGCAATTCAACTAAAAATACTGAATTATACTAATAAACTGATAATAACTTAGTAGCTCATGGATTGTGATCAAAGCTGATAATATTCGAGAGACACTTTTTCTGAAAGCTTCTCAAATTCTGAAAATTTGTAATCTAAGACATGCATATGAAATGATATAGTTCTGAGACATGAAAGCATTTGTGTTTTGAGAGTTTATGAAAATACCGTTTAGAAATACTGAATTATAGTTTGAAAACACATAATTAAACTATTCATGAAGATAAATGAAAAATACGGTAGGAATCATGTTTTTCATAAAATCCTAACTACTGTAGAAATCATGAACTAAAAACTAGGTTTACTTTGGGACTCAATGGATGAAATCTCATATACTTGAAAAGAATATACTAGCTTGAATTCTTTAAATGAGAGTTGAAGATGAAGAACCCTGATTCTTGCTTAAGAGGAACCTTGAGCGTGCTGATTTTAGATTTTGAGAGTTATGCATGAGTGGGGAGGTTTTGATCGACTGATTTTCCTTTAAATCTCACTTAGGGCAGACTAAAACGATATAATATAAGGGATTAAAAGAGTGAAAAAAGATCAAAACGATCCTGGCTGAAAACTAATATCGGAAGCTTCCACGAGACCATCTACGGTTCGTGGATTAATCTATGGACTGTAGATGGCTCTCATGAAAATCAGACTCAAACTTTTGAATTTCTGAAGTTTAGACCACGAAATCAATCTACAGTCCATGGTTCACTTTACGATTCGTAAAAGGCATCCGTAGAAATCAGGTTAAGTCTGGGTTTCAAGATTTGATCCACGAGCCATAAAATATTTTACGATCCATAAACCTCACTCATAAAATTTAGGCTATTTTTTCTTACTTCTGAAGTTGATCTATGAACCTCATCTACGACTCGTAGTTTCATCTACGGTCCATAGATGCTGCTCATAAATCTTGAAAATTTTCAGACTTAAAATTTCTGAACTTTCCTGATTTGAATCGGACTTTGAAACTTCTGGGTGTTACATATGGTGATATTTTAACATACATAGAAAATTGTATGAAATATTTAGGGGTCATTTGGTAGAGTGTTTAAGGGTGAAAATCGTTTTCACACCCAACTTTGCTTGTAAAATCAAACTTCTTCCTCAACTTTGAACAATAATCCAACTCTCCCCCTTTATCCTAAATAACATTTTAAAGTACTTATTATTCCTTTTCATCATCAACTTTTTTTTGCTTCTTTAAGGATCATGATGTTTTCATTTTTTTTTGAATTCTTGTAACAAAATTTTCATAAAAGCATAAACATTATCTTTTGGACAAAAAAAAGAGAGAAATATTAATTAAATATATACGCTAATGATGTTCTATAATGAAGTAAATTAAATTAGCATAATGAAAAAATTAATCTTATTGAAAATAATAATTAAAAAATTCTAATATTTATTTATACAAGTGAAAATAGCAAAAAATAATAACAATACAAATATATTTTGATGTATAAAATATAAAATAAATAATTTAATTAAAGTCAAATTTATAAAGATTTATTTATTTATATTTTAAACTATAATTTATAAATACTCCATCAATGTCAATCACAATTTGTTTATTTATATGGACAATAGAGAATACCCTCGCTATTTATATTACTTGATCCTCATTCTAAAAATAGTTATTTTAATTTGCTTGTCCAATTTATGAAATCAAAAGAATTTTAATATTTTTTATTTCTACTTTTAGTATTAAATAACTGCATAAAGTGCCCTCTTTGTTGTTTGATTTTCTCAGTTAATAAAATGGGCTAATGCCCATAGTTGGATTAAAAAAAAAAACTGCATAAAGTAGTAGTCAAATTTTAAAATCAAATTTAAAAATAAATCTTTAATCAACTTATTTTTTACTTCTTTAAAAACCATGATATTTTTATATTTTTTTTAATTCATGTAAGAAATTTAACATAAAAGCATAAATATTGTCTTTTGGATGAAAAAGTGAAAAATACTAATTGAGTATATAAGCTAATGATGTTCTATGATGAAGTAAATTAACATAATGAGAAAATTAATTATACTCTATCTTTGTCAATCAAAACTTGTTTATTTATATAGACAATAGAGAATATCCCCGCCGTTTATATTACTTGACCCTTATTCTAGTTATTTTAATTACTTGTCCTATTTATGAAATCAAAAGATTTTTTAAATGTTTTTTATTTCTACTCTTAGTATTAGATAACTGTATAAAGTAGTAGTAGTCAATTTTAAAGTTCTAAAGCATTATTTATATTATACTCCTAACTTAGCATGACTTGTAAGTTAGAAACTTAAATTATTGGAAAATTATCTAATTACACAAATATTTTTATTATATTTCGTGGGTGTGTGGATTGACTTATTTTAAGTAATTTTTGTTTTTATAAAATCTGTTTTTCAAATTTTTAATTTTTTACCCACCCACCATCACCCCCGACCCAGCCCCCTACCAGTCCCCCCGCCAATTTTTTTTTTTTAAAGTTTGTTTTAAAAAAATATTTTCAATTTTCAATTTTTATTTTTTTTATCCCACCCCACCCCTACCCCCTCCCACCAAGCCCCCACCCCTCCCCTCGCCAAAAAAATTTAAAATTTGTTTTTAAAAAATATTTTCAATTTCAAAAATTTATTTTTTTCACCCCACCCCACCCCTACCCCTGACTCCCCCCAACCAGCCCCCCCCCCTCACCCCCCAAAAAAATAAAAATAATTAAAGGTTGTTTTTTTTAAAATATTTTCAATTTCAAAAATGTCGTCGGGGTTGTGTTCTAGTTCGCGTGTCGGGGTCATGTCCTAGATCGATTATCGAGGTTCGTTTTAGGGTCAAAAATTTATTTTATATACTCTCTCGTAAGAAATTAAAAGATATTTTTTTTAAAAATGTTTTTCATTCATAAATCAAAAACTAAAAAATATTTTCTACTCACCAACCAAACATAAGAAAATAAGGCAAAAGGAAAATATTTTCTACTCACCAACAAAACATGAGAAAATAAGCCAAAAATTCACTTATTTTCCGGAATTTTTTTTTTTTATGGAAAACATTTTCCTTCATACCAAACACACCCATAGTATATACTTTTTTTTGGAGGGTCAAAGACTTTACCTCTTCAATTATAGAGAAGAATAATTAAAACATTAAAAAGAAGAGAAGTTGCAACATTTTTAGTGATATCATGAATTTTGAGTGAATAAAAATTGAAAGTTTAACCAATTTGGCTAACCCATATTTTACCCATGTTTCTATGGGCTAAATATGGGTATATACCCATATTTTATCCATCTAAAAAGTCACTTACCCAACCCATTAAAATATGGACGGGTTAGGCGGATTACCAAAATATGAGCTCATTTTGCCAGCACTAATTGTGAGAAAGTAAAAAGGATCCGTTCAAGTAGTAAACACCCTCCACCGCCAACATAAGGCTAATCATACTCTCACATCCCATCGTCAAATACCCTTCGTATTTAGATCGACTACTTTTCAAATGGTACTTGGATAATTAGGAAGGAACTCACAACTAATAACTCGCAATCAAGCCAGAAATATTTAAAAATGAGTGAAGGAGAAAACGTTCAAACTACATCTGCAATCCAAAACATGTCTATTACAAACAGCAATCCAAGTCAAATAAAAAAAATGATGAACGATGTTGAATTCCACACTGAACAAAGCAGAAGCAGCAAATCTAAGGAGTTCTGATGGGTGTCATGAGAATTCTACTTGACAGTAACAATACTAATTCTTCGGCTCATGTATCATAGCGAGGATTTAGTTGGGTATGAATCTTCGCTGAGGATTTAGTTGTCCTGGAGTCATAAGAGTCTCAATCTTTTGCCCACTCAGGTGATAAAGATATATCCTTTCAGTTGTGCAGATCACCACAATGTCGTCACCACTGTTTATACAGGGTAGTACACTGCACAACACAGTACCATTGTCAATAAAGGGATCTTTCTCCAATGCTTGACAAGACTTCTTGTGTCCAAGATTTACACATACCACTGCGATTCAGACTCATATCCATTCCTCCATAGATATCTAACATAAAAACATCCCCACAATCGTTATAAACAGTTACATAGGATAGCTCATCCTTTACCCGAGTCAAGGCACCATATTTCCCAGGTGGAATAGGCACACGTAGAACTGCTGCAACCTCTATTTTCACATCAAATGCTAGCACACCATTTGATGTTGTATTCCAGTATGCCATCCCCTTCATATAAAATCCCCCACCAACAAGAGTTGTATCTTCTAACTCAAGACACTCTGAAGAAGAGCGCCTCCAAGAATTTGATTGAGACGAGTAAATCTCAAAGAACACAACTGGTTGATCAAGAAGAGGGACTGCAGCGACAAGGTGATAATACGATTCAATATTACCCTGAGGATTAAATGCAAGAACAACAGCTGGATCAGATCCGTGATAATATTGATGGGGAGGGATAAGTTTCCAATCTTTGGTCACCGGATTACAAATATAGTAACTCTCCAACCCCTGGCAAAGGAGCAAACCGCTGCTAGAACTTAGAACTTTAATCCTTTCAGGCAAGAAACCAAGGGAAGGACTGGGGACTCTCCATTCGCAGAATGGTCCAGAGACAAGAAATTAGGATCTGATTGGAAATCCACATCCACACTTTGATAAAAGTAGCCTGAAAGTTTCTGGAATGAAGTACTTTGCTGGTATGCTAATAATGGACTAACTATCCAATGATTCCATTCATTGGACACTGCCCGAAACTTCATTAATGATTTAGTGGGAAGGAAAGGCAACACATGTTTCATAGCCACATCTTTGATCTCCATGTCTTCTCTCCTAATGTAGTCTGCAGGTAATTTAGATTCTTCATTCCATTCCTGCTTATAAGCAACAGTCTTAAAGTCATCCTCTGGAACCTGCAATCCAATACAAAAGACATATTGTAATCAGATGCAAGAGTATATACATATCAATTACGGCTCAAACTCATACTAGTTGGTGTCAGTCACATGAAACATTTATTTCTACTCCTCTCTATTTAGGTTGGGCACTTTCAACAAGTTCACTTACAAAGGCTCATTTAAAAAGTGTATTCATCAACATCTCTCAAAAAAATAAGGAAAACAATGGAAAGACGAACAGAGAGTAGTAGTATCAGAAAGTGCAAGATCTGAAGAAGCAGCTTCTCAAAAAAATAGGGGAGTTCAGATTGCCCATATAATTACATTGTGAAAATAACAAAAATGGTTTTGGAATAAGATGAGTTCAAATGAAGCAAAATGAATAGTAATTTTCATCCATCCAAGTAATTGTTGGTTTTGTAATCTTAGATATGTTTGACTATTGCAAAACTATTGATCAGAAGAAAAAACGACCATTCTTCTATAATAAAAAGGTTATCAGAAACAGCCTCTCTATCTGTGTACATCCTACCTTCCCCAGACCCCACTTGTAGGATTCCACTGGGTATGTTGTAGTTGTACCGAAATAAATAAGTTCCAGTATTGTTCTTCATATAAAACAAATAGAAATACTCACAAAATAGAAGGAGAGGAAGAAAACGATACCTTGTGAGTCCCACTGCCCTGCTGTTGAATAGCTGGAGAAAATTCCTCAGCATCAGCCATGATATTATTCTCAAATTCATCAGAGCTATTAGTCATGTTGTCCTTCAACGATTTTATTTAATTTTTTCTGCACAAAAAGCAAAGTGTTAGTGACAATGGAAAATTTAAAGCATAAACTCCCTCAAAGTATACTTATGAACAATCAAAAGAAAGACAGCCTAATCCACTCTAACAAAGAATTTTAGCATGCGAGAAATTAGGATGTCATAGAAGGAGCAGATGAGGTACACTCTAGACTCTACTTAATAGATCACTAATAATCAGTATCAAAAGAAGGAAAGACATTTCACTATACTTAAAATCATAGATTTTGAAATGTAAATCTCCCAATCACCATTTAGCAGTTCATCTCTTTGGTAACTGTAGTTCAAGGAAATCAAAATATCAACAATCAAGAAATTTCACAATACTGAAAATCAAGAAACCATAGATTTAGAAATGTAAATCTTCCATAGAAGGAATTTTGAAACAAAGAGTCAAAAGGCAATTAAATAAGTCATTCACACATAGATCATATCATAAATCTGAGTAAAATCCGACGGTTCATACATATAATTCTTGGTTAATTGAAACGTGAAATATTCACATACAACTAGTCCCACATAAGCATAGTTCAAGGAATCAAAACACATACCAACAATTGAAACAGATGACGATCAAGCGGAACAAATTAAGAATAAATCACTTTTCATGACATATATAATGGATAATCGTAAAAAGGAAATTTAGAGTTTTCAATGAACACTGGCAATCAAAAAATATTAGAAGAATTAAGGAAAGAACTCACAATGCCCGGGTTGAGTTTCCAGAACCAAGAAGAAGGGGGAAAAGCGGCTTGAAACCCTAGCGGTGACGAGACCCGTGTGGGGAGAGGAGAGTGGAGAGAGTTCAAGATTGCAGAAATTTAGCAAAGTGTTTAGTTTGTATAAAGGAAATACTGTTTGCTTCTTTGGCTATATATATAAGGAAACAAAGTTGATAAAAGGAGGAGAATTTCGACATTTCATTGCCTTACACAATCTCAAGTCAAAATCTTTCTAGTAATTTTCATCCCGAGTAGAGCTGTCAAAATAGGCCAATTCAGTCTAACTCAGCTTAAGCTATGCGGACCAAGGAATTTGATGGGTTAGGGCGGGCCAGCCCTTCATGTTAAAAAGCCTTAAAATGGCCAGCCCAACCCAACCTTAAAAGCATGTCATGGGTTGTGGTGGACTAATCCTTCATTTTTTTCAATCTAAATCCGAACTCAAATGTACGTCAATTTGTTAACTTTTCTAACATATAATTATATGAAAGTACATATTCAACACCAACACATCGCCAAGCACATTTGAATCATTTCATAAAGTTGTTTTGATTAACATCCTATACCCCCTTCTTCATCAAGTTTGTAATATATCCAAACTCATTTCTCTCCTTTGAATTGCCGATGTGGTAATTTTGGTTGGATTTATCAGTCGAAGCAAGAGACAATATGGCTCAGGATTGCCCTTTTTTGTTAATTTCAGCGTTTCTCTGAATTTGAAAGTGATCACTTAGTAGGTTTCCATACCAAGGCTCAATCCAATTAAGTCCATAACGTCTACCAATTTCGCCATATCCCCCTTTCTTTTTGTTTTGAGATTATCTTCTTTTGCATTTATATGCAAGTTTAATTAGTTAAACATTATCAAACAACTACATAATAAAAACTAATAATATTTAAATTCACTTTAAAATATTACCACTTTGAATTTGAATAAAGATGTACAACAAATTTTGAGTAGAAACAAGTGTTTGAACATTTTCATGATGGATACAACTTTTATAGTTGGTGATTAGGAATTTTTTAGTATTGGAGATTTAACGCTAAATGAGTAAAGTATAGTGTAAGATACTAAGACTTATTCGGTAATCACTATTCCTAGCTTCTACTCTTTTTCACAATTTCCTTTTTAAATTTAGAGTTTACATTAAATCATAATCATGAATGCAACTTCTATACTTGGTGATTATGATTTAAAGCAAAATGAGTAACGTATTGTGTAAGATATTAAGACTTATTCGATAATCATTATTCCTAGTTTTTACTCTCTTTTTTTTCACAATCTTCTTTTAAATTTCTAATTTAAATTAAATAGCCTTTAGGAGGAGGAGGAGGAGGAGTAGGAGCTAGCTTTCCTGGATGCTCTATAGGAATCCATCACTATCCCTTCCTCCACCGATAAAGGTTCATCCCAGTTGCCCCACGAGACAGCCTCAACCCAACTCCGGTCAAGCCTCAATAACCAGCGAACTGACTTGAGCTGGCTTTATAAGCATCAATTTTAAATGGACTTAAGAAATTAACCAAAACAATCCCTAGTAGCGGATTGGACTAGGGTGGCCTAAAGGGTCCAGTCCATTTTGACGGCTCTAGTCCTAAGTAACTACGAATGTCCTACAGTTTGACTTGTATAAGAAAGAAACCAATGTTTATTCTTCTTTCTTTACATATATGGATTATAAATTTCGTACACAAGAAAATTTACACTATTAGATAACATAATACTCAAGTAAAAAAATAATCATAGGTGTAAATAAGTGGATTAACATCCCAAAAAATAAAATGATACTGAAAGCGCAATTATCACATTCCATATCAAGCATACTAACGTGAATTATTAATGATCGTGATTAAATCTCTCTATCTTTTAACCAATCAATCCGATCTTCAAGTTAAAGCCTTATATTATCAATTAGTGGATCTTAATTCCTATTTACTCACTTGACTGAATCCCAATATTATTAAAGCATGTTGGGTAATTATCAAATTAACAATTGCATCGCAATTATGCATTTATCTTATTTGATTTGCTTTACTTGAGTAGAAAGTAGATGATATATCTGAAACAATGTTTCTACCTTCGCAAGGTAGGAGTAAGGCTGCCTACACTCCATTCTCCCAGTTTCCACTAGTGTGATTACCTTGGGCATGTTGTTATTGTTATTAAAGGAGAGAGATACGTTTCAAATTTCAATTTTTCTCCTCTTTTACAGTTAAAAAGTTTCACAAAAGACTTAATTAGCAGTGACTTCCCAACCTATAATAGCATAATCCATAAGAAGATCAAATCTAAAACCCGATGAATACATGTGCTTGCAATTTCTTTGCTTTCGCAGTGGAATTAACTGCAAATGCCTATAAGTCTCAAGAGATTACTATTCCATTAGCAATAGTAAAACTTTGAAATTACTGTCCACCTAAGCGGTTACATCACACATATTATTACCTAAAAATCTGTCAGGAATAGCGTGAAACAGTTGAAAACAGGCACATAATGATATACAGAATTAATATGAGTACCTTGGGATTATGTTGTTTATTGTTTTCGTGGGAAACACCCTTCATTTTCTCATCGGAGTTTGATTTTTTCTTGGCGGTAGGACCAGATTGACGTGATCTGTGAGATTGGTGAGACCGTTCTCCATCGACAGCCATAGCAGAGAGTGAAAAATGATTCGCCTTTGTGCGTTTCCAACTGAAACCCCCAAAAGAGTGACAATATAGAATAGAATGCGAAGAAGAAGATACTGAAAAGGGTTTAATGGGCTTATAGTAAAATACGCCTTTAATTAATTTTTTTGGGTGTCATATCAAGAAGGCCAAGTAATATGAAACATATTGAGTAAGAAAATGAAAAAAGACAAAAATATATGCATATCATACACAAGCTTAATGCATATTATATTAAAATAACTTTTAAAAAAATGATACTCTCTCCATTTTAAATTAATTAAATTGTCGAGGTGTTTCACACTTTTTAATAAAAGAAGATTAAGACATAAATTAGGCATAGTTTTCCATTTTTACCCTTATTAATTATTATCAAATTTATGATTAAAATAACTAAACATTAATTATATAATTAATTTCAATACTAACTAAAGAAGGGTAAAATTGAAAGAATATTTTAAAAGTTGTCTTGAAGATTGAACCATTAAGTTAATTTAAAAAATGAAAAAATATTTAAATAATTTAATTAATTTGAAATGGAGGGAGTATTAAATTTTATAACAAGTTACTACACAAATATGATACAATAAGGATAAAATAAACAATATTATATAAGATAAAAATGAGAGTTTGATTATTATTGAAAGTTGGGAATAGATCCTTCTACGTCTCTATGCATATATAATAGTACCCTAAATATTCCCTCCTCAGAAGCTAAAGGTTTTTCTCTCTCTTGCTCCTCTGCGCCTCTTTGATCCTTCAGGTATCAATCAATTTTTAATTCTTCAATCACACTAGCTAGCACTTCCTTTTTCCCTATATATTCGAGTTTTTACTTGGATTTTTTTGCTATTTTTGTAATTTTTTTGACTTAGAAATGTTCGATTTCTCTTTGTTTGGTCAATTTTTTCTTACTCAGTTCTGCCATGTTTAGTCTGTTCAATTTGTGTCCCCAAACTGAAAGATGATTGCTATGTAAGTACTCGAGATAACGTGTCAATTCGAAAGAAAGGCATCCATATGCTGCACAATTTTGATCCATAAATGTGTAAAGCTCTCCAAATATCCAATCTCGATTGGGTTGGTTGCATTTAATGTTAATAGAAGACTAATATGGGTTTCCCCCCAGATCAACACGCCCAAATGGTTGGTTTCAACTTGGGCTACATTATGTGCTTAAGAAAAATATGATATTGAACCTGGGATTTAATTTTACTTTATTGTTAATAAATAACTTCTTTTTTTTTTTGCAACTCAATAATCTATTTAAGTTTCCCATCACAAGTGTTTTGTGTTGGACAGGTCAGTTATGAGCTATCTTGCTCAAACTCTTCAAAATACCTGACTTGGTCAACTTACCTTGAGTGCTTTGATAACATATATGACTGCGAAGTATAGATTGATTGGGTATTTGGTTTGATTTTTTGGTTTATATCACGTATATAGTTATATAAAGTATGAGAATGTTTTGCCTATGCCCACATATCTTCGGGGTGGCCCAGTGGTTTGGGCTTGGGACTTCCATGTTGGAGGTCTCAAGTTTGAAACCCCTTGCCAGCGAAAGTAAGGGGTTTTCCTGTTGGGTCGAGCTCGTCGCACCGGGCTTGCTTAGTGCGGGTTACCTCTCCTATGTGGTTTGCGAGCTATTGCATAGGAGCGGAGGTTTTACCCTGTGCACAACCAAAGGGTAGCAGCTGCGGGTTTTCCTTGTCATAAAAAAAAATAAAAAATCTTATGAATAAAATATTTAGGTGCTTATAAAGAAATAAATTTTATTAGTTTTAGTTCAATAGCTCTAATTAATCGAGATATATACTTTATATATGTTGTACTACATTTATTAGTTTCACCCCAACACCCATATCCGCACTTGGATCCATATATGGGATGAAGAATCTGACCTTTAGATCCGCACCCATATTAGATACCCTCACATGAGTCCAAGCAACTTAGGTTATGAGCGTGTGACCCACTCCTCATCTATTCTGACAAAATCTTTGTGGTCCAAACAAACTTATGATTGGTTGAATCATTCATTGGTACCACCCATTTTAAGCCATCCATTTAAGAAACACGAATTCCTCTCCTTATGATTCAAATACTTTGTGTTAATATTGAAAATTTGATGAAATGATAGTTGGGTGTAGTCAGTACAGGGTAAATTTTTTTATTTTTTTTAATGTTAAAAATAATGCAAATCTTTTGTTTTTTCAGATGCTTAATAGCAAGTTTTTTTCAGCAGGATACTGTTTTATTTGGTGAACTGTATGTTAAGAATTTCAAGGGGGCGTTAAATGTTAACATACCAGGCTGGTGTTTTTTGTTTCTCTTCTTTATGGAGATTAGGGCCAAAATATTGGTTGTCTGCAAGCTTTTGTGTTCTTTTTATTTCAGAACGTGATTATCTTGAACTTCTATTTGGGAACACGATCGTTTGGGCTTGGCGGCTTTAGGGTCCAATAAATATTAGGTTCTACATTATCATTTTATAAGACAGGAGTGAATTCTTGTTTGAACTTTGCTTCACCGACTTTCAGCCCCTTTTCTATTTGCTTGTAGTTTTCAACTTTTTGATCATATTATTCCGCATTCAATTTGGATTTCTAGAAGCTACATTTTGCAAAACTCAGAACTTTGTACCAAAAGAAAGTGTCATAGCATTGATTAAAATTACATAAATGAATAGGATAACATGATATTTATGTTCACACAGCACATATTTGATAAGCGGAGATATAATATTCTTTTTAACTAGACCAAAGCTTGATACTTTTGTCTTACAGTCTCTACATCTTCAAAATTTGTCCAATAGATCAGTAATTAGGAACCCACACCGTTGATGATTACTTGGAGCACTTTTTAATTTGTCTATTTGAGACTGAATGCCATGTAATGAAAAGACAACGGGTCTCATAGTAAAAACTGTATAAACAGGACCTGCTATAACAACATTATGTTAATTTAGCCTTGATGTGTTCCACCTCTGGTTTAATCTTGGTTTTCCTCACCCCCCTCTCCCCCCCTCCATCTTTCTCTCCATATATTTTCCTTTTTCAGTAGGAAAAAGCTGTTTGAAAAATGGCGGAGGATGATGAATACCGCTGTTTCATTGGTAACTTATCATGGTCAACATCGGATCGAGGGCTAAAGGATGCATTTAGGAAGTTTGGCAATCTTCTTGATGCCAAGGTAACAATTAGTTATTCTTTACAGGTTGTCTTGTTATTCTTCTATTTGTTTGGCTTCTTTCTCTCACCCCCACCTCCTATGCACACCCAATTTGTACTTTTGTTAGATTGGTCCATTCTTGCCTTTTCAATCCCTCCTCTATAAGATAAAGTGGTATCTTTAATTTTTGCTTGTACAATCTCCTTTCCCCATGCCTTTTTTTGCTGAAACTCATAGAAACTATTTTTAACCTCTTTTGAGTTAGTTTCATTCTAATCATGAAAACAGTTTTTCCAAGAGCTCTTGCACATTGATTGTTGTAGCATGTTATGTACTATTATTTTTCTTATTTACACGTAGTGCTGTACTCCCTTCTCATGCTCAAGGGAAAATCAAAGAAAAATGAGGTTTCCCTCCCTGAAATGGCTGGAGGATCTTTTTTAAAGAGCGCTAAAATGCAAAATGACCAGGAAAATATATGCTCAACCGCCTCATTAAATGAGTAATTATTTATTGAAAAAAGAAGAAGTAAATGAGAGTAGTTACAAGAGCTTGCTAGTCTATTTATAAGTGAGATACCCCCATAGTCTTTTTGATAAGACGTGTAGCTTTGTATTCATTGAATAGAAAACCTGTACATCCCACATACAGTCTGGGAATTCTGGAAAAAGCATCAGTTTCCTTTCTTAGATTAATGGACTGAAATATTACAAACTTATAGGATCAGTGGTCTTAGCAAGAACTAACAACTAACACTCCAAAGCCTGTAGGATAGTTCATCCTAGTCATTAGTGGAACTCCGGAGCCTTGTAGGAAAGAACTAAGTGCCCGTTTGGATAAGCTTATAAAAAGTAACTTATAAGTTAAAGCTAAAAGTCACAAGTAGGGGATACCCTACTTTTGGCTTATTTAAAACTTTTTTGGCTTAAAGGTGAGTGCTTAAAAGCATTTTTTTAACTTTTCCAAAAACCTCCAAAACTATTAAAAAAAAATGGTTAAAAGTCAAAGTACCTAAAAATAAGCAAATCTGAACACCCCCTAATTCATTTTATTTTGGAAGATGCAATTTCAGCCACTGCATGAAACCACCAGCGACCAAACATCTCAGTGCGGGAATAAACAGTGATATGCTAGTCATGTTGTGAGCACTTGACTGACAAATGTGGCAGAATACATTTTGGTTTCTGATTAAGTCAGTGGCAACACTCTGACTACCTCTTCGTCTCTTTTCCTTTTTCTTATTTGTTTCCCATTTTCTCGTACTTTATCTGGATATAGATTTTATACATGCCCCACATCTCTATTGTCTAAACTCTCTTTCTGTTTGGTTCAGGTTGTAGTCGACAAGTTCTCTGGCCGATCTAAAGGATTTGGTTTTGTTACATTTGATGAAAAGAAAGCAATGGAAGAGGCCATTGAAGCAATGAATGGGATGGATTTGGATGGCCGTGCTATCACTGTGGACAAAGCCCAGCCTCAACAAGGTTCAGGTAGAGATTATGATAGTAATCGGCCCCATGACCGTGACCGAGATCGAGGTCGTGATCGCAGTCGCAGTGATCGTGAATATGGAGGTGGGCGGGGATCTGGTGGTGGAGAGTGCTTTAAGTGTGGCAAGCCAGGACACTTTGCTAGAGAATGCCCTAGTGAAGAAGGTCGGGGTGGTCGGTATGGCGGCAGAGATGATAGGTATGGTGGCGGCGGAGGTGGTGGTTCTAGAGGTAGTGGTTATGGACCTGAAAGAAATGGAGATCGCTTTGGAAACCGCAGCAGCAGGGATGGTGGTGGACATGGGGGAGGTGAACGATATAACCGTGATCGTTCAGGGCCATACGATCGTCGGGGTTCTGGCTCTCGCGCTGGTTAATGCTTTAAGGTGCGTAGGTATTTTGGACTTCCTGATTTTCACTGTATGCTATTCATGGAATCATTTAGTTGTGATAACTGAACTTTTAACCTGTCAGTTGCAGCTGAAGAGCTAGGCTCCAACCAAGCTGGATACAGACGGTTTGAAGTATGTCTCACGGCATCTTGTTTCCTTGGCCTGTGAGAAGAAGTGGATCGATCTTTTGAACTTGTGAAACCTGGCACTTTAATCTACTGTTCTATGTCCGTAAATGTTCTATAGTATGGATTGATTGGGATCTTATGCGTGCTTAATTTGCGATTTTGAATGTGGTCTCATACTTTTGAATGCTATTATGGCTGCTGGTTATTTGCTTTGTTGGCTTGGCAAGTAGAATACTGTTGTTTGCTGCTGGAATCATAATGGTCTCTTGTGTTCACAATTGCACCTCTGAAATTTTGTGGTGATAGATGGGTCTGATGAATTGCCAGAGATTTGTATTGGCGATAAAATTTCTGCGGTACATAAGCGTGTTCCTGTCAAATTGGGAAGCGAGGGTGAATTAGAAGTGGTTTTCCTGTTGTGTTCTCTTAGAATCGCTTAACAGTTAATGGGAGTTAAAACGGGTAATGTATTGCATTATTCCTCCATTTAGTCAGTTCCTAATTTGCAGCTTTACAGTATTAATGATGTTAACCTTTTGACAGGCTGCCTTTGTTCAAATGACCTTTTTTGGGTACATGGTTGGGGCTCTTTGCTAGTTTGGGTGCATTTAAACTTAATTAATTTGAGAAAGCATTTTGGGCAGCGACAATTCTTCTGCAAGTTATTACACCACTAATTGCTGTTGTGTTCGGGAAGGCTTGCTGGAGGATGACTTTTAAGTTTCCTTTTAGATGGCAAGTTGTTAGATACTCTTGAGTTCAGCAACAGAGGTCCATTAATTTTGTTCTGGTTCTGATGTTGCTCCTACACGGAGAAGGTTCTTGTTCGTAGTCGCAGTTTCCACATTTGAAACCCAGATGAGTGTCCTTTTGTTTCAAGTCAGGCTTCCTTTCCTTGTCAGCTTGTGGTTCTTGGTATCGCTTCGATAATGGTTCTGTTTTTCAATTTTGGCTGGAGGTATGGAGTGGGTTGCTTATTTGAATATTTAGTACTTCAACCGTTTTTTTGGTTTGTTTTTGAGGTGGGAGAGGGGGTTGCCTCTTTGCTCAGTTACTCCTTTTTAGAAACATTGTGGAATTATATTTCTTGTTTTGCTTTCATACCTGGGAATCCATTACCCATCATCTGCAGACAGATGTAGGAGTAGGTTGAACCTTTAAGGTTCTTAAAACGCTAATATGCTGTATTTTCGATTTTCTCAAACACCCGTTGCCTGGTTGAATCTCTCTATGTTCGGTATCCCAAATACTTTGAACGGAGGATTGAGTATTGGTTGTATCTGCTCTAATTTATATACTTGCACCCTTGAATACTTTAATTAGCCATGTCTAATGTTAGACATTATGGCTATCCTTTGTTTTATCGCCAACGAAGAAACGTGGCAAATGACATGTTTTTCTACTTCTATGAAGAGATGAAGTAAAGTTAGTCGTTCGTTCGTTCCTTTGTGATTTTGAACCTTATCAAATGTTGACAATCACAACAACTTCAAGCATAACCAAATTCTAATCAATAAATGTTTTTTTCTTATTTACCAAACATAACAAAATCTTACAAAACATAGCATATTGGAAAAAAAAGTGTGCACTACTTTTACAATCACAACAACAGCTTTGTCGTTCACCACTATTTGATCCTAATCCCTTATTTATCATCTTCCTCACCTAATTTTCTTTCCAACTATAGATATAGCCATCATCACACACCTGCACATTGTCAAATTTGTTTTTTTTAAAAATAAAAGATCATCATAAGAACGAATCGTTCAAGAAATTTGATCTGAGAACGCGCATGACATAGCGTGATTTCATTAGCCATTGAAGGTATATTATGAATGAGACTAAGCATGTTGTGGAACATAAATGCATAAATTCTGAGTTGTATATCATAAGACTGATATTCATAACTTCATGAAGTAAGGTTGATGTCACTATATTGAAATTATTGCTTCTTATTCTAGGAACTGAGCAAGGACGAGAATCAATATGAATTGCATGAGCATGGGCCATGGGTTGATATGCGAGACATAAGTAGGGTTTCATAATGATTGAAACATGAGGAATACAGTAGAGTAGGAATGGATCTTATCTCGTCATAACTCTTTATGAACACATTACTATATGATTTTCAAGACCTGTTTTGGTTCTTCATCCTATCACCTCCCCTTTGGATTCGAAGTCGACATTCTAAGTCTCTGGACCTATTTTACACTCTTTAAACTAAGCTATATTCACTTTACTCTACAGGTTGGGGCATCACTAATCACATGACTACTAAACCGTCTCTAATGAACCATATCTGCAAATACTAAAATTCCTTCTAGACTTTTTTTAAGATACTTCACTTAACTTCCTTCTGCCTCTATAGTCACATTTATGCAACCCCTACTCTTTGTGGAGTATAAAGTCGTTTCCTCTAGCTCTTAATAATCTAGATTCTTCTTCTTAGCTTGCTAACACTACTCTTTTAAGTTCATATCTACATAATCGAAGGAAACTTGAACTTTATTGAAAAGCTCATCATCACCTCTCTATAACCCCTTCAACCCAACTCTAAAGGGTTATATAATGCTTACCTCAACCTACTCCCATTGGCAGCTCAAGGATACTAACTAGGCACACATATCAAGTTATAAAGTTAGAACCTCATATGACTATATACTATCTTGGATACAAACATATCTTTCTAAGACTTAAGTCTCTCTTCTATTGAAAGATTTTGCCACAACCTACTACCTCGCATAGGGAGCACATATACTTTCAAGTTGCATCACCACGCTCATTGAAAACCTATCAACTTAAACTTCTTCACATGTTAACTTCCATTCACCACCTAGACTTGATCTATACTAACGTGACGACATACTCTTAGTCACCTTAACCAATAGCTCTCCTTATGATACTACCATGAAATATACTCACACTCATTACGCCTAAGCCAATACATAAGGGCATATCACCTTATAACTGACTTACTAGGCGCATGATTGTAACTACATACTTTACTTAATCATTATACCCACCCTTTTTGGTTACTACACTTCTAGATTCATACTTCTAACTTTGGGAAACTCGACTACTTATGGCTCATAACACTGTAAATCACCCTATCTTTAGGGTGAAAACACTACCCAAGAATTCTGAATCAAATTGTTGCGTCCCAAACACACACGCAAGTGTACGCAGTCGTGCAAGTAATAAAGTAGCTCTTTTAAGAGTCGGGTGTCGTACCTACAGAGACTTAAGATTAAGTTGTCTTTGATTCTTCTAATAACTATCAATTAACGCAAGTGTTTTCAGAAAGAGAGATGTATTATTCTAAATGATCAATATCTAAATAATAAAGCAAACTATTACGATTCAATTTCAACTTGGATTTCAAACAATGACTTGGGAAATTCCAGGGCTGCAGCCTGCTATGGATTCATGCATATTTTCTTCTTTTAATGGATGTCAATCGGTTATCGAATCAATGATTACAGGGTTAAATGTATGATCATGGTCTCCCGACCTCTAATCGTCTACTGTAATTGACAGCCTAACTAATTCGTTGAGCGGGGATAGACTGAACCAATTATTGAGCATTATGTTTTCATCCTGTCTATTAACCAAGCAAGGTTTCTAGGTTTATCACTATCCTAGATACAAATCAACCCTAAATCTAGAGAAGATCGTGTTTCTTTTGTCCCACGTTCTATCCTCTTATTCCTCTCTCAAGTTCAATTTGGACAATGCATTTATTTCAATGGTGGCCAGTCACGAAATACTAAATTAAGAACAAAAGAGAGATTCATATGATAACCAATATTAATCTATCAAAGTCAATAAAATACAATCATCCTTTAGCCACGGCCTAGAACTAGGGAATTTAACTACTCATAGTGCCATTTCAATTTTGAAATATTCAATAAACATAAGAGAAATCGAATGGAATAAAGATTAGGAATGACCCAAGTCGTCGTTCTCCAAAAACCAGAAAATGAATCCCTAAAATAATAAAACCTATCTCGATTTATAATTTGGGAAAAATCGGCTTAAAAATTGGACATAGGTCCGCGATGCGGAGGAGCCTTGTATTTTTAGCTTCAGTCAAACACCTCCTCTTAGCGACGCGGAGAGGATACAGAGTCTTCTGCCTCAATATCATCACCAGGACAAAATAATTAATTCCCTCTCCGCGACGCGGAGAGGATACGCTTCTGTGATTTCTCCACTTTTGAACTTCCTTTTCTCCTCTTAGCCTTTATCCTTTGCGCCTTGGCGATCAGATCCATTCCTCATTCTCGTTCTTCCATTTCCTTGTACCTTTTTCCTCTTCTTCGACAACCTACAATCACTAATCATATTGGTTAATCAAGATGAAATATATGACTCAAATACTACCCAAACACTAGAATTTGTCCCCAAACTTAGCTAAAGTAATGGTGTTATTTAACTCCTAGGCATATAAATACGCTCAAGATCACATACTCTTGCTAAGAGGTATCATCTATTGTGAGGTTCCAAAAGGGGTATGAGAGCATATGATACTTTGGCTGAACGCGCAATTTATGTGAACAAGAACAAGGGTGCATCTTTTCAAATCGAATAAGGTTAAATGCACTTATGGGCTCCTCTCAAGCCCTTGTGCTATCTCTTAACATTATGTTGGCTCTATTCGAAGGAACCATAGTGCGAGGAATATGGAATTTACTGTTTCAACCACCTCAAATATGAGGCATAGTCGGAGGATTTGGAGGAACACATGAATCTATATAAGTTTCTTAAGAGACAACTTTGTTGCACGATCTAAAGTATGAAAGAAGGGAAAACTTTTCTTAAATGTCTGTAGTCCCTTATTTATAGAAGTAGGGCACTGACAACTATAAATAAGATCCTACTGACAAGACTTCATAGACTCCCTGGGACACTTGAACTAGGCTCTGATATCAAATTTGTCACGCCTCGAGCCTACACCCTAGGCGTGGCCGGCACTGGAACCACTAATGGCCCAAGCGAACCCTTGTCCTGACTACTACTAATCTAAATGTATAACAACTGCGCAAAAGTTGTTAAATATGAACATGCAATAGCTTTAGAAAATAACTTAATAACTTTATAAATCAAAGTATTGATAATAAAAATGTTTGTAAAACACCTAAAACTATAACTCAACTAACTCACCTATGAAGCTTCTAATGCACTGAAGATAAGTTACCGGAAAAGACCCCTGACTACCTGAATATTCTACTAGCAAGAAATAACGACTACTAAATACTCTAGATGAACTACATTCCTCCAAAAGTGACGAGTCCTCATCAATGCTGGATGGAAGTTGAATCTTAATGACGCGTCTATTGCCTATCCTGAGTACCTGAATATGCATTATTAAATGATGCTATGCCAAATGATGTCATTACATGGAATATACCAGTTGCCTATAGGTTGTTGATATCATCGGATGTTTTTATCCATCCAGTTTTCCATGTTTCACAATTGAAGAGATGCCTTGAGGTTCCAACAATCATCAACCATCCTCAGTCTTTCATCTTTCCAGCCCTTATTGCCATGTACCTAATGTTGTCCTAGAAAGGAGGTTAGTAAAGAGGGCTGACAATGTTGTTGGCCAAGTCTTGGTGAAATGGTATGATATTGATGCTAATCAGGTTACTTGGGAATATGTATTAAAGTTGCAGCACAGGTTCCCTACATATCATCCTTGAGGTCGAGGATCATCTTCAATTTGGGGTAATGATACAAGTCTAAGCAAGTTTAAAAGTAAACTAGCTGAGTTGGAAAGTTAGATAGGTGATGTGGCGCGTTAGTTAGAAGTAGTTAAAGTTGCTACATTGTAACCATTAGATTTCCAAATTTCAGTTACTAGTTTTCATTTCTATAAATGTAGCCATTACATGTAATTGGATTCATTCATGAAATACCATCTGATTCTTTCTCTCTCTTCTACATTCAATCTAGCCTCAATTCTCAATTATAACCCTGATTTGGCTATCATCTTCTTTGAGTTCATCTCCTAGATTAACCAATTCCATTACAGATTGCTTAATTGCATCAGAGCATCTGTATAAGGTTTCATTGGCCTATAATACTACAAAATTCAGCCATCAAGAGGAGGTGACAAACTGTCAATGAACATGAAAGTAAGTATGATTACTTTTAAGTTTACAAAGTGTATATTCTTTTAACAAACGCCACTATCTGATACATTCGAAAAAGAGAAGGTGCAATGATGCTTTCTACAGCCATTCCTGCTGTAAATTGATTTTCATGTTCAGACCTGTTGTAATGACCCAATCACCTATACACATTTGGACATAATCAAATTCAATATAACTGACTGAAACAAAAAAGAAGGAAAATGGTATGAACAAAGATGACATATACCATTTAACCCAAAAAAAAAGAAGATGACATATAGATTACAGATACAAAGAGGATTCTCCCTCAAAAGAGTCAGTCCTATATGTGCCGATGGCAGAATAAATGAAAGATCATCTTGGTCCTGACAACTCATCCGGTCGGATATTTGAAGTGGAGTCAGCTATTATCCAATCAGTATGGGGGTGGTGGACATGGTTGAAATCTTGCCGGAACATCTCCTCCTTTTGCCATTCCTCCCACCTCTCAGCAAGGCCTTCACCTTCAAGCATTCTTACAACTTCTGACATCTTTGGACGTTCTGTAGGCGTACTCTGTGTGCAGAGTAGAGCTACCTGAATAAGCTGCTCCACCTCTTCTTCATTGTAATTACCTTGAAGATCTGCATCAACTAATGTTTCATATTTCTTGTCCTTCAGGAGTCCCTTCACCTGAATATCCAGAGGAATGTTACAAGTCAAATAATAGCCTTGCATGCAACCATATGATCCATCTCTAAGAGCACAGTCACTAGAAAAGCTAGTAAGATCTGAAGGGAGAGTAAGAAAACAGCACATCAGTGCACGGGGCTCAAACACAGCCAAGCGTTTCTGATTGACATTAGTGGTTTTGCTGTCTATTAGTGCTCATGTTGCAATTACAGTTTCTGTATCCATCAGAGACACAAGAAGAGGTTTGGACAAGCTTTTATTTTTAATAGTCACTTCCTAACAGTTTGACCATCTCCTTTTCCTTCTCCAGGATGGCGATCCCACATAAGACTACCCTTTCTCAAGGATGCTCCTGAATGAGTACCTCTCCTAAAGTATAATTTTTACTCTATCTACCCCCAAATACAACATGACCGAAGTGACATTAATATGGCAGTTGCAGATACACCTTAGCTTATTTAAATGAAAATGAAAAAAGTATATTTTTCTAATCTTCAGAGAGCATCAGAAGTGGGAAGTGGAGATGAACATTTTATAGACTAGTGACAAATTTGGCAACCTAACTGTTGAAGCCTGCAAGAATAAGATAATGAAAGCAATCCACTCTAATCATAACCTACATGCTCATGCAATTTTAGCAATGAATGGTTAAATCCTCTTGAAACATCTAAAACTTGAAAAAAAAATTACTCACAGGGAACTGCAATGAAGATTACTTTCACACCAGAAAACCACAACAAATAATAAGCAACAATGCACGTCTCGTGCCACACTATTTCTTCAGGATGAGCACATCAGTGTTCAACAACTAACACTACAGTAGAAAAAGACATTAAACTTTGACTTATCGAAGAGAAGAGAGAGTTGACTTGATCTTGTCAGAACATTCCAAGACTGTTAATTGATAGCAGAAGTGACTTGACCTTTCTGAACAAATTCAAATTGCTGATTAATAGCAGAAGCAAAACAACTAAAGCATACAGGACAGTATAAATGCTTACCCAATCTAGCAGCATGACATCATCATCATTCGCAAGTCGAGCAAGATCAAAAGCCCTCTGCCCAGTTATGAGCTCTAGAAGCATAACCCCATAGCCAAACACATCAGTTTTCTCAGAAGATTTACCAGTAGATAAATATTCAGGGGCAATATGCCCAATTGTACCACGTACAGCAGTGGTAACATGAGTATCCTTGTAGTCCATGAGTTTAGCTAACCCAAAATCCCCAACAACTGCTTCAAACTCCTCATCCAACAAGATATTTGCGGCTTTGACATCACGATGAATAATTTTAGGATCACAATGATCATGCAAGTAAGCAAGGCCTCTTGCAGATCCAAGTGCAATACGCTTCCTTTTTGGCCAGTCAAGTGGGGGCTCTGATTCAGGCCTCTCTAGAAAAATATAAATTATCCCATGAGCATAAATTCAAGCTATTCAGCAAACTGGAAACAGGTTCCTATTTAAGTTTGAATAAGTTATAAAAAGAAAACTGATCTTTTCGGTTCAATATCACTCTAAATCATAAAACGCCAAGTCATGAGGCATTAATTCTCCAGTTTCATACAATAATAAAAATATGTATTCTCTTTCAAGACATTTAATTCTTTTTGACTTTCAGATGTGATCATTAAATAAATTTTAATCATGAACTGCGGTCTCTAATATTCAGTAAGATATCAAGGATAGCACCACTTGTGAAACCGGCCCATAGAACACAAGCAAAATCGTAAACAACATTGACATCTTGTTAAATATACATACCCATCATGAGAACTCATAAAAAACTCAATCACTATAATAACTAATAGTACAATGAAATTGATGTGAAGTTTCCACCACAATGGCTTACACTTCTGCAGTAAAATTTTCAAATCTGTTACAAATTTATGAAAGAAAAGTTAAAAGACCAAAGGCTTATCATTAACATTAGCTATTGGCTTTTTTTCTGTGGTTAGACCAGCCATGTTGTATGGTCCGAGTGTAGGCCAGTATTTAGAAGATTAAAGTGGCAGAGATGAGGATGTTGCGATGGATGTGTGGGTTTACTAGGAGAGATAGGATTAAGAATGATGATATCCAAAACATGGTGGAAGTGACATCAGCGGAAGACAAGATGCAGAACGTGAGGTTGAGATGGTTTGGGCATGTGATGAAAAGATGCACGGATGCCCAGTGCGGAGGTGAGAGAGGCTGGCTATGGATGGATTCAAGAGAGGTAGAGGTAGACCGAAGAAGTATTGGACAAAGATGATTAAACACAACATGGCGCAATTGCAGCTTACCAGAGACATGACCTTAGATAGGAAGTTGTAGAGGACACGAATTAGGATAGAAGGTTAGTAGGTACGAGTACATCCATACTAGTAGGTAGGAGTGCATTGTCTTGTTGCCCTTACTAGTAGTCGTAGTACTACGCTTGTAGTTTCTTGTTCTTTGATTTCTGTTGATATCTGATGTTTCGTGTAGTTCTATTATACTATTACTTTGTTGTAGTACTGTTTTGATACTATCTGTTGTTTTTGTTACTATCTATTTTCTCTTGTACTTCCATTACATCTTTTTTCTAGACTATTTTTGTCTTGAGCCGAGGGTCTATTGGAAACAACTTCTTTATCTGACATCTGAGGTAGAGGTAAGGTCTCCATACGCTCTACCCTCCTCAGACGCCACTTTGTGGGTATGTTGTTGTCGTTGTTGTGAGCCTGACTAAAGGTGAGCAAAAAGTAGAGGCAAGCACATGAAAATTAAAAAAGAATACCTCTTAAACGTGATGCAACACTTCCATTCTCCATGTAAGGATAAACAAGCACTCGCTCAGTGGGTGTCATGCAAAAGCCCCGTAAACGAAGTAGGTTTCGGTGTACAGCCATGCTGATCATTTCTACTTCTGTCTGAAACTGTAACTCACCACCTTGAGTACGTTCCTCTTTTAGTCTTTTCACTGCAACTAAAGAGCCATCAGCTAACCGGCCCTTATAAACCTTACCAAATCCACCTCTACCGAGTATATTTCTGTTGCTAAAATTATCCGACGCAACTTGTAGTTCACGCAAGGAAAACCTTTTGAGTTGTCCCAGATGAACTTCTGGATCCTCCTCAGCTGCAAAAGCAGTTATAATGAGTGAGAACACATCAAGTTGAAAGTACAATTAACTCAGATTCAATGTGTCCGAACCAGGAACATCAAAGAAGTGGTCTTGTGGTTTCCTCCGACGCCACCAAGCAAGAAAAATTGCAGGAGCTGCAAATAGAAGTGCAGCGCCTGCAGCAACTCCTCCAGCGATAGCTCCAGTTGCGCTGTTGCCCACTGAGAAGATGATTGAGTTAACTTTTTATTAGTGTGACCTAAATTTTAAAACACAAGCAATTCTAAAAATTATATGGTACTTTAGACACACTATCACTAACTTCAGAGTTTACAGTAAATCTAATTTCTAACAAAGAAAAAGAAGATGTCGATAGCATCTCCAAGTTTATTTAAAATTTTTGTTTGGAAAGTCATGAATGCTGGATAACCACAAGACCCCAATACCTGTATAATTGATCTAAAAAAACTAATTTATAGTGCCTAAAGTAATGGTAGTTTTTTTCATAAAAAAAGAGCTTTCATAAGGGAATCCAGTCTGGGGCTCATCTCCTCAGCCTTCCCCAGGCGACCAGGCATTTCCTTTCTTCCCATTGCCAGCTCCCCTTCTTGTGAATAACTTAAGGGGCCGTTTGGTTACTGGTTAGAGTTATGCAGGTATTAGTTATGTTAGAATAAGTTATGTAGGTATTAGTTATGCAGGAATAAGTTAGGTATTAGTTATGCAGATATTAGTTATGTGAGTATTAGTTATGTAGGTATTAGTTACGCAGATATTAATTATGTAGGTATTAGTTAGGCAAGTATTAGTTATATATATGTAGGATTTAGTTATATAAAAATTACAATACATAAGTTATTTCTTATTGAATATTTAATTTGTTGTGAATTAATATACTTTTTTTAAAAAAAATAAAAAAATATGAAACTTGTAAAATCTGAATAATGATACTACTTGATAAACAAGCCAAAATGCACACAAGTGTCACCATTAACTACAAACTACTATGATTCAGCAATAATAAAATGTTGTTCTGGAATCTGGGGATAAAATGACGAAACGAAAAACATGAGGAACATAAACAGATTAGTCGACCTTCTTAATTTTGTAATTTAATTAATATACATTATTTACAAATAAATTAGGGGTAAACATGTAATTTTTTATTTTAATTCATGAATAATTAATACCCACATAACTTATTCCACCTTCTACCCTGCATAAAATTATACATAGATTTCCTTATAAGTTATGTGGGTATTAATTATGTAGAATTACTAAAACACAACCAAACACCGTACAAAATTAATACATGAATAACTTTTATACAACATTTGAAACTTACCAACCAAACATGGTATAAAATTAATACATGAATAACCTTTATTCTATTTACAAACCAAACAATGTATAAAATTAGTACATGAATAACCAAGTTATTCATGTATTAGATTGACTCTTATACAGTAACCAAACAGCTCCTAAGGGTTTTACATGAAGACTAAATTGGAATAGGGGAAAAGGAGAGGTAGCACAATTTCATAACAGCATAAACACAAATTATGTCAACAAACCTGAAGATGATGATGAGGGCGTAGGAGGAAGAGGAGGAGGTGGAGAAACCGGAGGAACGTCCAACTGATTATTAGCAAAGCTGAAATATAGGTACTCAATCTTTAGATATTCACTTTTGTAACTTCAGGAACAGAAAGTAACTACAAATTTATGCTTCTAACACACCTTATAGGAGTAAAAAGTGAAAAGGAGCCGTTGACTGGGACTGGTCCTGTCAAATAGTTGTTTGAGAGATCACTGCATTGTAAGGCAACGACAATCAGTAACCCAGAAGAACTAGACAACACAGACAACAGACAGCATTGATAAATAAAGGAACAACTTTATACTTACAGTACTTGAAGTGCAACAATGGTTGTTAGAGACATGGGAATACCTCCAGTCAAACTGTTATTATTGAGCCTCCTTCAATTCAGCAAAGATAAAAAAGGATAAAAGGAAGGTTGATCAAGAGTAAGCAAGGCAGGAAAAGAAGGCCGTCAAAGCGAATACTGGTCTAGAGCTCATTACTAAGTACATATGCTAAATGTAGATGGTACATGGACTAACGAAGACAAATATATTTATATATGTATATATATATATATATATATATAGGACTAGATACTCCTGAAAGATTAATTCCAATATGCTAGGAAAAACTTGTTGATAGTGTTTGCAGGTTGAGAATCACGTTCATACATACAGTATTTTAGCAATCACCTAAATCCACAGGCCATTTTCCTAATAAGATGAGAAGTATCTCAGAATTGTCTCTTTCGGTTAAGCTGCACAGCTGTGAGTCTATATCAAGAGAGACCAAGTAAGCACAATTTTTTTAATTAGATAATAATTGAATATTTTTAGAATTTTTTTTTTTTTAAGTTGGTTCAAATTATTCTAACATTTTATATTCTTACTTATTTATCTTTATTTGTCGTACAAAAAAAAGTGTCCAGTCCAAACCTGGTCTTCACTCAGCAACCATTCAGTATTTGGGAAACAAGAACAAGGTTTGCCAAGCATATCAACTAACTTTCCACTACAGAGCAAAGACAGAATGAATCATACAGAGATATTCCCTGTTGACCTCTCAAACTACAAAGGTTTGTTCGCTGACAGGAGTAGTGATTTTCATTACGCTTCCACACATCAATATTTTTGGACAGAACGCTCCCACCCATCAATGTAAACATAATTAACAGAAAAGTTACAGAACATCATACAGATTTGCTTAGAGAATTAGAAACTACAACCCCATTTGCACACATTAACATAGACGCTGCCTTCTTGATAAAAATAATCATAGAAGGTGCTGATTTCTGATTTAACTATACTTCAGATATATAAGCTAAAGATTTGGAACATTGAAAAAAAATAAAAATTAAAAAAAAACAAAAAAGAAACAAAAGGAGAAGAAAAAAAACACGAAAGGAAAAAGAATGTATATCTCGTACAGGAAGCGTAGTTTCTGAAGCTTGCCCAATGAGTCAGGGATATGACCATTTAAGTTGTTCAGGTAAAGATCCAAACTAACCAACTCTGTCAAGTTTCCCAGTTCACTTGGAATTCTTCCGCTTATGTTATTACTATAAAGTTCCCTGAAATTAAAAAAAGAGACATCATTAGCAAGTTGTTCTGAGAATTTGCAGACCATGCCGCTTAAGATGAGATATGCCAACTAACATGTGCATAATTATGTTGCACATTTGAAGTGTAAAATTACTTCCACAAGTTACAGTCAGGTAAACAAGAAAAAAAGAACAGATGTACTAAAGGGTCGTTTGGTTGGGTAATATAAGAATAGAACTGAACAGGGTGTATTAGTAATAATGAGATCAGTTATGCTGGACTATTTTTTGTCGACTGTTTGGTTTGTTGTATTATATAAATAGGGTGTATTAGAATTCGAATTGTACTGGTATTATTAATGTCATGATTTACTATGTATAAGAACAGTACTGAATACGGTGTATAACTAATACATGTATTAGTTATACATAGGTAGAAAACACAACGAAATAAGGGATTAAATAATACCAAAGCTGATACCAGTATTATTTTCTCTAATAACTCCTACCAAACGACCCGTAAAAGCAATAGGTGAGGTATAACTATAGTGTAGACTAGTATCTAAGGAAGTTCCCACCCAAACAGAGTATCATGATTTTAGCACACAATTTCAGAATTTGGCATGCAAAAACTCAGGTGGTAGTAACAACACCTAGATCAAGTGGCAAGTTAGAGATCTCTGGATTTCAAGATTCAGGGTTCAATTTTCCTTGAAGGCGGTTTATTTTTACCTCGTGTAGATAACTCTGTAATTGAATAATTGGTTCTATTTGATTAGATTAAACTTCCATTGTCAATCTCCGCAAAAATAGTTCAAAACACCATTAATCGCTTCTTTAAAAATAGAAGAAAAGAAGCTTGAGGGAATAAAGAGCCAAGTTAACATGCTTCATGTTGAGAGGATTTTATGTTCAGAGGATTCTACCACCACAAAAACTACAACATCAATATAATGGAAGCAGGATAGGTTATTTGCACCAACTTCCACTGGAGGACTGGTCCAAACGGGTAGCAACGAGAACATTACATAGGGCAGTAGAATGAGCAAATCAAATATCTGTTAACATCACTATATAAGGTATTAAAGAACAATCTTATCAATTAATTCTGAGCAAATGTACCCTCAGAAAATGAATACATGGTTAATAAGGTAAAATGAAAATTATTCATATCACCAAAACCATAGCCTAATGTTGCATAACTCAAGCAGGATAAAGTGACGGAATATCTACTATGAAATAACGTCCCTCCCTCCAAGTACAATACAGCTTCTTTCGCCAGTTCAGTTACAAAAAAGGAATTTGACCAGCATTGTTATATAAAATTTAACTTGAAAAGAAGTACAATAGAAAAATAGTTGTTAATGTCATAAAGTGGAGTGGCCTTCAGAAAATATCAAGCAATACTATTTTGTAGTAATTTTAAATCTTGAATACAAAAAAAAGCTTTTTTATTTAGTAAATGATCAGGTAAATTGGGAGTAGAAGGAGAATCACCAGTCAAACTGGTTTTTTCTTTCATTTTCCAATAACTAGTCAAATTTGCATCTTTGCAATCAAAAGAATATCAAAGTACATGAACAGAAATGCATTGTTCCTCCTAGAAAAATTAAAGATGGATATTTTAAATTAGCGTGTGGATGATTCATAATATCAACTTGGTGGGGCAGTACACTTCTAATAAGTCAAGAAGCTACACGAGCAAATTTTCATGCGAACAAAATTGACCCAAAAAAAGAAGGTAGTGTCAGCATTTATTCCCACTATAAAGTATCAAAAAATGCTACTCTCCACCTCACAATTCTTCAACCAAAAGAATAAAAATTAAGGAACGGAGACAGACTTTGGAATCTAAAAGGTTGAGGTTGAGTAGGACCAAGAAAAAATATTTGGATGCAAGTTCAGTGACGTAATACGTCCGATGCTGACGTGGAAGTGAGGCTTGATTCACAGGTTATCTAAGGAAATGGGGAAATAAATGATGATGTCACATTTTGTATTGGTGTAGGGTGAATGAAATGGAGGCTCATATTCGGAGTATTGCATGATAAGAAAGTGCCACCAAAAGTTAAAAGGCAAATTTTACAGAGTGGTGGTTAAACCAACTATGTTGTATGGGACAGAGAGTTGGCCAGTCAAGCACTCTCACGTTAAGGAGATAAAAGTTGCAGAGATGAGAATGCTGCAGTGGATGTGTGGGCATATTAGGAGAGATAGGAATATATATCGGGGACAAAGTAGGAGTGGCCACGGTGGATGACAAGATGCAGGAAGCGAGGTTGAGGTGGTTTGGGCATATGAAGAGGAGATGCATGAATGCCCCCAGCACAGAGGTATGAGAGGTTGGCTGTGGATTGTTCCAAGAGGGGTAGAGGTACCGCGAAGAAGCATTGAGGAGAGGTGATTAGATAGGACATGACACAGTTGCAACTTACCAAGGAAATGACTTTAGATAGAAGGTAGTAGAGCGTTGTCTTGCTTATCATTCCTTACTAGTAGTCATAGTATTTCTCCTATAGCTGTTTCTCCTCAAATTTTTGTTACTAGCTACTATCTCTTATACTTCGATTATTGAACTATTTTGTTGTAGCTATTGTTCTTTTTTTCAGAATGCTTTGTCATGTTTTTTTAATAGAGTAAATACATAATTACCCCCTAAAGTAAGACCTATATTTCAAGAAGATACTTTAACTTTGCAGGGCTCCTTTTACCCCCTCTAAAAAACTTTGAATTGGTATTTTTACATTCTTTTATGACCAGTCCCGACTTTTAAAATGCAATTCGTTTCACGGATCAATCATTACTTGACACGTGTTAATTTAATTTAAAAAATACACTTTTTTTTGTTTTAAGTTTTTCTTGATACTTTTTCTTTCTCTTTTCTTTCTCTCTCTTACGCTTTTCACTTCTTTTTATCTTTTTTACTTTAATTTTGACTTCACCTTAAATACATCACGATTTCACCCCCACCCTCAAGTTGACCCCCTCCCCCCATTTTCTTTCTTTCTTCTTCTTCTTCTTCGGCCAACTTCCCTTCTCACTGGAATATCAAAAAAACTGACCCCCTCCCCCTTTTTTTTCTTCAGCCCACCTCCCTTCTTGTCATTAAAATTTCGAAAAAGGTTGCTTATATGAAGTTAGTGGAAAGCAAAAACGAGGAGTAGAAGAGGACGAATAGGGAGACATACAAGACGACGAAGAAAGAAGCAAGGATCACAATTACTATGGCTAAAACACAAGCATTCAAACGCTCGTATGGAACTAGACGACAAAGGTGAGGATCACAATTACTGCGGCTAAAACACTAGCATTCAAACGCTTGTATTATCAAACATAGCCCTTAATGCTTTTAACAATTGTTTGGGGATATTAAAAACTTATTGATTCAACAACAACATACGTAGTGTGATCCCACAAAGTGGGGTCTAAGGAGGCTAAAGTGTACAGACCTTACTCCTACCTTAGAGGTAGAGAGACGGTTTCTGATAGATCTTCAGCTCAAGAAAAAAACAGTCCAAAGCAATATAGAGAAAGGAATAACGGAAATGAAGAAGTTATGGAAAAATACTACAGACAACGGTAGTCATAACCAGATAAAACAATAATCGAAGTACAAAATACAACAGATAATAACCAAACTCAAAGGACAAGGAATTCCAAGAGTAATACTATGACTAATAGAACGGCTAATAGTACAGAAAAATAAGTGAGACAACGCTTAACTATCTCTAAGTAGACTTATTACTTCCTCAGAACGGCAATGTACAAATATTCACTTTTTCTAATAGAGATATTGCTCAGGCCCACTAATTTGTGCCTCGACTAATCTACCGAATACCTGCTATCTTCCACTAGGCCACCAACTCTTAGGCAGATTGAAAGAATTCACCTACGGTTGCCTCTGTAAGGTTTCAAACCTTGTGTCCAAGGTTGTTACTCAAACACTTGGACTGCTAGGCCACCCTTTGGGGGTTGTTCTGAGATTTAGTTGTCTAGGACAATAATAAATTTTGTTATACAAAACCATCCTGGGGACTCAAACACTAGATACTTCCTTCTGTAGAAACAAATATATACAAGCTCATTTTACATTTATGTTATGAATATTGATTAACAAGATTATAAAGAAAATTAACTGAATTTCAAGAAAGCATGGGCTGGAGCAAATCAAAGAACAGCCTTTAACATCCTTGAGACATATTGATTCAATTAACTTACAAGTACTGCAAGTTCGGGAGTTGGCCAAGCTGTGGAACCAGTTGACCTGATAGATTTGCATTTCCTAGATCACTGTGTAAAAAATGCAACCAAAATTCACAAATGAAACCACAATAAGAAAGGAAGAAAAAAAAAAGATTTTGTGTAGCTTACACTCTAGTCACACTATTTTCATTGTTGCATGTCACATGGAACCAAGTACAAGGATTAACAAGGGTTGCATCCCAACTCTGTAGAACACTGTTAGGATCAGCCAAATTTGTCTTCAGAGCATTCAAGGCATCACCTGTCTTACATAAAAGATGATATATCAGTGATCAGCTCAACACACATTAAAACCAACAATTTCGAAATATTAGCTACAGCATAATTCATCATTTGCCAATCCAATTTTTTTTTCCTGTCATTTTTTTGGGGGATGGGGGCAGCCATTTTCAGGGTTTACTTCAAGTTTGTGCTAAAATTGTCTCCTGCTAGAGCAAGACGAATCCATAAATGCGTTTAATTTCTGCACAGTGGCCGCACAAAATTTTTACACCATCAAGGACTAAAAATCTAACTATAGGAACAATTTAGGCTTAATATATCAATAGCCCTTAAACTTGTCAGTAAACTTCATTTAGACAGTCGAACTACGGCTTATTTCAATTGATGAACACCGGTACATATGATAAAGTATTCCAATTGGACACGTTCAATTCAAATTATGGAAAGACATTTGCACGTATTCTCAAATGTCCATAACCTAGATAAGTTAACCACTTAAAAAATGTCAACTCCTTTAGTTATACGCATCAAGTAAAGCCTCAAGCATGTTCCAGTTTAGTCTGATGTGCATAAATAAAGGATATGACATAATATATGTGGTTAGTTTATCTACGTAATGGACACTTTTTTGAGAATACACATTAAAGTTTTTTCAAAATTTGAACTGAAAGTGTTTAATAGGAACCCTTTATCCTATGTTCAAGTGCTCAATCGGTAGTTCGACTATCTAAATGAAATTTAATGGCAAGTTGAAGGGGTTGTTGATGTATAAAGCCAACAATTTATAACAAGCCTCAATGAGTAACCTGGAAAAGCTGTTAGCAACCTGCTAAGTAACTTATATATTCTCAGACTTGATCAATAAACTGAAGTTCAAGTTTTTATGTAATTGGGATCCCATAACCACCCAATTAAAGAGTCAAAAGTTAACATACTTTTACCAGTCATGAAAAGGAAAAACCCCAAAAAGAAACAAACCTTCAGCGTTACCGGTGACCAGTGACAAGTTGAAAAGTAACCCAATTAAGCAGCGAAATACCCAGATCGCCAACACCCGCTGATCCATGATTCCCAGTCATCCACACCTCTACAACTATAAACCAAGATTCTTCAATGAAACCACCCAGCTAAGAAAGAGAATCCTCCACCCAATGACACTCAACTTCAAAAGTCAAACCCAAAAAAAGAAGAAGACTGAAAGCCCTAATCCCCAAAAAGTGAGGTCCATGCAGTAGTGAGACTAAAATGAAAGCAAAGGGTGAGGGAAAAAAAGGTTTTTTTGTAGGTAATTACAATTCCCTTTGAAAATTGTGAATGGCAATGGAAGAAGAGAGGAAAGAAAGTTGGCACAAATTTGATAGTATGAATTATGAAATTCAACGGAGGAATGGTGTAGGTGTAGCAGTCGTTGAAGAAGAAGAGAGTTAGTCAAAGCTTCTTCTGCCTTTCACTCTTGGTCTAATTCTTTATTGGAAACATACAAAATTGCAGGTTGGATTATACAATTCTTTATATCATCTTTTGGTAAATTACCAAAAAGGATTTCAAGTTTTCACACACATCACCTTTTGACATCGGTCAAGTAAACACACGAAGAAGTCAACAGTAATACACATCAAGAACTTAATGGGATTACATGTATTATATGTAATTTAATGAACAAATATCGTAATTAAAGTTTTCTAAAATGATAGGAGTATTTTTTTATATCGAATGTTGCGAAGGAACTTTCTAAAATAAGACTCCATCTGTTTTAATTTTTTTTTTTTAATTTGGCAAAACTTTGAGAAAGTGAAAACATTTTTGAATTTTATGATCTTAAACTAAACTAAAAATGTGTAGAATGTATCAAAATATTCTTTAATCTTGTACTTTTAAATATTCATGAAAAAAATTAGAATTAAAGAATTGTCAAAAAGGAATAGTTAAAGAGTTATTAAATAAAATATTCTCTTTGAAACAAACAACAAAAAGAAAGATGGAATGTTGGTAGGATAGCTATATGTGTGTAAGTTATACCTTAATTGCAACTCCCCTCTTTTATAAGTTATAATGATTTTCTTTTTCTAAAAAGTAAGTTGTTTATGGGAAGATACTCCTATTGTGGAAGATCGTGAGCTAATTAGCACACATTACACATAAAGTAAATAGAGAAAAGAATTAACACATGAATTCGATAAAATTTGGTCAAGTCTAATCCTCGAAACAAAAGTAGATAGAGTTTTTTGTTGCTCCCAATTGCACACGCAAGTGTACGTGGTCATAGAAGTAATAACTGACTCTTTTAGAATCGAGTTGTCGTACCCAAGGGACTTACAATCAATTTGTATTCAATTCTATAAAGTAACACAAGTGAATCAGGAACTTGAGATTTTCTATACTACTATTGCGATAATTCGAAAAGTAAAAGTAACTAATGTGGACAACTTTGATTTTCAGTGTGTTAAACAAGTACGAGGCAATTTCAGGGCTGCAACATGCTTTGGGTTTCATATATCATATCTCATGCAATGAATTAATTAAGGTTATCAAATTACTGATTTACATGGTTGATTTTATGATCATGGTCTTCCGACCTCTAATCGCCTACCCCAATTAGCTGCCTAACTACATCATTGAGCGAGGATAGGCAGTCCTAATTGGTGAGCATTTATATTTCATCATGTGTTGTAACCAAGCTTGGTGTTCGTCCAGGTGTCACTCCTAAACACGAATCTAAACGAGTGATATGCAAGTTAGATCAAGCTCTTTGTATTCTTTGGTCTATCTACCTCTTCGTCTCCCGAGTCCAATAATAGACAATATGTGTTATTTCTATGGTGGCCAATCATGAAATACTAAAACAAGAATACAATAGTAATTTGGAAGATAACCAACAATTAATTCAAAAGCAAAAAGAATACAAAAGTAATTTGGAAGATAACCAACAATTAATTCAAAAGCAATTCGATATTCAACAATCACCCGTAGCTACATCCCCAGAACAAAGGCGTTTAGCCACTCATAATGTTCATAAACTCAAAAACAATAGTTTTCATCAAATTCAAACTTAAAGAAGAAGTAGAGAATTGAAACCTAAGATGAATTGTAATCTCTTGCTCTTGCACACCAAAAAGTAGTCGAACTTTTACAAAATAACTCTAGGGTCCTATTTATAGAGTTTTGGAAATAAAGAACTATTTCTGGCCCAAGTAGGAATCCTAAATAAACTCAATTTTGTTCGAAAAGTCGGTCCAGCTCTGGGGCAAGGCGCCAGTATAGCGCCTAAGACAGCCCTCTGAATGCTTATGTCACGACCCAAGCCTAGGGCCTAGATGTGACCGGCGAATGGGGAACCCGAAGGAACCCCAAACAAGCCTCATAGCGTATCATTACACATCCTTGGTCGCGGAAGCAATTAAATGACCATAAGCGATAAGCATAGTCAAGGGGAAATCGGGACTAAGGGAGCAAGAAGAAAAAAAAGAAATGATACATAAATACCATAGATGAGTCAAGCTCAAGCATAAAACACAACTTGTCCAACACCACCTCTAAACATGAGTACTTAGCGGGGGCCAAGACAAACTACCGGGCTCACCCTCATAGTCAAAACATAACTAGAAAGGAAAAGTTTTATACATAGCAAAAGATCATGAGCAACGTCCCCGAAATGGAGGACTCACCAATAACCACTATAGAAAATCGTACTAGCCACGCGGATGAGGATGGTCAAGCGATGCTCCGGTCCCTACATGGTGACAGCATGTAGGAATAGAGTATGCGTTAGTACTTTGAATGTACTAAGTATATGGGATGCCAATGCAAGGGCTACATTAGAATGACTCATAGGAAAAATGCGTATATCATACCCAATAGATAGCATATTAATAAAATAGTATGTAGTGCTTACATAAAATATCATAGTTAGTGGGACGTAGTACATGTGTGGCGAGTGACCATCAATATAGTATTTCCAAGGCCTACCACCCCCTTGGAGAGGCGAAAGAGGTACAAACCCCTCAATATGGTTACACGGGCCTACCACCCCCCGTGCTAGGGACCAAGGTACAAAACCCTCGATATGGTTACACGGGCCTACCACCCCCCGTGCTAGGGACCAAGGTACAAACCCCTCGATATGGTTACACGGGCCTACCACCCCCCGTGCTAGGGACCAAGTTACAAACCCCTCGATATGGTTACACGGGCCTACCACCCCCCGTGCTAGGGACCAAGGTACCAACCCCTCGATATGGTTATACGGGCCTACTACCCCCCGTACTAGGCAACCAAGGTACAAACCCCTCGATATGGTTATGCGGGCCTACTACCCCCCGTACTAGGCATGGTCGACTCACAACACTTATTTAGAGAAAATCATATACATGTGTCCATTTCATCATCATTTCAGTAATTACATAACCATCCGTCTCATAGGACGTACCTTGGACCTTCCCTTTCCTAAGAATTTTATAAATGGGCATTTTACACAAGGGTGGGGCAATTGTCAATGTAAATGAATCAATGTATTTCAAGAATACTAAGTCCAACCAATTCCAAAATCCATATAAATCAGGCCCAAACCCACAACATACATATATATATCAACCTTCATAATTTGATCATGGAAGCATGTAAACGCATAACATCACATAAAAATTCCATTTCATTGATAATATGCAAAAAGGACCATAATAGGGTGTGTAGTAGTAATTCCATAATTCAAGAGTTCATAATTGATCATGAGGACCCATAAACTTGAAGTAGAAATAGAGGATAAATGGTTGGACTTGTGGAAAGGAAGGTTTCCACAATCAAACCCACATACCTCAACTTTGGAGAATCCTTGATGAAGATTGGAATGGAGAATCGAAGCTTGAGATTGAGTCTTGAATCCGGAATTAGAGCTTGAGATGTTTGAATTTGGTTGAAGATCTTGGTGGAATTTTTGGAGAGGGCTTAGAGAGTGTTTTTGGAGTTTAGAAAATGACTAAATATGGGACATATCCCCTTTTTATAAAAAATGACTCCAACCCGCCTAGAAAATTCGCTCACTGGAATTGGAAATTCTGCACAGACAGGTTTTACGAAAATGGTCATAACTCCCTCATCCTAACGCGGAATAAGGTGAAACCAAGTGCGTTGGAAAGCTAACTCAAAGAGATTTAATTTGATAGGTTGCAGCCCTTCCAGTTCCTTGTGTGCTAAGAGATATGCCCCTTTAAAGTTGACCTCCAAATCGCAATTTTTGCGATTTTCGAATTTTGATACGGTTGCTCTAAAATTCGGGTTAGACCCATTTCCCACTCAATTTGACCCCACAAATAAGAATATGAAGTCGAATTTCCGAAATCATGCACGGATTTTGAGATATATGGAAATTACTATTATAGGTGTTTCCGAAGCACATTTTCGGGCATTTGGGTCGTTTCAGTACTGGAGCCAGTCGTCACGAACCGGATAAGCCACAAAAATAATGCACTAAGAAACTAAACATCACGGGCCGTCGCTCCCACATATATACCAACCGAAGGCTCCCAGCCTAACACAATCCAACCAACAATCGACGCAACAATGGCATCTTCCGACAGCATCCCAAAAATCCCAGCGATAAGGGGGAAAGAATCGGAAGATCCGAAAGCCACGAAAATACCTATACTAAGGCTCATAATCTGACCCATGTCTGCTATATCAGTCTACAAGGATCTAGTCCATCCGAAATGACGTCGGATACATACTCTAGTCAACGAGGTGCATGAGACTATGTCAATAAATCATAGCCTATTCTAAGGCAGAATCACAATAATCAGTCAATCATCAAACAGATTCACCCAGACCCACTCATACAACATCAGATTACCACCAACAGATACCCCACAACATGCATATCAGCAAATCAAATCAACAGCCCAACCTATAGCATGATACTAGCTCATAACAACCCAACAGTCAACTCTAAACTGAGGAAATCGGGGAACAAGGGAAACAATACAAACTAACCACCCCAAATTCACAAATATCAACCAGCATTTACATAATAAGGCTCAGTCTAGAAAGAAGGGAAGTCGTAACCTACCAAAAAGCCAATCACACGCGCTCCAAGTCACTCAATTAGAGATTTTCCCTTCCGAACGGCCTCAGACTGCTGTCACGCTACCAAAAATAGAATCACAGCATCAATACGGTCATTTAGACACAAAAATTAACAAATTCGGAGTCGGACCAGTTTTTGGGTCAAAATCGGGCAAAGTGGGACCCGCTCCGGATTTCCCGGAATTCACTCCGTCAAAAGGTCCCAAATCCTTCCCCCAACAATAATCCTAAACTATTTTATCAAATAGGGGTCGGATTCGCTCCCAATCAACTAAACAATAACAAATCTAAAACTAACAAAAATAGGCCAAATAAGGGCGCAGAACAAGGTGCACCCATCAAACCCCAACCTCAAATCCACGAATCCAATGAAAACCCGAACACTTGGGACTTTGAATCACCAAAAATGGAGCTCTAGAACTCGAGATATAAAAATTTTAAATGAAGAAGAAATCATACGTTGATGGAAGCAGCTTCGAGCTGAATTTCACCACAAACGACGGTTCTCCAACACATTCCGATTTCTCCACTGCGTAGCCACAATCTCCACGATCATACAGGACTTCGAATCACTCAAATCGGAGCTCAGATTAGGGAGAAATCGGCATTTGAAAATGAGGATGAAAGCTGAAATTTCTGGGTTATAAAACCCGAACCTCGTCGCTAAAGACTATTTCTGGTCGCTAAATGTCTAATTTCTGGTCGCTAAAGGTCAGCACCAGCAACCAAATTTTTGCTAATTTTTAAAGTTTCCGAACGGACCCTCGGAATTCGTTCGGGACCCAATGAAAATAAATCAGATATGCTACCACACTAAATTTGACATTCCGGACTCAATGGCGTAGTCGAAATTTTCATACGAGGTCGTTTCGACAAAAAAAAAGTGGGTCCCATACCCATTATGCCATTTTAGCCAAATTCTACCAAGGGCCTCGGATTTTGATCGGAAGTTCCCGGTAATTCTCGAAAGGTTGTTCTAGAGCAAACTCGGCATTTCGGAATAAACTGAGCTGTCGAAATTCTCATCCGAGTGCATTTCCAAGAAAGTTGAACAAAGTCAACCTTAGGCCAATTTCCAAAAGCTAAAGAGCTAATCGGCCCCAAATTCACACCGAAAACCCCGGGACTCATGCGAACCATGTTTCTAGCCTAATTTGGCCTTTCCGGAGCTGATAGAACCATCAAAATTCTCATCTGAGGTTGTTTACCTGAAATTATGACCGAAGTCAACTTTTCAAGGTTCAAAAGCTCAAAAATAGAAAAACGGGCATAAAACCCAAACGAATGACCAGGCAACCGAACAGTCAGTGCCAGCAAGTCATAAATGACTAGGGGTCGCTATAGGAACGCTCTAAACGACAGAAAGAAGGTATTAACACAGAAATGACCTGGAGGGTCATTACAACACACATGTAAAATAGAGAACATAATAAGTGAGATTAGTTAGCACTTTTGAGGCCTATTTAAGGCTTTCAACTTATATCAGTAGGCGGCATTCAAAATCTTACTACTTTGAAAACCTCTCTACACTTTCTCCCATTTTACCATCTTTTCTCATTTCTCCCATCCATGTTCTCTGTACTTTCCCTTATTCAATAAAAAGTTTTTGTAAGTACATCTTTTCTGTGCTACCATTTTCATATAATGTTTTATAAGTTTTAGTTTTGTTTTAAAGTTTAAGTTTACTGTTTCCTTGCTCTTTTTTCTTTTTAAGCTTGTTTGAATTTTACTTGTTCTTACTCCCTCCTGTTACTCTACCAATTTTACTTAAGATTCCATCCCGAAACTCGGTCCATGCCCTCCATTGGTATCAGAGCCAAGTTGGCCGGGAAGGGTATGAGTAGGAGTGGCTAAGTTCCTACGTTGTCCTTCGACGGACAGCGTCGAAACCAATGGAGGGGACGGACCGAGTTCCGGGGTGGAATCTTAAGTAAAATTGGGTAGAGTAACGGGAGGGAGTAAGAACAAGTAAAATTCAAACAAGCTTAAAAAGAAAAAAGAACAAGGAAGCAGTAAACTTAAACTTTAAAACAAAACTAAAACTTGTAAAACATTAAATGAAAATAGTAGTATAGAAAAGATGTACTTACAAAAGCTTTTTATTGATTAAGGGAAAGTACAGAGAACATGGATAGGAGAAATGAGAAAATATGGTAAAATGGGAGAAAGTGTAGAGAGGTTTTCAATGTCGTAAGATTTTGAATGCCCCCTACTGATATAAGTTGAAAGCCTTAAATAGGCCTCAAAAGTGCTGACTAATCTAATTTATTATGTTCTCAATTTTACATGTGTGAGAACACTAATACACATTATTATTTTATACGTAGCTGCTAACTATTACACGTAACTGAGAATAACTATACGTGGTTAATAATTATGCCACGTAGCTGGAAACTTGTATAAGTAGCTGATTGTAGACTCTGATGTATGTATATCCTTTTTTGAAAAATATTTTGCTGAAAATAGTCTTGGAAACATGTATCTTCTTATTTTTTGGGCTTTTGTCCTTTCGTGGCATAAATTCTTGGTTTCTACGGGGTCCACCTGCTTTTTTAATTGTTGATAAATAAAAGTTAACATATGCTGAAATTTTATCATAAAGTGGCCTTGAAACTTGTTTATTGTTACTTTTATCATTGACCTCTTTGTGGCATGAAATCTTGGTGCATGGGGTCCACCCATTTGATTGTTTTGTTTGAATATCTTATTGAATAGTGCTGGTAATTTCCTTTTTAATTGAGGAGATATACTTGTGCTATCCCTTGTAGATCCAACATATCTACATTGTTGGACTCATCATGTGAGGAAGCAGTATCTAATAATTCCATTATCTGTTTAGATTCCGTATCAGTGTTGAGGTTTAATAAGGCTTCTTCGAGCCTTCTTTTTAATTTTTCTTTGGAATGGCTAGAATCCTTCTAGGGTGACGGACTTTATACTAACTTATCATTGCAGACTACTGGCACCCATCCTTTAATTCTAATAGTCTTTCTTAAATACTTGATCCTTTCAATTTCATGAATGTCGAAAGACCAACTGATAATATAAGAAATCCTTTTGCAAAGAAAGAACTTGCATAACTTAATCTTTTCTGATAAGGTAGATATATTCCGCTCCATCTGAAACTTTTCAAACTGTCTTTGATGTTGAGTTGATAATACCTATTTATTTCCTCCGAATTGACTCAACCTTTCGTAAAACCATCGGGGAATTACTGCATTCTTTATTTCTTCTGAATATTTTATAAACCAGGTGTGGGTGTTGGTCCTAACAAAAATAAAATTATACCAGGCTGCCTTATAATCATACCAATTATATGTCTGGGCCGATGAGCTTTTGATAGGAGAATAGGGGTATATAGATGATCTACAAACCACTCAAATGGGCTTAAAATTCTTTTAATTGTGAACTTCGAGTATTGTATACTATATGGATTATTTTCTTATAATATATGCTCAATCTCTACTGAATCAGTATCTGTTAAGATAAATTCATAATACCTCTGGGTTTTGAGGGGATCCTCCGTCTCCACATAATTTTGGTTTGTATAGCAGGGATTTAGTAAGTCTGGAATTCCATAATTTCCGTATTTTTTATCCAGTGCAGTGATTGGCAATATCTGCGCGGCTGTTAACTCAAATTGTTTTTTATTTGAAGAAGTCTTCTCCTGCGAAGTGGTAAGGGGATCTTCTTGTGGGTATATCTCTGAGGTTTTCATCTTGTAACTATCTTTTGTTTGGATAGAAATATTTTTATTGATCGAGGAAGATGAATCTTCTCGAAAAACTGAATGAAGTGGTTGTAGCTTGGTTGAACTAGTTATAGGTTCTTTTAATGGCGAAGGTATGGTATATTTTGGTAGAAGGGAATATTTTGCTAAATGTGCATATTGATCTTGTGATTTTGTACTATCTTCTTCACAAAAGGATCTTTTCATTTTTTCTTCGGGATTGAACGCCGGGAATGGGGGCCTCAAAGGTCTTATTCCTGGTCTCATTATTTCCCTGAAAAATTCTTTTGTCAAAATTTACAGGAGATTTCCTCCCTTTATTTGAAAATCAAAGTTGGATAGTAATATTTTCCAACTGGAAAGTACTTGTTTTGCAATTAATTTTTTATAAAAATTATATTGAGCTGTGATGTCGTCATTGTCTAAATTATTTTGTAATTGGGTAATCCCCAGTGCTATAAAAAAGAAGGCTAAGAAAAATCTAGGAGAAGAAGAATTAATAATATTTATTGAATAATTTTCTTGGTGTGAAAGTAAATTTATTTTAAAGATATCTTTATCTTTTATGAATTTATTCTCATCTTTTGACATACTATTTAAATAAGGGAATATAAGATTTTTCCCTCAGATAGTGGTATGGATGCGATCTAATTGGGTAGTATAAGATTTTATCTTGATAATGAAAAGAATACCTAATATTATTTCTTCATTTATCTCCCTGGTTATCATAAAATCGTTAATAAATCCAATTCCATCATTGCATATGTGTGCCTTCTGAAGCTTGTAATTTATTTTAAGCTTTTCCCCTGTTGCAGAGAATAATCGTGTAAGTACCTATATCTAGGTACTTTTTAGGAATTAATCCCTCAATAGTGTAATTTTGATCTGCGCTTGTATCAAATAATGCTATTTTATGGATGATCTAATTTTTATTTATAACTAATGTAATAGGTATGTGCTAGCTTAGCGTTCTAACGACTGTAATTGCATTAATTCCTAAATTAGATAGAGGTTCTTCAAGAGCCTCTACTTTTTTTGATGTTTCTCCAGGTTCGGGTTTTAAGAGAATCGGTTCTTGATTAGGTGGTAGATCATTTAATATTTTATTGGTAATTGATTTGACTTCTAGGGTGTTAAATCTTTGTTTAATATCATTTATTTCATCTTTTACCTGTATTAATTCCATTTGAATACTTTGTAGTGTTGTTTCAAGCTTTGGTTCTTTAAATTTATTTAATACCTTTGTCATATCAAAAGGTTTATTAATTTTGTATCAGATTGTTTATCAAGAACTACATCTCTTAATGCAATCAAATATTTTTTCTTAAAATTGGGGTCTTCAATATGATATGTCATATAAAAGAATGTTTCTTTATTACTACTAGTAATGACATTTAAGGAATGGGCTTTGCTAGTACAAATTGCACTACCACAATCACAAGGGTCTGATGATTTACTATTATCGGAGCTATAAGCTATATTTAGCTGATCGTCATCGCTAAAACATTCAGCAGAAGAAGAGTTATTTTCATTCTCTTCTAAAATAGAATATAATTTATTCTTAACCTCTTCTTCTAATTCTAACATATTAATTTTATCCTTCTTTTTATTAGTGGCTGGGGCAGTCTTTGGCCCGATATCCTATTTTTCCACAGCCCTAACATCTGTCACTGCTATTTGATTTGAATCTATTTTTACTATAGTCTTGGTCAGATTTTTTGAACCTGTTTTTATAATTATGGGGTCTTTCCGATTTATGGTCCTTCTGATGGACCCTTTTAGTTTTTTTTAGAGGCCTCTTTTGAGGGTGCATATAGTTTAATATAACCATAATCTTCACAAAAATTTCCTAGTTCAGTTTGTGATATCTTACTATCCCTTTTAAGCTGAATTTTAAGTTTCATATTGATACATAATTCTAATCCGGTAATATTTAAAAAACTTGTAAGGTCAGCATAGGTCAATTGGTTATAGGAAATTTTCCCCTCAAACCTATCTTTTAATTTTATCCGAACCTTTTCAGCAAATAGTATTGGTAAACCACTAATAAATTTTTCCTTCCAATTGTCACGATTACAGTCCTTACGAATCATAACTTTGTGGAGGAAAATATCTTCATACCACCTAAAATCATCTAACTTTGGACAAGATAGATTAGATAATATTTATAAACTCCAATCTTGAAAGAATTTGGGTTCACCTATAAAGTTTTTAGCTATGCTATAAATTAAGCTGGCAGTGGCATCTTCCAATATTTGGTTTTCTATAGTTTGCCCTGGAGACTCAGTCTTAATGATAGAGATAATAGTAGTAGCATTTACTACTCTTGTTTATTATCTTCGGTGAGGTAGTTGTCCCACCAATTTTTTAATGTGTCAGTAAAACCAGTTGTAATTAAAGTGGCAACTTGTTTATCCGGTAAATTTTTCATTTTGTATGCCGTAATGGCCATACCTATTTCATGTTATTTATTATATATCTGATGTTCTGCGAGTCCATCAATATTCCACACCGTGATTTCACTCCCAGAGTGTGATGTATGGGATAAAAATTCATTTTCTTCATACTGTATATCCGGAAAGGAGGGTCTCTTGTAGTAATTCTTTTTGATGGAATAATTGGAACCTAATTTATTTATTTCATTATTATCGGTTTTGGATAAAGTATTTATGGCATTATCGCTTGGAACCCTTACATTGGATTTTAACTTTTCATTAATTATTCCTATAAGCTCATCTAAAATTTCAAGTTTTTCTTGAAACTTAGAAAATTTATCTTTGGAGAATTCTAGTAATATAAATATTGGGTGGTTTCTAAATTTTTATTTTTATTATTGCAGGAAGAGCTTGGTTTATCCTGGAAGTCTAATATAGTATTAACTCTTAAAATTTGATTAGAGACCACATAAAGTAGTTGATTTGTATAATTATTTTGTTGTAGTATTTTATTTATATCCTTATTTGTGGGATCACCTTTTGTGTCTACTATATCCATTTTAAAAGGTGAGGCAGTAATTATTTTACCTTCGATAGGTAAATTAATTTCTTCTAATGGAGGTATTGTAGACTCTATTACCTTATTGTTGGTAGTATACCACTTATTAACAATCATATTTAATGATTCCTTTTGGTCATCTAATTTTCCGGTGCATTCAATGCATTTAAAGAATTCTATATTACATCTTATTCTTTTCATATCCCTGAACCACTTATCTCTAAAGGCTAGCCTTTCTTTTAAAGAATATTTTTGTATATACCATTGTTTTTTAATGCAAGATTCTGGACAAGTCCATAGTTTACTAAGTATTTAATATCCAGTTCGAAAGTTTCATCGGATCTAATCATGCACAAGGAGCCTTTTAATTCTTGAATTTTACTAGTAGAGGGACTTGTGGACTTTATGGGCTTAGAATTTCTAAGTTCATATTCTGCTTAGGGAATTGTTTATGAGAAATCTACGCCCTTTAATTTTTTATCTATGTCTTCTAAAGATTTTTTATCTTCTTCCCTGGTCGTGGAGAAAGAAGGTCTTGATAATGACATCCTTCTACTTGAAGAGCCTTGACTACAAGATTGGGACTTATAAATTTTAAATCTATTGATCCATCTAGAAATTGAATTACTTGGTCAATATTTGAATTTTATTCTTCAATTTCTGGCTCCGTTATGGAGTTTAAATGCTAATCATCTTTTGTCAATACGTCATCCCATTTTATCATTTTTGAGATAAAGGTATTATTATGATTATGGTTGGCTTCCTTAAGCATGGTAACTCCTTTATTACTTATCATTTTAACCTTAGGGGCTAAGGTAGTTTTCATTAGTCTATAATATACTCTATATATTATGGCTATTTCTCTTGTATTAGCCTTACTATTTATATTTTTAGTTTTAACATTTAATGTTAATGTATCTATTACTTTGTAATACTGCTAATAATGAATCATCAAAATTTAATAATCTATTATCTCTTAAAATAAGACATATGGGTACATCTAAACCCAATCTATATAATGGTTTAACAGCTACTTGGACAAGCCCTATGTGAAGAAATTGATAATTTTTCTTATACCTATTAATGTCGTTAGCTGCAAACAATTTAATAGTCTAAATATTTTTATTAATGGCAATAGTAGACTCAGAAGTCTTAATATTATAATTTTTTATAAAATCAAAGTGTCCTGTTTTATGAACCTTTTTAAAGTGTTCTTTTGGAATATTTCAATTTTGTATATCACTTTCAATTTTTGCTATTTTATTAGAGGTGGCAGAGATATTAATACTATTTATAATATTTTTCATATATAGGTGAATTCACTTTTAAATGGATGGAGTATCTGGCGGAGAGAGGAACACTATCCTTGGGCTATGCATCTACTTCAAAATAATAAATTCTTTGTGTAGTAATTACTGTTACTTTTTTCACTAACCTTCTTTGATTTTATTCCTCTAGGCTTGGCGACGGGAACACCCTCCGGGTCCAGCTCTATGGCACACACAGTCTGAGCTAATCCATTGGAAAAGTACGAGCTTGCCAACGTCTAAACTGTGATTAACCAGTTACCCAACTTTAAGGAATAAAACTAAAAACATAAGTGGAAGAAGAACAATAACTACCAAACTCCGAACTTATTATATCAACCGCAACCTACGTTTCGACGTTGTCCGCCCAAGGACAGCGTAGGGACTTAGCCTCTCCAATGAAGGGGACGGACCGAGTTCCAGGACGGAATCCTAAGGAAAATTGGGCAGCGTAATGGAAGGGAGCAAGAACAAGAAAAACTTAACAAAAGCTTAAAAAAAAACTTTAAAGAAAGAGAAAGCAAGGAAGCAGTAAAACAAACTTAAATTTTAAAACATAAAAACATATAATGAAAATAAGTAGAGAGAATATAGTTACAATAAATTTTTTATTGATTTACGGAAAGAGAGAACATGGATTGGAAAATGGAAAAGATGGGGGAAAAGGGAGAAAGTGTAGAGAGGTTTCAAAGTTGTAAGATTTTGAATGCCCCCTACTAATATAAGTTGAAAGCCTTAAATAGGGCTGAAAAGTGCTGACTAATCTAACTTATTATGTTCACTATTTTAAATGTGTGCGTACACTAGTACACATTATTATTTTACACGTAGCTACTAACTATTACACGTAATGGAGAATAACTATACGTGGCTAATAATTATGCCACGTAGCTGGAAACTTGTATACGTAGCTGATTTTTGAATCCGCTGTATGTATATCCTTTTTTGAAAAATATTTTGCTGAAAATAGTCTTGGAAACATGATTCTTCTTATCTTTTGGGCTTTTGTCCTTTGGAAGCGTAAATTCTTGGTTTCTGCAGGGTCCACTTGCTTTTTTAAGTGTTGATAAATAAATGTTAACACACGCTGAAATTTTATTATAAAGTGGCCTTGAAACTTGTTTATTGTTACTTGTATCATTGACCTCTTTGGGGCATGAAATTTTTGTGCATGGGGTCCACCCTTTTTATTGTTTTGTTTGAATATCTTATTGAATAGTGCTGGCAATTCCCTTTTTAATTGAGGAGATGTGCTTGTGCTATCCCTTGTAGATCCAACATATCTACATTGTCGGGCTCATCACGTGAGGAAGTAGTATCTAATAATTCCATTATCTGTTTAGATTTCGTATCAGTGTTGAGGTTTAATAAGGCTTCTTCAAGCCTTCTTTTTAATTTTTCTTTGGAATGGCTAGAATCCTTCTTTGGTGACGGACTTAATACTAACTTATTACTGCGGACTGATGGCGCCTATCCTTTAATTCTAATAGTCTTGCTTAAATACTTTATCCTTTAAATTTCATGAATGTCGAAGGACCAACTAATAATATAAGAAATCCTTTTGGCAATAAAGAACTTGCATAACTTAATATTTTCTAATAAGGCAGATATATTCCGCTCCACCTGAAACTTTTCAAACTGTGTTTGATGTTGAGTTGATAATACCCTTTTATTTACTCCGAATTGACTCCACCATTTGTAAAACCATCGGGGAATTACTGCATTCTTCATTTCTTCTAAATATTTTATAAACCAGGTGTGGGTGTTGGGCCTAACAAAAATAAAATTATACCAGGCTGCCTTATAATCATGCCAATTATATGTCTGGGGCCGATGAGCTTTTGATAGGAGAATAGGGGTATGTAGATGATCTACAACCCACTCAAATGGGCTTAAAATTCTTTTAATCGTGAACTTCGAGTATTGCATACTATCTGGATTATTTTCATCAAATATATGCTCAATCTCTACTGAATCAGTATCTGTTAAGATAAATTCATAATACCTCCGGGTTTTGAAGGGATCCTCCGTCTCCACATAATTTCGTTTGTGTAGCAGGGCTTTAGTAAGTCTGGAATTCCATAATTTCCATGTTTTATATCCAATGCAGTAATTGGAAATATCTGCACGACTGCTAACTCAAATTATTTTTTATTTGAAGAAGTCTTCTCCTGCGAAGTGGTAAGGGGATCTGCTTGTGGGTATATCTCTACGGTTTTCATCTTGTAACTATCTTTTGTTTGGATAGAAATAATTTTATTGATCGAGGAAAATGAATCTTCTCTAAAAACTGAATGAAGTGGTTGTAGATTGATTGAACTAGTTATAGGTTCTTTTAAAGGTGAAGGTATGGTATATTTTGGTAGAAGGGAATATTCTGCTAAATTAGCGTATTGATCTTGCGATTTTGTTCTATCTTCTTCACAAAAGGGTCTTTTCATTTTTTCTGCGGGATTGAACATCCGGAATGGGGGCCTCAAAGGTCTTATTCTTGGTCTCATTATTTCCCTGAAAAATCCTTTTGTCAAATTTCTGAGAGATTTCCTCCCTTTATTCGAAAATTAAAGTTGGATAGTAATATTTTCCAATTGGAAAGTACTTGTTTTGCAATTAATTATTTATAAAAATTATATTGAGCTGTGATGTCGTCATTGTCTAAATTATTTTGAAATTGGGTAATCCCAGTGCTATAAAAAAGAAGGCTAAGCAAAATCTAGGAGAAGTAGAAGGTTTAATAATCTTTTTTGAATAATTTTCTTGGTGTGAAAGTAAATTTATTTTATAGATATCTTTATCTTTTATTAATTTATTCTCATCTTTTGACATACTATTTAAATAGGGGAATATAAGATTTTTCCCTAAGATAGTGGTATAGATGCCATCTAATTGGGTAGTATAAAGTTTTATCTGGGTAATGAAAGGAATACCTAATATTATTTCTTCATTTATATCCCTGGTTATCATAAAATCGTTAATAAATCAAATTCCATCATTGCATACGTGTGCCTTCTGAAGCTTGTAATTTATTTTAAACTTTTACCCTATTGCAGAGAATAATCGTGTAAGTACCTATATCTAGGTACTTTTTAGGAATTAATCCCTCAATAGTGCAATTTTGATCTGCGCTTGTATCAAATAATGCTATTTTATGGATGATCTAATTTTTATTTATAACTAATGTAATAGGTATGTGCTAGCTTAGCGTTCTAACGACTGTAATTACATTAATTCCTAAATTAGATAGAGTTTCTTCAAGAGCCTCTACTTCTTTTGATGTTTCTCTAGGTTCGGGTTTTAAGAGAATCGGTTCTTGATTAGGTGGTAGATCATTTAATATTTTATTGGTAATTGATTTGACCTCTAGAGTGTTAAGTCTTTGTTTAATATCATTTATTTCATCTTTTACCTGTATTAATTCCATTTGAATACTTTGTAGTGTTGTTTCAGGCTTTGGTTCTTTAAATTTATTTAATACCTTTGTCATATCAAAAGGTTTAATAGTTTTGTTATCTGATTGTTTAACAAGAACTACATCTCTTAATGCAATCAAATATTTTTTCTTAAAATCGAGGTCTTCAATATGATCTATCATAGAAAGAATGTTTCTTTATTACTACTAGTAATGACATTTAAGGAATGGGCTTTGCATGTACAACTTGCACTACCACACTCACAAGGGTCTGATGATTTACTATTATCGGAGCTATAGGCTATATTTAGTTGATTGTCATTGCTAAAACTTTCATCAGAGGAAGAGTTATTTTCATTCTCTTCTAAACTAGAATATAATTTATTCTTAACCTCTTCTTCTAATTCTAACATATTGATTTTATCTTTTTTTTAATAGTGGCTGGGCAGTTTTTGGCCCGATGTCCTATTTTTCCACAGCCCCAACATTAGTCACTGCTATTTGATTTGAATCTATTTTTACTATAGTCTTGGTTAGATTTTTTGAACCTGTTTTTATAATTACGGGGTCTTTTCGATTTATTGTCCTTCTTATGGACCCTTTTAGTTTTTTTTAGAGGCCTCTTTTGAGGGAGCAGATAGTTTAATATAACCATAATCTTCACAAAAATTTCCTAGTTCAGTTTGTGATATCTTACTATCCCTTTTAAGCTGATTTTTAAGTTTCATATCGGTACATAATTCTATTCCGGTAATATTTATAAAACTTATAAGGTCACCATAGGTCAATTGGTTATAGGAAATTTTTCCCTCAAACCTATCTTTTAATTTTATCCGAACCTTTTCAGCAAATAGTGTTGGTAAATCACTAATAAATTTTTCCTTCCAATAGTCATGATTACAGTCCTTCCGAATCAAAACTTTGTTGAGGAAAATATCTTTATACCACCTAAGATCATCTAACTTTTGACAAGATAGACTAGATAATATTTCTAAACTCCTATCTTGAAAGAATTTGGGTTCACCTATAAACTGTTTAGCTATGAGATAAATTAAGCTGGCAGTGGTATCTATAGAGATAATAGTAGTAGCGTTTGGTTTTCTATAGTTTGCCCTGCAGACTCAGTCTTAATGATAGAGATAATAGTAGTAGCATTTATTACTCTTGTCTATTATCTTCGGTGAGGTAGTTGTCCCGCCAATTTTTAATGTGTCAATAAAACCAGCTGTAATTAAAGTGGCAACTTGTTTATCCGATAAAATTTTCATTTTGTATGCCGTAATGGCCATACCCATTTCATGTAATTTATTATATATCTGATGATCTGCGAGTCCATCAATATTCCACTCCGCTATTTCATTCCCAGAGTGTGATGTATGGGATAAAAATTCATTTTCTTCATACTGTATATCCGGAAAGGAGGGTCTCTTGTAGTAATTCTTTTTGATGGAATAATTGGAACCTAATTTATTTATTTCATTTTCATCGGTTTTGGATAAAGTATTTATGGCATTATCGCTTGGAACCCTTAAATTGGATTTTAACTTTTCATTAATTATTCCTATAAGCTCATATGTAATTTCAAGTTTTTCTTGAAACTTAGGAAATTTATCTTTTGTGAATTCTGGTAATTTAAATATCGGGTGAGTGTCTAAATTTTTATTTTTATTATTGCAGGAAGAGCTTGGTTTATCCTGGAGGTCTGATTTATTGTCATCTCTTAAAATTTGATTAGAGACCACATAAAGTAGTTAATTTGTATAATTATTTTGTTGTAGTATTGTATTTATATCCTTATTTGTGGGGTCACCTTTTCTGTCTACTATATCCATTTTAAAAAGTGAAGCGGTAATTATTTTGCCTTCGATAGGTAAATTAATTTTTTCTAATGGAGGTATTGTAGACTCTATTACCTTATTGTTCGTAGTATAACACTTATTAACAAACATATTTAATGATTCCTTTTGTCATCTAATTTTTCGGTACATTCAAACCATTTAAAGAATTCTATATTATATGTTATTCTTTTCATATCCCTGAATCACTTATCTCTAAAGGCTAGCCTTCCTTTTAAAGAATATCTTTGTATATACCATTGATTTTTAATGGAATATTCTGGACAAGTCCATAGTTTATCTAAGTATTTAATATCCAGTTCGAAAGTTTCATCGGATCTAATCATGCACAAGGAGTCTTTTACTTCTTGAATTTTACGAGTGGTGGGACTTGTTGACTTTTTGGGCTTAGAATTTCTAAGTTCATATTCCTCTTTGGGAATTGTTTCTGAGAAATCTACCCCCTTTAATTTTTTATCTATGTCTTCTAAAGATATTTTATCTTCTTCCCCGGTCGTGGAGAAAGAAGGTTTTGAAAATGACATCCTTCTACTTGAAGAGCCTTGACTACAAGATTGGGATCTTATAAATTTTAAATCTATTGGTCCATCTAGAAATTGAATTACTTGTTCAATATTTGAATTTTCTTCTTCAATTTCTGGCTCCGTTATAGAGTTGAAATGCCAATCATCTTTTGTCAATACGTCATCCCATTTTATCATTTTTGTGACAAAGGTATTATTATGGCTATGGTTGGCTTCCATAAGCATGGCAACTCCTTTATTACTTAGAATTTTAGCCTTAGGGGCTAAGGTAGTTTTCATTAATCTATAATATACCCTATATATTATGGCTATTTCTCTTTTATTAGCCTTACTATTCATATTTTTATTTTTAACATATAATGTTAATGTGTCTATTACGTTTTGATCATTAATATCTATAGAATAATTAGGGTAACAATTAAAGTATACCGAGCCATTGGCAAGGTTACTTTGTAATACTGCTAATAATGAATCATCAAAATTTAATAATTTATTATCTCTTAAAAGAAGGCATATGGGTACATCTAAACCCAATCTATATAATGGTTTAACAGCTACTTGGACAAGTCCTATGTGAAGAAATTTATAATTTTTCTTATACCTATTAATGTCGTTAGCTGCTAATAATTTAATAGTCTCAATATTTTTATTAATGGCAATAGTAGACTCAGAAGTCTTAATATTATAATTTTTTATAAAATCAAAGTGTCATATTTTATAAACCTTTTTAAAGTGTTCTTTTGAAATATTTCAATTTTGTAGATCACTATCAATTTTTGCTATTTTATTAGAGGTGGCATAGATATTAATACTATTTATAAAATTTTGATGTGTAGGTGAATTCATTTTTAGATGGATGGAGTATCATGGGAGAGAGGAACACTATCCTTGGGCTATACATCTACTACAAAAGTTGCTTTTAAAATAATAAATTCTTTATGTAGTAATTACTGTTACTTTTTTCACTACCCTTCTTTGATTTTATTCCTCTAGGCTTGGCGACGGGAACACCCTCAGGGTCCGACTCTACGACACACACAGTCTGAGCTAATCCATCGGAAAAGTACAGGCTTACCAACGTCTAAACCGCGATTAACCGGTTACCCAACTTTAAGAAATAAAACTAAGAACATAAGTGGAAGAACAACAACAACTACCAAACTCTGAACTTATTGCAGAGAGGTTTTCAAAGTCGTAAGATTTTGAATGCCCCCTATTGATACAAGTTGAAAGCCTTATATAGGCCTTAAAAGTGCTGACTAATTTAACTTATTATGCTATCTATTTTACATGTGAGTGTACATTAATACACTCTACTATTTTAACACGTAGCTACTAACTATTACACATAACTGATACGTGGCTGATAAATATGCCACATAGCTAGAAAACATGTAGATTTGTTGAATTTTGCTGCATGTATATCCTTGAAGATATACCTTTGCCAAAAATAGCCTTCTTGGAAACATGCTAATCTTTGCTGAAATTTTCAACATGGTGTTTCCCATGTTGTCCTCTTATTTTTTAACCTTTGTCCATTTTTGCGGGGTACGTCCCCTTGGGGTCCACTTGTTTATTTAATTGTCTACATATGCTGGTACTTTTTCTTCTTTATCGAAGGAGATACATATCCTCATTACTTTGCTCACTAGAATGTGAGGATGCGGTGTCTAATAACCTCCATTATTTTCTCATGGTTTGTATTTTTATTGAGACTTGATAAGGCTTCTTTGAGCCTTCTTTTTAATTCTTCTTTTGAAACGTCGAATTTCCTTTGTGATGAAGAGCCGGCAACTAACTTGTCGTCGTGATCTTTCGGAGTCCATCCTTTAATTCTGATAGTCTTACTCAGATATTTGATCCTTTCAAATTCATGAATATCGAAGGACCAACTAATAATATAAGAGATTCTTCTTGAAATAAAGAACTAATTGCACCATTTAATATATTCCGAAAGTGTAGAGATATTTTGTTCTACCTGGAACTTTTAAAACTGCATTAAAAATTGTGGTGATAATACCTGCTTATTTCCTCCAAATTGGCTTCACCATTAGTAAAACCATCGGGGAATCACTGTATTTTTCATTTCTTCTGAATATTTAACAAACCAAGTATGGGTATTTGGCCTAACGTACATGAAATTGTACTAAGCCGCCTTGTAATCATACAAATTATATGTCTGGGGTCGATAAGATGTTGAAAGGGGAATGGGGGTATGTAGATGATCTACAAACCACTCAAAAGGACTTAATATTCTTTTAATCGTAAATCTCAAAAATTGAATACTATCTGGATCATTGTTATCTGCTAATTTATGCTCAATTTTCACTGAATCAGTATATGTTAATATAAATTCATAATACCTTCGGGTTTTCCGTGGATCCTCAGTCCCCACATAATTTCGATTGGTGTAACAAGGTTTCAAAAGATCCGGTACTCCAAAACCTTCGTATTCCTTATCAAGGGCCATGATTGGTAGTACCTGTAAAACTATTATCAGAAAATCCTTTTTATTTGACGAAGTAACCTTTTCTTTATTCTATATCGGGGTAGTTAGAACTACTGCCTGCGAGTATGTTTTCGGGGGCTTCATTTCATAACTATCTTTTGTTTGGATAAAAATACCAGTTGATGAGGGTTTATCTTTAAGACTTGGTTTACTAGTCATGGGTTCATTTATTGTTAGGGAGTTGGGTATGGAAATTCTGCCAGAACTGAGTGGCGATTTTCTAATTTTTTATCGCCCTCTTTGAAAGGTTTTTTCATTTTATCTTCTGGCTTGAAGGGTTGTAGTGGGAGCCTCGGGGGCCGTATTCCCGGTACTCCTGGTCTCATTATTTCCCTATAAAAATTCTCTTGTTAAAAAATCAGGGAGAGAATTGTTTTCTCCTTTTATAAATTATATTTCAAAATCAAAGCTGGATAATAAAGTTTTCCATCTGGCAAATATTTGTTTAGAAATTAGATTTTTAACATCCTTTTGCAAAACATCTTTGGCTGCTTTGTAGTCGACTCTTAACAAAAATTCTTTATTTATCAAATCATCTTGAAATTTGGTAATACATAGTACTATAGCCAAAATTTCCTTTTTAATAGTACTATAATTTTTTTGGGTGTCATTTCAGATCCCTGAAGTGAATCTCACTAATTGTTCCGTGGATCCTGCGAAAATTCTTTGTTTAAGTATGCCTCTGTATCCTATGTCTGAGGCGTCAGTTTCGACAATCATAAGAGCCTCGGGATGTGGTATACCTAGACATGGAAGTTTATAAATTATTAACTTAATTTTTGGACTGCATTAGTGTGCTTTATTCCCCAGGGCACTGGGTTCTTTTTAAGACGTTGTTAAAGAGGCCTACAAATCTGTCTAATATTTGGAATAAAATCCGCAACATAATTGAGACTTCCTTAGAATCTCTGGAGCTGAGTTTTATCTATTAATTCATCCAAAAATTTAGACGAGAACTCTATGGCTCTACAAATGGGTCTGTAGGTTCCTTGGTATAAATCATGGCCAAGTAATCCAATAGTAGTTTGAAATAATTTTATCTTTTTAGTACTTACTACTAAGCCATTTTGTTTAACGACCTTTAAAAAGGTTTGAAGTTGGTTAAAGTGTTGATCAATATCCTCAAAATATATTAAGACATCATCTATATAGACTATAGAAATATGACTATATTGATTAAATATATTATTCATGATATTTTGAAATTCAGATAAAGCATTCTTTAGTTTGAAAGGCATTGCATTCCATTTGTATTGTCCGAAAGGGACATTGAAGGCTGTTTTATATTTATATTTTAGGTGATTTGTATTTGCCAAAATCCTGATTTCATATCAAATTTGCTATAAATATTAGCTTTATAAGTTCTTTTAAGAAGATCACGTTTGTTAGGTATGGGGTACCTAATCCATTTTAATACTTTATTAAGAGGATTATGATTGATAACAAGTCTTGGGGCACCTCTTTCTTTTTCGGCACTATTATTAACATAAAAGGCCGAGCAACTCCAAGGTGATTTGGATGGTCTAATAATATTTTTAGAAATAAATCATTTATTTCTTTTTTACAATATTCCATTATTTCCGCGTTCATTTGGATGGGTCTCGCCTTAGTGGGGATAACCCTTTCGTCAAATCCTTCAATATAAGGTAATTTAACAACATGTTTTTTTCTTTCCCAAAACATATTAGGGAAATCTGAACAAATTTCTCGTACAATATCATCTTATAAGCTTTTAATTTTAGCTTCTACCTCCGGGGTTTTTAAAGAGGATTCAATTCATTTTATCTTGATGTCTTCCTTTAAATAGTTAATCTGTTGCGAAAGTAGATTTATTCTAAAGATATTCTTATCTTTTATATGGTGACTTTCTTCTTTTGATAGACTATTTAAATAGGGGAAAATAATCCTTTTCCTAAGATACTGGTGTGAATGCCATCCAATTGGGCAGTATATGGTTTTAGTTGAGTTATAAAAGGAGTACCTAATATTATTTCTTCATTTATGTCTTTAGTTATTACAAAATCATAACATATGTGCCCCTTGTGGAGCTTGTAATTTATTTTAAGTCTTTCTCCTGTTGCAGAGAATAATCGTGTAGTGCTTTTTTCCAGATACTTAGTAGGGATAATTCCTTCAATGATGCAATTTTGGTCTGCACCAGTATCTAATAATGCGATTTTATGGATGGTATAATTTTTACTTATAACTAAAGTAATAGGTATATGATAACTCTGTGTTTTAACTATTGCAATAGTATTAACTCCTGATTTTGCCACTAGAGGCGTTTCAAAAGATTCTATTTTATTAGCAAGTGATTCTTCTTCAAAAGTGTTAAGTTTTTGCTTAATTTCTTTAATTTCCTTTTTTACATGTACTAATTCTGTCTGAAGATCTTGTAGTGTGGTTTCAGAATTTTGTTCTTTAAATTGATTTAGTACATTTGTCATAATGAAAGGTTTAATAGTATGATTATCAGATTGTTAATTAAGAATTATCTCTTTTAATGCTATTAAATATTTTTTCTTATAATCCGGATCCTCGATATGATCAATCATATCAAAGAAAACTTCATTACTATTACTGGTAATGACATTGATGGAGTGGTTTTGGCAAGTGCAAGTTGCACCACCGCATTCATAGTCCATTGAATTGTTACTGTTGGAAGTATATCTCATATTAAGTTGGTCATCTTCACTACGACTATCTTCGGAAGAAGAACTAGTTTGATCTTCATCAAGGATTGAATATAATTTATTTTTAACTTCATCTTTTAGTTCTAACATGCTTATCTTATCCTTCTTTTTATAAGGAGCCCGACAATCTCTAGCATGGTGTCCAGTTTTCCCACAGTTCCAACATGTATCAGTGTTGCTTTTGTCTTTATTATCTAGTTTGGACTTTCTAGATTTTATTTTGTAATAATGAGGTTTATCATATTTATCCTTATAATATTTACGTCGGTGTTTAATATTTTTAGAGACTTTATTTGAAGGGGCCGATATTTTGGTATATCCAAAGTCTTGACAAAAATCTCCTAATTCTTTTTGTGATATTTTACTATGCTTTTCGATTGGTTTTTAAGTTTCATATCTGTACATAACTCTAATCCGGTAATATTTGTAAAACTTATGAGGTCACCATAGGTTAATTGATTATAAGGAATTTTTCCCTCAAATCTATCGTTTAATTTTATTCTAACCTTTTCAGCAAATAGTATTGGTATACCACTAATAAATTTTTCCTTCCAATAGCCATGATTACAATCTTTTCTAATCAAAACTTTGTTAAGGAAAATATTTCTAAACTTCCATCCGGAAAGAGTTGAGGTTCACCTATAAAATGTTTAGCTATATTATAAATTAAGGTGGTGGTGGCATCTTCCAAGATTTGATTTTCTATGGTCTGCCCCAAAGATTCCTTCTTAATAACTGGGTTAATAGTTGTAGCATTTAATATACCTTGTCTATTATCTTCTGTAAGATAATTTTCCAACCAATTTTTTAATGTGCCAGTAAACCCAGCTGTAATTAAAGTGGCCGATTGTTTATCCGATAATTTTTTCATTTTATATGCCTTGATGGCCATTCCCATTTCATGTAACTTATTATATATTTGATGTTCTGTGAGTGCATCAATATTCCATTCAGCCATTTCTCTTCCAGAATGCGAAATATGAGATAAAAACTCATTTTCTTCATACTGCATATCCGGAAAGGATGGATTTTTTATAATAATTCTTTTTAGTGGAATACCTAGAACTTAATCTATTAATAGCATTATCATAATTTTCGGTTAAGGTATTAATGAGTTTATTATTGGTAAATTTTAATTCGGATTTTAGTTTTTTATTAATTATTTCTATAAGATCATCCGTGATTTCAAGCTTCTCTTGAAACCTGGGAGATTTTTCTTTAGAAAATTTTGGCAATTTAAATATTGGATGAGTTTCTAATTTTTTATTTTTATCATTGTCGGAAGGACTTGGTCTATCCTTAAAAAACTGATTTATTATCAGCTTCAAGAATTTGGTTTGAGACTACATAGAGTAGTTGATTTGTATAATTATTTTGTTGTAGTATTCTGTTTATGTCTTTATTTGTTGGATCACCTTTTCTATCTACTATATCCATTTTAAAAGGTGAGGCATTAACAATTCTACCATCTATGGGTAGACTAATTCTTCTAACAGAGGAATTTTAGATTCAACTACCTTATTATTAGTAGAATACCATTTATTAACAATCATATTTAACGACTCTTTTTGGTCGTCTAATGTTCCTGTGCATTCAAACCATTTAAAAAAATCTATGTTATATTTTAATCTTTTCATATCACTGAACCACTCATTTCTAAGGACCAATCTCTCATTTAAAGAATATCTTTGTATGTACATATTCTGGACTAGTCCATAGTTTATCTAAATATTTAATATCCGGTTCAAAAGTTTCATCCGATCTAATCATGCCAATAGAATTCTTAATTCTTTTAAAACAATTTACCAAAGTAGTATCATTACTTATCATCTAGTTATTTTTTATGGTAGTTATTATTAAATATTCTAGATCTTTTACAGATGGTAGAGTACACATGAATTCTTAAGGAATTATAAAGTATGAAGTAACTAGCGGAGCGAAGAACACTATCCTTGGGCTGTACATCTACTTTAAAAGTTACTTTCGAAATAATAATTTTTTTGTGTAATAATTACTATTACTTTTTCACTAACCTTCTTTGATTTTATTCCTCTAGGGTTGGCGATGGGAACTGTAATGACCCTCCAGGTCATTTCTTTGTTAATGCCTTCTGTCTGTCATTTAGAGCATTCTTGTAGTGACCCCAAGTCATTTATGACTTGTTGGCACTGACTGTTTGGTTGCCTGGTCGTTCGTTTGGGTTTTATGACTGTTTTTCTGTTTTGGCGCTTTTGAACCTTGAAGAGTTGATTTCGGTCATAACTTCATGTAAACGACCTCAGATGAGAATTCTGACGGTTTCATCAGCTCTAGAGCGGCCAAATTAGGCTAGAAGCATGGTTTGCCCGAGTCCCGGGGTTTCCGGTGTGATTTTGGGGCCAGTTAGCTCTTTAGCCTTTGAAATTTGGTTTAAGGTTGACTTCGGTCAACATTCTTGGAGAACGCGCTCGGATGGAGATTCCGACAGCGCGGTTAGTTCTGGAATGCCGAGTTTGGTCTAGAACGACCTTTCAAGAATTTCCGGGAGCTTCTGACCTAATTTTGAAGCCCCCGGTAGAAGTTGGCTAAAATGGTTCATTGGGGTGGGACCCACTTTTTGTGGAAACAACCTCGTATGGAAATTTCAACTGCGCCATTGAGTCTGGAATATTGAATTTAGTGGGGTAGCATATCTGGTTTATTTTCATCGGGTCCCGAACAAATTCCGAGATTTCGTTCGGACACTTTGAAAAATAGAAAAAATCTGGTTGCTGGTGCAGACCTGTAGCCACCAGAATTTACACATGTAGTGACCAGAAATGGTTTTTAGCAACCAATTTCGGGTTTTATAACCCAGAAATTTTAACTTTCAGCCCTCATTTTCAAATGACTATTTCTCCCTCATCCGAGCTCCGATTTGAGTGATTCGAATTCTTGTATGACCGTGGAGATTGTGGCTACGTGGTGGAGTGATTGGATTGTGTTGATGAACCCTTGTTTGAGGTGAATTTCAGGTCGAAGCTGCTTCCATCATCTTTTTGGTTAATAATTTATGATTTCTTCTTCATTTTAAAACTACGATATCTCAAGTTCTAGAGATCCGTTTTGGGTGATTTGAAGTCCCAGGTGCTCCAAATCTTGTTGGCTTCGTGGGTTTTTTGTCTTTTAGCATTGGGTATGTCACGACCCAATTTCTCAAGTCATGATGGCGCCTACCAACCCACTAGTAGGCCAGCCAAAACCCTATCCTGGAACTAAACAGTAACGGGACTAAGGGTGGAAACTAATCCATAGCCAAGCGGAAGCATACAATAAGAGCACTCACGAAAGATGGAACGGAACCAAAATAATATATACAACACCTCCTAAAACCTGGAAGTCACAAGTACAAAACTACTAAAAAGAGTATAAGTCCCGAAAGTGGACCACTGGAACAACTATCTCGAAAACAAAAGACAAGCCAAAAAATATAAACAGAATGAGACTGGTAATCCCAAAACGCCAAGTGCTCACCCTCGTCTCTTGAACAGACCGCTGCAGGCTCGATATCAACGCTGATAGCTGGTGCTCGGACCTGCATCACGAAAACAGATGCAGAGTGTAGCATGAGTACCAAAACAACAGGTACCTAGTAGGCATCATAGGCCAACTGAGCAAGAAGGGTAAAAACAAGCGGACAAGATAGAATCAGCAAAAACAAAGGTCAACAGAACAAGAAACGGAAAATCTGAAAGGAAGCACAAAGAAAGAACTAAAATAAACCCAGCTGAGCCCCACATAAGACCCGCTGGGCACATTCGTGCACAAGTTTAAATAAAACTTGAACAGACCCCCATAAGCCTGACAGGTACACAGAAGACCTATTCTACAGAAACGAAGGAATAACCAACTCAAGAACAACACCAGGGCCCCGCCCAATCATTACCATCAGAGCCCCGCTCAGTCATAAATATCATAACCCAGCTCAGTCATAAATATGAGAGCCCAGCTCAGTCATCAATAACGAGCTGGAAATGCCGAACTCTAACCGGGCAACCTCAGTCTCGGACTGGCACAAGCAGCCCACACTCGATAGTCTAACGCTGGAAATACTGGTTCCACCGGATACGTCGGTCGCATAGCTGGGACTAGTAGCCTATGATCCACTGACTCGCACTGGAAATAACGGGCTGCAATCGTGTAACGTCAGCTACGGACCGGAGTGGGTAACCTACCCCCGTCAGCCTAGCACTGGAAATCCAGAGTGATAACCGAGTAACATCAGTCGCATACTGGAGCCAGCCATCACGAATTGGATAAGCCACAAAAATATTACACTAAGAGACTAAAAATCACGGGCTACCACCACCACATATATATCAACCGAAGGCTCCCAGTCTAACCCAATCCAGCCGACAATCGGCGCAACCACGGTATCTTTCGACAGCATCCAAAAAATCCCAGCGATAAGGGGCAAAGAATCGGAAGGTCCGAAAGCCACGAAAACGCCTATACTAAGGCTCATATTCTGACCCAAGTCTGCTATATCAGTCTACAAGGATCTAGTCCATTCGAAACGACATCGGATACATAATCAAGTCAACAAGGTACATGAGACTATGTCTATAAATCACAACCTATTCTAAGGCAGAATCACAATAATCAGTCAATCATCAACCAGATTCACCCGGACCCACTCATGTAACATCAGATAACCACTAACAGATACCCCACAGTATGCATATCAGCAAATCAAATCAACAGCCCAACCTATAGCTTGATACTAGCTCATAACAACCCAACAGTTACTCTAAACTGAGGAAGTCGGGGAACAAGGGAAACAATACTAACTAACCACCCCAGATTCACAAATATCAACCAGCATTTACTCAATCAGGCTCAGTCTAGAAAGAAGGGAAGCCGTAACCTACCAAAAAGGCGATCACTCGCGCTCCAAGTAACTCAATTTGAGATTTTCCCTTCCGAACGGCCTCAGACTACTGCCACGCTACTAAAAATAGAATCACAACGTCAATACGGTCGTTTAGACACAAAAATTAACAAATTCGAAGACAGACCAATTTTTGGGTCAAAATCGGGCAAAGTGGGACCCGCTCCGGATTTCCCAGAATTGACTCCGTCAACAGATTCCAAAACCTTCTCCCAACACTAATCCTAAACTTGTTTATCAAATAGAGGTCGGATCCGCTCCCAATCAACCAAACAATAACAAATCTAAAACTAACAAAAATAGGCCAAATAAGGGGTTTACCTCTGATTTCACATAGAACGAGGTGCACCCATCGAAGCCCAACCTCAAATATACGAAACCAAAGAAAACCCAAACACTAGGGACTTTGAATCACCAAAAAAGGAGCTCTAGAACTCGAGATATCAAAATTTAAAATGAAGAAGAAATCATAAGTTGATGGCAGCAGCTTCGAGCTGAATTCCACCATAAACGAGGGTTCACCAACACATTCCGATCACTCCACTGCCTAGCCACAATCTCCACGATCATACAGGTCTTCGAATTACTCAAATCGGAGCTCGGATGAGGGAGAAATCGACATTTGAAAATGAGGGTGATAGCTGAAATTTCTAGGTTACAAAACCCAAACCTCGCTGCTAAAGACCATTTCTTGTCACTAAAAGTCCAATTTCTGGTCGCTAAAGGTCCGCACCAGCAACCAGATTTTAGCTATTTTTTTAAAGTCTCCGAACGGACCCTCAGAATTCGTTCGGGACCCGATAAAAATTAACCAGATATGCTAACCCACTAAATTTGACATTTCAGACTCAATGGCGCAGTCGAAATTTCTATACGAGGTCGTTTTGACAAAAGTGGGTCCCATACCCATTATGCCGTTTTAGCCAAATTCTACCAAAGGCCTCAGATTTTGATTAGAAACTCCCGGTAATTCTTGAAAGGTCGTTCTAGACCAAAATCGGCATTCTGGAACTAACTGCGCTGTCGGAAGTTTCATCCGAGTGCGTTTTCCAAGAAAGTTGACCAAAGTCAACCTTAGGCTAATTTCCAAAGGATAAAGAGCTAATCGGCCCCAAATTCACACCGAAAACCCCGGGACTCATGCGAACCATGCTTCTAGTGTAATTTGGCCTATTCGGAGCTTATGGAACCATCAGAATTCTCATCTGAGGTCGTTTACCTGAAGTTATGACCGAAGTCAACTTTTCAAGGTTCAAAAGCTCCAAAATAGAAAAATGGGCATAAAACCCAAACGAACGACCAGGCAACCGAATCATCAGTGCCAGCAAGTCATAAATGACTCTGGGTCGCTACATGAACGCTTTAAATGGCAGAATGAAGGCATTAACACAGAAATGACCTGGAGGGTCATTATAATATCCACTACTAAAAGGACTTTCGTCCGCGAAAGTAAGGATTAAGAAGTACCCGAGGGCTCAAACAAGCTGGGGAACTGTTCCTACATCTCCCACTCGATCTCCCAGGTAGCCTCCTCAACTAGACGATGCCTTCAACAGACCTTAACAACAGGAATGGCTCTCAACCATAGCTGCCTCACCTCTCTGGCCAAAATAGCAACTGGCTCCTCAGAATAGGTCAAGCTATCATCCAACTCAACGGCGTCATACTAGAGAGCATGAGACTCATTTGGAACATATCGGCGCAGCATCGACACATGGAAAACTAGATGTACAGCTGAGAAAGCTGGAGGTAATGCTAACTCATAAGCCACCTCGCCAACTGCCCTCAAAATCTCAAAAGGCCCAATAAACCTGGGGCTAAGCTTGCCCCACCTCCCAAATCTCATCACGCCCTTCATGGACGATACTCGGAGGAATACTCTGTCACCCACAGCAAAACTCAACGGTCGACGCCTGTGGTCTGCATAACTCCTCTGTCTACTCTAAGCCGTCCTGAGCCTGTCCTGGATCAACCTCACATGCTCCAAGGACTCCTGAAACAAATTTGTACCATGCGGCCTAGGTTCTGTAGACTCAAACGAACCAACGAGAGTGCGACAACACCTACCATATAGGGCCTCAAACGGGGCCATCTGGATGCTGGAATGGTAGCTGTTGTTATACGCAAACTCCGCCAAGGGCAAGAAATGGTCCCACTGACCTCCAAAGTCTATAACACAGGCCCGCAACATATCCTCAAGCACCTGGATAGTGAGCTCTGACTGACCATCAGTCTGCGGGTGAAATGCTGTGTTAAGATCCACACGGGTGCCCAACTATCCCTGAAATGCTCTCCAAAAGCTAGAAGTGAACTGTGGGCCCTGGTCTGAAATGATAGAAACAGGCACACCATGAAGACGGACGACCTCCCGAATGTAGATACGGGCTAACCTCTCAGCATGGAAGGATGTATGAACGAGTGTGAAGTGTCCTGACTTGGTCAATCGATCCACGATGACCCAGATACTGTCAACACCTCTAGGAGTTCGTGGCAATCCAACAACGAAGTCCATGGTGATGCGCTCCCATTTCCACTCAGTTATGGGCATCCTTGCAACTCTCCCCCAGGCCTCATATTCTCGGCCTTAACCTGTTGTCAACATAAACAACGGGACACATAATCTGAGATGTCTCTCCTCATACCGCTCCACCAGTAATGTTGTCTCCAATCACGATACATCTTTTCTATGCCCGGATGAATAGAATATCTGGAATCATGGGCCTCGCTAAGGATCAACTGGATCAAATCACCAACTCTGGGAACACAGAAATGGCGAACAAATCAGAAAACCTCATCTGAATCTAAGGTTGCCTGCCCGGCATCACCTGCCAACACTCTATCTATGAGTGCTATCAAAGACTCATCCTCAAACTAGCGACTACAGATCTGGTCACACAGAGATGACTGAACCACCACATAAGCTAGCACCCGAATGGAATCCGAAACGTCGAGTCTGATCATCTGATTAGCTAAGGACTGAATGTCCAAAGCCAAGGGCCGCTCCGAGATAGAAAGGAAAGCTAGACTACCCATACTCACTGCCTTCCGAGTCAAGGCGTAAGCTACTACATTCTCCTTGCCCGGATGGTAAAGAATAGAGAGGTCGTAGTCCTTCAGGAGCTCAATCCACCGGCGCTGCCTCAAATTAAGATCTCTATGCGTCATGATATACTGAAGGCTCCTATGATTAGTGAACAACTCACATGGAACTCCATACAGGTAATGCCTCCAGATCTTAAGAGTGAAAACTACCGCCACCAACTCCAAGTCATGAGTGGGGTAGTTGCGCTCATGCAGCTTAAGCTGCCTCAACGTATAAGCAATAACCCGACCCTACTGAATCAGAACACAACCCAAACCAACGCCGGATGTGTCACAATAGACCGTGAAGCCCTCGCCCTCAACTGGAAGAGTCAAGATAGGAGCAGTAGTAAGCAACTCCTCAAGTCTCAGAAAGCTCCTCTCGCACTCCTCCGACCACACAAATAGAACATTCTAGCGAGTCAAAGGCGCTGCTAATGTGGAGAAACCCTCAACAAAGTGTCTGTAATACCCCGCTAGTCCGACGAAGCTCCGAATCTTAGTCACAGAAGTGGGCGTAGCCCAACCACGAATAGCCTCAATCTTCGTCGGATAAACCATAAGGCCATCCTTGGATACCACGTGCCCCAAGAATGCTATAGACTCCAACCAAAATTCACACTTTGAGAACTTGGCATAAAGCCGATGGTCTCTCAAAGTCTGGAGCACTGTCCTCAAGTGCTGCTCATGATCACTGTGGCTCCGTGAGTATACCAAGATGTCATCGATGAAGACAATGACGAAGGAGTCTAAGTACTACCTGAACACTCGAGTCATCATATCCATAAATGCGACAGGGGCATTAGTCAACCCAAAAGACATCACCAGGAACTCATAATGACCATAACGAGTCCTAAAGACTATCTTCGGGATGTCCGCTGCTCTAATCCTCAGCTGATGATAACCGGACCTCAAGTCAATCTTCGAAAACACTGTTGCACCCTGAAGCTGGTCAAATAAATCATCTATACGAGGCATAGATAACGGTTCTTCACCGTTACCTTATTCAGCTGCCTGTAATCGATGCACATCTGCATGGTGCCGTCCTTCTTCCTCACAAATAGCACTGGGGCACCCCAAGGTGACACACTGGGTCAGATAAACCCTCTATTCAAGAGATCCTGAAGCTGATCACTGAGCTCCCTGAGCTTTACAGGTGCCATACGATACGGAGGGATAGAAATAGGACTAGCACCCGGCTCCAATTCTATGGCAAAATCAATGTCCCGATCTGTGGGTAGGCCAGGAAGGTCGGTGGGAAACACATCTGCGAACTCTCGGATGATAGGTACTGAGTCGACGGTAGGGCCCTCCCTACTCACATCTCTAACATATGCAAAATATGCCAAACATCCGCTGTCCACCAGCCTCTGAGCCCGCATACAAGAAATCACCCCAACTGGTGTGCGACTACAAGAACCCTGCCACACAACCGGCGGGATATCAGGAATAGCTAAAGTCACGGTCTTGGCATAACAATCCAAGACAGCCTGATAAGGGGACATCCAATTCATACCTAGAATCACATCAAAGTCTACCATACACAGCACAATAAGATCGACTAGAGTGTCCTTCTCCTGAATAGTCACCACACAGGATCTACAAACCTGATCCACTACTAAAGAATCCCCTACTGGGGTCGAAACACGCACAAGGGCTCATAACTCACTCACAATCGAGGAACACAATAAGCTGACACATAAGAATAGGTAGAACCTGGGTCAAATAAAGCTGAAACAGACTGATGGCATAAGAGAACCGTACCTGTGATCACATCATCAGACGCCTTGGCCTCTACTCTAGCTGGAGGTGCATAACAGTGGCCCTGGGCACCTCTACCTCTCACGTCCACTCTACCGCCTATCCTGCCTCCCCTGGGACATCCTCGAGAACCTTGCTGCTGACCTTCTCCTCTAGCTGGAGGTGCTACCGCTGAAACCGGTCTCGCTGTCAGAGGAGCTGGTAAAGCTGATCTAGAAGAAGGGCACTCCCTGGCCCAATGACCAAGCTCTCCACAAGTGAAGCAACCCTGTGAAGACCTGCTAACCGCTGGAGGTCGGCCACCCCAACCTGATTCACCTGACTGAAACCCACCTCGGCCCTGACTCGGACTGGTACTATACCCACTCTGACGGTGCTGATCACCCTCTGAAGTCTGCAACACTGCGTGATATGGCTGACTAGACTACCCTGACTGAAACCTCTAATAACCCCGATCTCGGGTATCCCTCGACCTACGATGGGTCCTACCAAAGCTATCATCTGACCTAGCCTTCTTGCCGCTGCCCCCGTGGGCCTCGTGACGAAGCTGCTCAATGGTGGGGGCATGGTCTACCACATCAAGATAAGAACAGCCCGTTGACAACATAGACTGCGACTCAATCCTCAACTGCAGCCTCAATCCCCTAACAAAGCATCGGACCCTCTCCTCCTCCGTAGGTAGAATCATGGTAGCATGATGAGACAACTCTAGAAATATAGCCTCATACTCAGATACTGTCATGGAGCCCTGCTCCAATCTCGAGAACTCATCACGGAGTCGGTCCCTGACACTCCGTGGAATAAATCTGGCAAGAAAAGCCTCAGAAAACTTCTCCCACGACACTAGTGGAGATCCAACTAGCCTGGTCTCCATGAAAGAGCGCCACCACTGTCTAGCTGGTCCGTCTAACTGGTAGGCCGTGAAGTCGGCTCCTCTAGACTCCACTAATCCCAAGGTATGCAACCTTTCCTGGCAAGTAATCAGAAACTTGTGGGCATCCTCTCCCACAGCCCCTGAGAATCTCGGCGGTGACAATCTAAGGAACACAACGAGCATCTTCTGCTCCCGCAGAGGCATAACCCCGTCCAAAAGGGTCTAACTGAACCACAACTGGGGCTGGTGGCTGATGAACCTCTGGAGCCGCTACTGCAGGCTGGTCCTGCTGCACTGGAACCGGCTCTGGAACTGGCGCTGGAGCTGGCTGCTGTTGCATACTACCAGTAGCAGCTAAAAGCTGGGCAAGCATGCCCTGAAGATCTGGGGTGACAACTGGAGCTGGTGGTGGCTGGGCTAGTTCCGGCCCTATCGGATGAGGCAGAATCTGCTCTGCTTGAGGCTCCGGCTCCGGAGTCATCTCTCTACCTTGGCCTGGTGCCACACCTCGACCTCGGGGTCGACCTCTACTACGTGTACGAGCCATCCTGTGACAGAAGGACACAAGTGAGATTTCAAGAAACCAACTGGACACCAACGCACGACAAAGATACAAAGATAGGACAACATCCTAAGGACATCATGTAGCCTCCCGAAGATAGTCACAGACGTCTACCCAGGACTCTACTAGATGCTAGTTCTGTAAAAGTGAGACCAACGAACCTAGGGCTTTGATACAAATTTATCACGACCCAATTTCTCAAGTCATGATGGCACCTACCAACCCACCAGTAGGCCAGCCAAAACCCTATCCCGAAACTAAATAGTAACGGGACTAAGGGTTGAAACTAATCCATAGCCAAGCGGAAGCATACAATAAGAGCACTCACGAAAGCTGGAACGGAACCAAAATAATATATACAACACCTCTCAAAACATGGAAGTCACAAGTACAGAACTACTAAAAAGAGTACAAGTCCCGAAAGTGGACCACTGGACCAACTGTCTCGAAAACAAAAGACAAGCCAAAATATATAAACAGAAGGGGACTGGTAATCCCAAAACGCCAAGTGCCCACCCTTGTCTCCTGAATAGACCGTTGCAGGCTCGATATTAATGCTGATAGCTGGTGCTCGAACCTGCATCACGAAAACAAATGCAGAGTGTAGCATGAGTACAAAAACAACAGGTACCCACTAGGCATCATTTGCCGACTGAGCAAAAAGGGTAAAAACAAGCGGACAAGATAGAATCAGCACAAAAAGAGGTCAAGAGAACAGGAAACGGAAAATTTGAAAGGAAGCACAAAGAAATAACTAAAATAAACCCAGCTGAGCCCCCCATAAGACCCGTTGGGCACACTCATGCGCAAGTTTAAATAAAACCTGAACGGACACCCATAAGCCCGACAGATACACAGAAGAGCTATTCTACAGAAACAAAGGAATAACCAACTCAAGAACAACACTAGGGCCCCAGTAAGTCATAAATATCAGAGCCCAGCTCAATCATCAGTCACGAGCTGGAAATGCTGGACTTTAACCGGGCAACCTCAGTCTCGGACTGGCACAAACAGCCCACACTCGACAGTCTAACGCTAGAAATACTGGTTCCACCGGATACGTCGATTGCATAGCTGGGAGTAGTAGCCTATGCTCCACGGACTCACACTGGAAATAACGGGCTGCAATCGTGTAACGTCAGCTGCGGACCGGAGCGGGTAGCCTACTCCCGTCAGCCTAGCACTGGAAATCCTTAGTGATAACCGAGTAACGTCAGCCGCATACTGGAGCCAGCCGTCACGAACTTGATAAGCCATCAAAATAATACACTAAGAAACTAAAAATCACGGGCCGCCGCCCCCACATATATACCAACCGAAGGCTCCCAGTCTAACACAATCTAGCCAACAATCGGCGCAAACACGGTATCTTCCGGCAGCATCTCAAAAATCCCAGCAATAAGGGGCAAAGAATCGGAAGGTCTGAAAGCCACGAAAACCCCAATACTAAGGCTCATAATCTGACCCAAGTCTGCTATATCAGTGTACAAGGATCTAGTCCATCCGAAACGATGTCGGATACATACTCAAGTCAACGAGGTACATGATACTATGTCAATAAATCACAACCTATTCTAAGGCAGAATCACAATAATCAGTCAATAATCAAACAGATTCACCCGGACCCACTCATGCAACATCAGATAACCACCAACAGATACCCCACAGTATGCATATCAGCAAATCAAATCAACAGCCCAACCTATAGCATGATACTAGCTCATAACAACCCAACAGTCAACTCTAAACTAAGGAAGTCGGGGAACAAGAGAAACAATACTAACTAACCACCCCAGATCACAAATATCAACCAGCATTTACACAATCAGGCTCAGTCTAGAAAGAAGGGAAGCCGTAACCTACTAAAAAGCCGATCACGCGCGCTCATTTCCCCTTTCGAATGGCCTCAAACTACTTCCACGCTACCAAAAATAGAATCACAGCGTCAATACGGTCGTTTAGACACCAAAATTAACAAATTCGGAGACAGACCAAATTTTGGGTTAAAATCGGGCAAAGTGGGACCCGCTCCGGACTTCCCGGAATTGACTCTGTCAAAAGGTCCCATATCCTTCTCCCAACACAAATCCTAAACTAGTTTATCAAATAGGGGTCGGATCCACTCCCAATAAACCAAACAATAACAAATTTAAAACTAACAAAATAGGCCAAATAAGGGGTTTATCTCCGATTTCACGCAGAAAAAGGTGGACCCATCGAACCCCAACCTCAAATATATAAATCCAATGAAAACCCGAACACTAGGGACTTTGAATCACCAAAAAAGGAGCTCTAGAACTTGAGATATCAAAATTTAAAATGAAGAATAAATCATAAGTTGATGGCAGCAGCTTCGAGCTGAATTTCACCACAAAGGAGGGTTCACCAACACTTTCTGATCACTCCACTGCCTAGCCACAATCTCCACAATCATACAGGACTTCGATTCACTCAAATCGGAGCTCGGATGAGGGAGAAATCGACATTTGAAAATGAGGGTAGGAGCTGAAATTTCTGGGTTATAAAACCCAAACCTCGCTGCTAAAGACCATTCCTTGTCACTAAAAGTCCAATTTCTGGTCGCTAAAGTCTGCACCAGCAACCAGATTTTAGCTATTTTTTTAAAGTCTTCGAACGGACCCTCGAAATTCGTTCGGGACCTGGGAAAAATAAACCAGATATGCTACCCCACTAATTTGACATTCCGGAATCAATGGCGCAGTCGAAATTTTCATACGAGGTCGTTTCGACAAAAAGTGGGTCCCACACCCATTATGCCATTTTAGCCAAATTCTACCAAGGGCCTCGGATTTTGATCGAAAGCTCCCGATAATTCTTGAAAGGTCGTTCTAGACCAAACTCGGCATTCTGGAACTAATCACGCTGTTGGAATTTTCATCCGAGTGCGTTTTCCAAGAAAGTTGACCAAAGTCAATCTTAGGCTAATTTCCAAAGGCTAAAGAGATAATCGGCCCCAAATTCACACCGAAAACCCCGGGACTCATGCGAACCATACTTCTAGCCTAATTTGGCCGTTCCAAAGCTGATGGAACCGTCAGAATTCTCATCTGAGGTCGTTTACCTGAAGTTATGACCGAAGTCAACTTTTCAAGGTTCAAAAGCTCCAAAATAGAAAAATGGGCATAAAACCCAAACGAACGACCAGGCGACCGAATCGTCAGTGCCAGCAAGTCATAAATGACTCGGGGTTGCTACAGGAATGCTCTAAACAACAGAAAGAAGGCATTAACACAAAAATGACCTGGAGGGTCATTACAGGGTATCCTTTGATTTTCGTGAATTCAAGTTGTAAGTTTCTTTCTTGGCCTATTTGTGTAAAGTTTTGCTTTTTGTTGTTGTTGGCTGTTTGGAGAAGATCCAAGCCCTGATGGGTGATCCGTTTTGGGATTCAAGTTCAGGGAAGGATTTGGGACCTTTTCACGGAGTCAATTTTGAAAAATCCTGAGCGAGTCCCACTTTGCTTGATTTGACTCAAAAATTAGTCTCTCTCCTATTTTGTTTATTTTAGTGTCTAAACGACCGTATTGACACTGTGATTCTATTTTTGATAGCGTGGCAGCAGTCTGAGGCCATTCAGAAAGGGAAATCTCTGGTTGAGTGACTTGGAGCGCTTGTGATCGGCCTTTTTTGTAGGTTACGGCTTCCCTTCCTTCTAGATTGAGCTTGAATGTGTAATTGTTGGTTGATATTTGTGAATCTGGGGTGGTTGGCTAGGGTTGTTTCCCTTATTCCCCGATTATTTAGTTTGGAGTTGACTGTTGGGTTGTTATGAGCTAGTATCATGCTATAGGTTGGGTTGTTGACTTGAATCGTTTGATCTTTGTGTTGTGGGTTATTTGTTGGTGATTATCTGATGTTGCATGAGTGGGACCGGATTCTTTCACTCCGTGGTTGGCTTATTGTTGTGATTCTGCCTTAGAATAGGCTGTTATATTGTTGACATAGTCCCATGTACCTGGTTGACTTGAATATGTATCGGACGTCGATTCGGATGAACAAGATCCTTGTAGACTGGTATAGCAGACTTGAGTTTGACAGTATGAGCCTTAATATAGGCATTTTCGTGGCTTTTGGATCTTTTGATTCTTTCTCCCTTATATCTGTAAATCTTGGGATGCTGCTGGAAGATGTCGTCGTTACGCCGATTGTCGGTTGAATTTTGTTAGGCTGGGAGCCTTCGGTTTATATACCTGTGAGGGCAGCGGCCCATGATGTTTAGTCTGGTGTGGTATGGTTGGTATTGACTTTATCTGGTTCTGTGTTGAGGATATGTGGGGAGTGGACGGTGATCCACGATATGTGGGTTAATTGAGGTCATCTGTGGAGTAGACATAAATGGTACACTCGTCTGGTTGGGTCAATGCCCCCGGAGTGGTAGATGGTACACTCGTCTAGCTGGGTCAATGCTCCTAGAGTGGTAGATGGTACACTCGTCTGGCTGGGTCAATGACCCCGGAGTGGTAGATGGCACACTCGTCTGGCTGGGTAAATGCCCCCGTAGTTGTAGATGGCACACTCGTCTGGCTAGGTCAATGCCCCCGGAGTGTTAGATGGCTCACTTGGCTGGTATGGGTTGGGCCCAGATAATGCCCCCGGAGTGATAGCTATCACAACCCAGGGTAGCCCCTTGATGTAACACGGCGTACAAGACCCCGAGAAGCCTCATAAAAGCCCTTAGCATACATAACATACAAGATAACAGAGAAATAAGAGTTCAAAAGAAGATATTTATATCAAAGCTTTACTCAAAACAGTGAAAATTTACAACTCACGTCTCAAAGCCTTCTAAAATCATAAAATACGAATAAAAATGATAGGGACGTAGCCCAATACAATATCCATCGTAAGAAAAACATCAAAGTAAAATCCAACAAGGTTATGTCCTCGGATGGATGAGGACTCACCAAGTCTTCTTCTCAACTCTAAGTCAATGCTCTAGCCACGAGTAGGAGAATTGCCACATTCTAAACCCAAAGAAGTTGATGCAGGCAAGAGTATGCGTTAGCACAATAAAGTACTAAGTATGATAGCAATGCACATAAATACATAAATCATCCTAGAGAGAGATAATCATGACATGCAAGGGCCAAGCTAGAAACATGATAAACATAAAACATAAAGCATATATCAAGGCTAAAGCAAGCTAAATCATCTTTTCTTTACTTTACTTCATCATGAAAACACTTGTTCATTAACTTGTGGGGAATAGCCTTAACAAAAATATAAGACCATGTGAGCTATCAACGTAGAATCCGGTGTCTACCCCACACTGAAAAGAGGCGTCTTACTTGCCAAGGTAAGACCATGAACTTCTTAGCTTATGTGGATCCACTAGCTAGTGTCTATCATAGACCCTCATCCTATGGTGGCACATAGGTTATGGGACATGGGTAATCACCACTTGTCCACTCGGTACTAAGCATACTTCCCACAAATTAATCATAGTTCATTTTATCTTAGGTAGACATGGGTAGTCGCCTCTTGTCTACGTTAGTCATAAGCTCATTATTGGTAGACTTGGGTAATCGCCGCTTTGTCTACACTAGGGAACATGGGTAATCGCCTCTTGTCCCTTCATTCATTAGAATAGCTCCTTAAGAACATGGGTAATCACCTCTTGTTCTTCTATTAGTCATGTTGGGGGGATTACGTGAGAAAACCTTTCACCACTCAACCATAACATCATCGAATCACAACTTTGGTACTTTACTCTCAAAGCACCCTTAGCTCATTATCAACTTCATATGAGACATGCATAAGTTCATTAGCCTTATCTTTACTTAGTTCCTCATGCTCATAGTTCATAGATCATAGAGTTCATATGTGTTCATGCAAGTTCAACTCGTATCATGCAAATCAATGCAAGCTCATGCTTAGAAAGCCATAATTAAGACAATTTACCCATACTTGAAGGAACTCACATAATAGAGGGAAATCATGCTTTTGACTTCATCATGCTAGATTCCTAGGATTATCCTCAATTCATTCATAATTCATGCTTAGTTTCATAAAGATGGTAATTGCAACACTTAGTTTCAAGAGTAGGGGTGAGGGGGGTTTCGAAATCTACATCCCTCAGCCTAACAAGATGGTAATTGCAACCCTTAGAGATCATCTTTCTAGCTTTTAGGTGAGAAACAAATTGACCTCTAAACATAGAATTTCCCCCCTTCCAATCTAGGATAGGCTCATTTGGGAATTGAAATTTGACCATTCGGGTTCTACAATCAATCGAGGCATAAATAGCATGCAACCAATCCATCCCAAGAATAACATCAAAATCTAGCATATCAAGCTCTACAAGATCAACATGAGTGACTCTATGGGATAAGGAGATGGTACAATCTCTATAAACTCTCTTAGCCATGATTCTCCAATCGGAGTAGAGACACAAAAAGGATCTAGCAACACATCCGGAACAACATCAAACCTCATAGCCACATATGGCGTCACAAAAGACAAGGTAGCACCGGGATCAAGCAAAGCATAAACATTAAAGTGGAAAACTTTCAACATACTGGTGACCACATCGGGAGGGCTCTCTTGTTCATGATGACCTTGAAGGGCATAAAATTGGTTTTGCTTCTGATTCCCACTAGAACTTGATGAATTTTTGGATGGAACGCGTTGACGGTTATCCTCTTCATTCTTAGCCGCTAAGGGGCAATCCCTTATCTTGTGATCCATCTTACCACAACCAAAGCGTGCATTAGAACCGGCTAGAGTTTTTCCCTCATGCTTTCTCCCACACTTAGGACAAGTAGACAATGAAGAACCACCACCATTTCCTCCTTGAGGCTTAGGTTTAAACACCCTATCTTTGTTGAACTTAGGAGGAGCATTGGATGAGCCTTGGTTAGAGAACCTTTGTTGAAATCTAGGACGACCATGTCCATCGGAACTTGAGTGTGAGAAGTTACCACCACCGGTCCAAGCCCTCTTAGTCTCTCTAGACCTTTCCTTGAGCTTTTCCTCCTCTATTTGTTGAGCATACACAATGAGATGAGAAATATCCATGTCATTAACAAGCATAGTGGTGCGGCATTCTTTAACCGACATTTCGAACACTCTCGAAACAAACTTGCTCATTCTTGCCCTAGGATCAACAACTATGGAAGGAGCATATCGCGACAATTGTGTAAACTTCAAAGCATACTCTTTCACACTCATATTCCCTTGAAGAAGATTGATGAGCTCAAGCACCCTTGCCTCCCTCATCTCAAGGGGAAAGAACCTATCAAGGAAAGCAACCTTGAATTTCTCCCAATCAAGAGGACCCTCATTGACCGCCCTCTCACTCTTCCATTGATTGAACCAAATTTGGGCAACACCTTTGAGTTCATAAGCAGCCAACTTCGCTTTTTCTTCCGGCGTCACACCCTTAATCATCAACACCTTGTATACTTCATCAATGAATTCTTGAGGACCTTCCTCAGCCTTAGAGCCATGGAATTCCGGAGGATTCATTCTCGTAAAGTCCCTCACTCTTGAAGCCTTCGTACCCACATTTGGGTTCAAGGGAGCCACCACCTCTCTATTGGCTTAAGCCAACACTTGGAAAGCAGCCCTAAACTCCGCATTAGTAACTTGTTCGGCCAAAGGGTCGGCCAGAACTTGAGGAGCTTAAGGAGGAGCTTCTTATTCCACATTCTCTCCCATGTTTCTAATAGGATAAGCTCTTCAGGTCGCCATATCCTGAAATACGTAAGATAGGGATTAGGAGAGAGACTTATAGAGTTCAACACTATGGCACGACTTAAGAGTAATGAAAGAACTGGAGTTTCTTAAACGTCTCATAGCCTCTCATTCATAAGTGTGGCATGCTTCACACTCATGAATAAGACTCTACTTGACGCGGCTTATGAGACATCCTAGGATCTTTCTAAAACCTTGCGCTCTGAATACAAAGTTTGTCACGACCCAAGGTAGCCCCTAGATGTAACACGGTGTACAAGACTCCGAGAGGCCTCGTACAATCCCTTAGCATACATAACATATAAGATAACAGAGAAATAAGAGTTCAAAAGAAGATATTTATATCAAAGCTTTACTCAAAATAGTGGAAGTCTAGAACTCATGTCTCAAAGCCTTCTATCATCATAGAATACGAATAAAAGTGATAGGGACGCAGCCCAATACAATATCCATCGTATGGAAAACATCAAAGTAAAATCCAACAAGGCTACGTCCTCGGATGGATGCGGACTCACCAAGTCTTCTTCTCAACTCTAAGTCAATGCTCTAGTCACGAGTAGGAGAACTGCCACGTCCTACACCAAAGAAGTTGATGCAGGAAAGAGTATGCGTTAGCACAATAAAGTACTAAGTATGATAGCAATGCACATAAATACATAAATCATGCTACAGAGAGATAATCATGACATGCAATGGCCAAGCTAGAAACATGAGAAACATGAAACATAAATCATATATCAAGGCCAAAGCAAGCTAAATCATCTTTTCTTTACTTTACTTCATCATGAGAACACTTGTTCATTAACTTGTGGGGAATAGCCTTAACAAAAATATAAGACCATGTGAGCTATCAACGTGGAATCCGGTGTCTACCCCACACCGAAAAGAGGCGTCCTACTTGCCAAGGTAAGACCATGAACTTCTTAGCTTATGTGGATCCACTAGCTAGTGTCTATCATAGACCCTCACCCTATGGTAGCACATAGGTTATGGGACATGGGTAATCACCACTTGTCCACTCGGTACTAAGCATACTTCCCACAGATTAATCATAGTTCATTTTATCTTAGGTAGACATGGGTAGTCGTCTCTTGTCTATGTTAGTCATAAGCTCATTATTGGTAGACTTGGGTAATCGCCGCTTTGTCTACACTAGGGAACATGGGTAAGCGCCTCTTGTCCCTTCATTCATTAGAATAGCTCCTTAAGAACATGGGTAATCACCTCTTGTTCTTCTATTAGTCATGTTGGGCGAATTACGTGAGAAAACCTTTCACCACTCAACCATAACATCATCGAATCACAACTTTGGTACTTTACTCTCAAAGCACCCTTAGCTCATTGTCAACTTCATATGAGACATGCATAAGTTCATTAGCCTTATCTTTACTTAGTTCCTCATTCTCATAGTTCACAGATCATAGAGTTCATATGGGTTCATGCAAGTTCAACTCATATCATGCAAATCAATGCAAGGTCATGCTTAGAAAGCCACAATTAAGACAATTTACCCATACTTGAAGGAATTTACATAATAGAGGAAAATCATGCTTTTGACTTCATCATGCTAGATTCATAGGATTATCCTCAATTCATTCATAAGTCTTGAAGGCATCTACGGTACCCATCTACGGCCCGTCAACTGAACTACGAACCGTCCTGCTACTCCGTATGTCCAAGTTAAGAAATTTGGAAATCCTGAAAGGTCACAGTGCCATTGACGGTACCCACCTACGGCCCGTCAATCCATTTACGGCCCGTAGGTGGGCTCCGTAGATCACTGTCTTCAGGTGAGTTCTGTAATTAAAAATCGTTCGGAAGATTGAGGTATTACAGTATCCTTTTCGTGCGTTGCTGTCTAGTTGGTTTCTTGAAATCTCACTTGTTCCACTCTTTTACAGGATGGTTCGCTCGCGTAATAGAGGTCGACCCCGAGGTTGAAAGGGTGCTGCGGCACCAGGCTGCATTAGAGAGAGGACTCTGGAGCCAAAGCCTCGTGCAGAGTAGGTTCCTCCTCAGATAGTGGGGCCAGGACCAGCCCAGCCACCACCAGCACCAGTGGTGGCTCCTGATCTACAGGGCATGCTTGCCCAGATCTTAGCTGCTATCAGGGGTGTGCAGTAGCAGCTTTGTCGCGAGGCCCCAAGGGGGCAGCGACAAGAGGGTCAGACAGGATGATAGGGCTAGTGGGCCCCATTCCAAGCCTAGAGTTACTCTGGACTAGTATCACCAGGGGTTCTAGCCAGGGCAGTCCCGTCGCCCGTTTTAGGCAGCATTGCAGACCTCAGAGGGTGATCAGCACCGTCAGAGCGGTTTTAGTGCCGGTCCGAGTCAGGGCCGAGGTGGGTTTCAATCAGAAACATCAGGTCGGGGTGGCCGACCTCCAGTTGTTAGCAAGCCTTCTCAGGGGTACTTCACTTGTGGGGAGCTTGGTCACTGGGCCAGGGAGTGCCCTTCTTCTAGTTCACTTTTATCAGCCCCTCAGGTAGTGAGACCGGTTTTGGTAGTAGCACCTCCAGCTAGAGTAGGGGGTCAGCAGCAGGGTTCTCGGGGAGGTCCTCGGGGAGGCAGGACATGCGGTCGAGTGGATGTGTGGGGTAGAGGTGCCCAGGGCCATTTTATGCAGCTCTAGCTAGAGTAGAGGCCGAGGCATCCTTTGATGTGATCACAGGTACAGTTCTCTTATGCTATCAGTCCACTTCAACCTTATTTGATCCTGGTTCTACCTATTCATATGTGTCTGATTACTGTGTACCTCGATTGGGAGTGAGTCATGAGCCCTTATCAGTTCCATTGCGTGTTTCGACCCCAGTAGGGGATTCCATACTAGTGGATTGGGTTTGCAGGTCTTGTGTGGTGACTATTCGAGGGCAGGACACTTTGGTTGCTCTTATTGTTCTTTGTATGGTAGATTTTGATGTGATTCTGGGCATGGATTGGCTATCTCCTCACCGGGCTGTCTTGGACTGTTATTCCAAGACTATGACTTTAGCCATTCCTGATATCCCGCCGGTGGTGTGGCAGGGTTCTTGTAGTCGCACACTAGTTGGGGTGATTTCTTATATTTGGGCCCAGAGGCTGGTGGACAGCGGATGTTTGGCTTACTTGGCATATGTTAGAGATGTGAGTAGGGAGGGACCTATAATTGATTCAGTGCCTGTAGTCCGAGAGTTCACAGATGTGTTTCCTGCCGACCTTCCTGGCCTACCCCCAGATCGGGATATTGAGTTTGCCATTGATTTGGATTCGGATACTCATCCTATTTCTATCCCACCGTACCGTATGACACCTGAAGAGCTCAGGGAGCTCAGTGATCAGCTTCAGGATCTCTTGAGTATAGGGTTCATCTGACCTAGTGTGTCGCCTTGGGGTGTCCCAGTCCTGTTTGTGAGAAAGAAGGACGGCACCATGCGGATGTGTATCGATTGCAGGTAGTTGAATAAAGTGACGGTGAAGAACCGTTATCCTATGCCTCATATTGATGACCTATTCGACCAGCTTCAGGGTGCTGCTGTGTTTTCTAAGATTGACTTGAGATTTGGCTATCATCAGTTGAGGATTAGAGCAGCGGACATCCCTAAGACAACATTTAGGACTCGTTATGGCCATTACGAGTTCCTGGTGATGTTTTTTGGGTTGACTAATGCCCCTGCTTCCTTTATGGACTTGATGACTCGTGTATTCAGGCCGTATTTGGATTCCTTCATCATAGTCTTCATTGATGACATCTTAGTGTACTCGCGGAGCCATCGTGAGCATGAGCAACAATTGAGGATAGTGCTCCAGACTTTGAGAGATCATCGGCTTTAAGCCAAGTTCTGAAAGTGTGAGTTTTGGCTTGAGTCTGTAGCATTCTTGGGGAACGTGGTGTCCAAGGATGGCATTATGGTTGATCCGGTGAAGATTGAGGTTATTCGTGGTTGGGCTAGGCCCACCTCTGTAAGTGAGATTCGGAGCTTCGTCGGATTGGATGGGTACTACAAACGCTTTATTGAGGGTTTCTCCACTCTAGCGGTGCCTTTGACTCAGTTGACTCGCCAGGATGTTCCTTTTGTGTGGTCGGAGTGTGAGAGGAGCTTTCTGAGGCTCAAGGAGCTCCTTACTACCGTTCCTATATTGACTCTTCCAGTTGAGGGCAAGCGTTTCACGGTCTATTGTAATGCATCCAGCGTTGGTTTGGGTTGTGTTCTGATGCAGCAGGGCCGGGTTATTACTTATGCGTCGAGGCAGCTTAAGTTGCACGAGCGCAACTACCCCACTCATGACTTGGAGTTGGCGGCGGTAGTTTTCGCACTTAATATCTCGAGGCATTACCTATATGGAATTCATTGTGAGATATACACTGATCACATGAGCCTTCAGTACATCATGACTCTGAAAGATCTTAATTCAAGGCAGCGCCATTGGATAGAGCCCCAGAAGGACTATGATCTCTCTATTCTCTACCATCCGGGCAAGGCGATTTAGTAGCGGACGCCTTAAGTCGGAAGGCAGTGAATATGGGTAGTCTAGCCTATCTTTTTGTTCCGGAGCGACCCTTGGCTTTGGACATTCAGTCCTTAGCCAGTCAGATGGTCAGGCTTAATGTTTCAGATTCTAGCCAAGTGTTAGCTTATGTGGGGGTTCAGTCATCTCTACTTGATCAGATCGGTAGCCATCAGGTTCAGGATGAATCTTTGTGGCACTTAGAGATAGGGATTTGGCAGGTGATGCCGGGCAGGCTACCTTAGATTCAGATGGGGTTTTGCAGTTTGCTGGCCGTTTGTGTGTTCCGAGAGTTGGAGACTTGATCCAGCTGATCCTTAGCGAGGCCCATGATTCAAGATATTTTGTTCATCCGGGCACGGCTTAGATGTATCGTGATTTGAGACATCATTACTGGTTGAGCGGTATGAGGAGGGATATCTCAGAATATGTGTGTCGTTGTGTGTGTTGCGAGTAGGTGAAGGCCGATCATATGAGGCCTGGTGGTGAGTTGCAGAGGTTACCCATTCCTGAGTGGAAGTGGGAGTGTATCACCATGGACTTTGTTGTGGGATTGCCACGGACTCCTAGGGGTGTTGACAGTGTCAGGTTCATCATGGATCGATTGACCAAGTCAGCACACTTCATCCCTGTTCATATATCCTACCAAGCTGAGAGGTTAGCCCTTATCTACATTCGGGAGGTAGTCCGTCTTCATGGTGTGCCTATTTCTATCATCTCAGACCGGGGCCCACAGTTCACTTCCAGCTTTTGGAGAGCATTTCAGGAGGAGTTGGACACCCGTGTGGATCTTAGCACAGCATTTCACCCGCAGACTGATGGCCAGTCAGAGCGCACTATTCAGATTCTTGAGGATATGTTGCAGGACTGTGTTATAGATTTTGGGGGTTAGTGGGACCATTTCTTGCCTTTGGCAGATTTTGCGTACAACAACAGCTACCATTCCAGCATTTATATGGCCTCGTTCGAGGCGTTGTCGCACACCAGTTGGTTGGTTTGAGTCTACAGAGCCTAGGCCGCATGGCACAGATTTGTTTCAAGAGTCCTTGGAGCGTTGAGGTTTATTCAAGATTTGCTCAGGATGGCCCAGAGTAGACAGTAGAGCTATACAGACCGCAGGCGTCGACTGTTAAGTTTTGCCGTGGGTGACAGAGAATTATCCGAGTATCGCCCATGAAGGGCGTGATGAGATTTGGGAGGCGAGGCAACCTTAGCCCCAGGTATATCGGGCCTTTTGAGATTTTGAGGGCAGTTGGTGAGGTGGCTTATGAGTTAGCCTTACCTTTAGCATTCTCAGCTATTCATCCAGTTTTCCATGTTTCGATGCTGCGCCGATATGTTCCAGATAAGTCTCATGTGCTCTCGTATGATGCTGTTAAGTTGGATGATTGTCTGGCCTATACTGAGGAGCAAGTTGCTATTTTGGCCAGAGATGTGAGGCAGCTGAGGTCGAGAGTCATTCCTGTGGTTAAGGTCCGTTGGAGGCATCGTCCAGTTGAGGAGGCTACTTGGGAGATTGAGAGGGAGATGCGAGAGCAGTTCCCCAGCTTATTTGAGCCCTCAGGTATTTCTTGATCCTTACTTTCGTGGACAAAAGTCCTTTTAGTAACGGATATTGTAATGACCCTCCAGGTCATTTATGTGTTAATGCCTTCTGTCTATCATTTAGAGCGTTCCTGTAGCGACCCCAAGTCATTTATGACTTGTTGGCACTGGCTGTTCGATTTCCAGGTCGTTCGTTAGGGTTTTATGTTTGTTTTTCTATTTTGGAGCTTTTGAACCTTGAAAAGTTGATTTCGGTCATAACTTCAGGTAAACGAACTCAGATGAGAATTCTGACGGTTCCATCAGTTTCGGAGAGGCCAAATTAAGCTAGAATCATGGTTTGCCCGAGTCCCGGGGTTTCCGGTGTGATTTTGGGGCCAGTTAGCTCTTTAGCCTTTGAAATTTGGTTTAAGGTTGACTTTTGTCAACATTCTTGGAGAACGCGCTCGGATAAAGATTTCGATAGCGCGGTTAGTTCTGGAATGTCGAGTTTGGTCTAGAACGACCTTTCGAGAATTTCTGGGAGCCTCCGACCTAATTTTGAAGCCCCCGGTAGAAGTTTGTTAAAATGGCTCATTGGGTGTGAGACCCACTTTTTGTGGAAACGACCTCGTATGGAAATTTCAGCTGCGCCTTTGAGTTCGGAATATCTAATTTAGTGGGGTAGCATATCTGGATTATTTTCATCGGGTCCCAAACGAATTTCGAGGGTTCATTCGGACACTTTGTAAAATAGCAAAAATCTGGTTGCTTGTGCTGACCTTTAGCGACCAGAATTTACACTTTTAGAGACCAGAAATGGTTTTTAGCAACCCGTTTCAGGTTTTATAACCCAGATATTTCAGCTTTCAACCCTCAGTTTCAAATGACGATTTTCCCCTCATCCGAGCTCCGATTTGAGTGATTCAAAGTCCTGTATGATCGTGGAGATTGTGGCTACATGGTGGAGTGACCGGATTGTATTAGTGAACCTTTGTTTGAGGTGAAGTTCAGCTCGAAGCTGCTGCCATCATCTTTTTGGTGATTAATTTATGATTTCTTCTTTATTTTAAAACTTCGATATCTCGAGTTCTAGAGCTACGTTTTGGGTGATTCAAAGTCCCAGGTACTCGAAATCTTGTTGGCTTCGTGGGTTTTTTGTATTTTTGCATTGGGTGTCCCTTGATTTCCATGAATTTGAGTTGTAAGTTGCTTTCTTGGACTATTTGTGTAAAGTTTTACTTTTTGTTGTTGTTGGCTGTTTGGAACAGATCCGAGCCCTGATGGGTGATCCATTTTGGGATTCAAGTTCAGGGAAGGATTTGGGACCTTTTCACAGAGTCAATTCAGGAAAATCTGAAGCGGGTCCCAATTTACTCGATTTGACTCCAAAATTGGTCTGTCTTCGATTTTGTTGATTTTAGTGTCTAAATGACCGTATTGACATTGTGATTCTATTTTTGATAGTGTGGCAGCAGTCTAAGGCCGTTCGGAAGGGGAAATCTCTTGTTGAGTGACTTGGAGCGCTTGTGATCGGTTTTTTGGTAGGGTACGGTTTCCCTTACTTCTAGATTGAGCTTGAATGTGTAATTGCTGGTTGAAATTTGTTAATCTGGGGTGGTTGGCTAGGGTTGTTTCCCTTATTCCCCGATTCTTTAGTTTGGAGTTGACTGTTGGATTGTTATGAGCTAGTATCATGCTATAGGTTGGGTTGTTGACTTGATTGGTTTGATCTTTGTAATGTGGGTTATCTGTTGGTGGTTATCTGATGTTGCATGAGTGGGACCGGGTTCTTTCACTCCGTGATTGGCTGATTGTTATGATTCTGCCTTATAATAGGTTGTTATATTGTTGACATAGTCCTATGTACCTGGTTGACTTGAGTATGTATCCGGCGTCGATTCGGATGAACTAGATCCTTGTAGACTGGATAGCAGACTTGGGTCTGACAGTATGAGCCTTAGTATAGGCATTTTAGTGGGTTTCGGACCTTTCGATTCTCTCTCCCTTATCTCTGTAATTCTTGGGATGCTGCGGAACATGTCGTTGTTACGCCGATTGTAGGTTGAATTGTGTTAGGCTGGGAGACTTCGGTTGATACACCTGTGAGGGCGGCGGCCCATGATGTTTAGTCTGGCGTGGTATGGTTGGTATTAACTTTATCCGGTTCTGTGTTGAGGATATGTGGGGAGTGGATGGCGATCCACGATATATGGGTTATTTGAAGTCCTCTGCGGAGTAGACATAAATGGTACACTCGTCTGGCTGGGTCAATGCCCCCGGAGTGGTAGATGGTACACTCGTCTAGCTAGGTCAATGCCCCCGGAGTGGTAGATGGTACACTCGTCCGGCTGGATCAATGGCCCCGAAGTGGTAGATGGCACACTCGTCTGACTGGGTCAATGCCCCTGGAGTGGTAGAGGGCACACTCGTCTGACTAGGTCGATGCCGCCGGAGTGTTAGATGGCTCACTTGGCTGGTATGGGCTGGACCCAGGGCGATGCCCTCGGAGTGATAGCATATTTGGACAGTTAGATGCCGAGTTATTTAGAGGGGTCGGCATACCCCCACCTTTTTTGCAATACTCGACTGGCTGGGTTCACACCCCTGGACTAGTTTGCTGGATTGGCGTATTGCTTTGGGGAGTAAAACTTGTGGTCGGTTGAGTATTGGTCGTTTGTTCGGTTCGGAGTTTTGTTCCTTAATCCTGTAGTTCTAGCTTTTTAGTGTACATATCGAGATTATGGGGGTCCATTCGGGTTTTTACTTAAACTTATGCACGAGTGTGCCCAGCGGGTCTTATGGGGGGCCCAGCTGGGTTGACCGTAGCTATCCTCAGTTTACATTCTGTTTACTCTGTTTCAGTTCTGTTGACCTCTGTTGTTGTTGATTCTATCTTGTCTGCCTGTTTTTACCTCTCTTGCTCAGTCGGCCTATGATGCTTACTGGGTACCTGTTGTTTTGGTTCTCATGCTACACTCTACATTTGTTTTCGTGATGCAGGTCCGAGCACTAGTTATCAGCATTGAGATCGGGCCTGCAACTGTTAGTTCAGGAGACTAGGGTGAGCACATGTCATTATGGGATTACCTGTCTCCTTCTGTATTTATCTTTTGGCTTGTCTTTTGTTTTCGAGATAGTTGTTTCTGTGGTCCACTTTTGCGACTTGTATTCTTGTTAGTGGTTCTGTACATGTGACTTAGAGATTTTTGGAGGTGTCTCGTTTATATTTAGTTTTGTTTCGTTTCAGCCTTCATTTATGTGTTCTTATGGTATACTTCCGCTTGGTTTAGAATTAGTTTCCACTCTTAATCCCACTACTGTTAAGTTCCGGGATGAAGTTTGGCTTGCCTACTGGTGGGATGGTGGGCGCCATCATGACTTGAGAAATTGGGTCGTGACAGGAACACCCTTCGGGTCCAGCTCTACGACACACACAGTCTGAGCTAATCCAATGGAAAAGTACAGGCTTGCCAACGTCTAAACTGTGATTAACCGGTTACCCAAATTCAAGGAATAAAACTAAGAACATAAGTGGAAGAACAACAACAACTACCAAACTCCGAACTTATTATACCGAACGGAACTTAAGTTTCGACGTTGTCTGCCAAAGAACAGTGTAGGGACTTAGCGGCACCTACTCATACCCTTGCCGGGAAGGGTATGAGTAGGAGCGGCTAAGTCTCTACGCTGTCCTTTGATGGTTAGCGTCGAAACTTAAGTTCCGTTCGGTATAATAAGTTCAGAGTTTGGTAGTTGTTGTATTTCTTCCACTTAGTTCTTAGTTTTATTCCTTGAAGTTGGGTAACCGGTTAATCACGGTTTAGACGTTGGCAAGCCCGTACTTTTCCGTTGGGTTAGCTCATACTGTGTGTGTCATAGAGCCGGACCCGGAGGGTGTTCCCGTCGCTAAGCCTAAAGGAATAAAATTAAAGAAGGTTAGTGAAAAAGTAATAGTAATTACTACACAAAGAATGTATTATTTTGAAAGCAACTTTTGAAGTAGATGTATAGCCCAAGGATAGTGTTCCTCTCTCCGCCAGATGCTCCATCCATTTAAAAATGAATTCACCTACACATCAAAATATTATAAATAGTATTAATATCTCTGCCACCTCTAATAAAAAAGCAAAATTTGAAAGTTATCTACAAAATTGAAATATTTCAAAAGAACACTTTTAAAATGTTTATAAAACAGGACACTTTGATTTTATGTAAAAAATATAATATTAAGACTTCTGAGTCTACTATTGCCATTAATAAAAATATTGAGACTATTAAATTGTTAGAAGCTAACGACATTAATAGGTATAAAAAAATTATAAATTTTTTCACATAGGACTTGTCCAAGTAGCTGTTAAACCATTATATAGATTGGGTTTAGATGTACCCATATCCCTTCTTTTAAGAGATAATAGATTATTAAATTTTGATGATTCATTATTAGCAGTATTACAAAGTAACCTTGACAATGGCCCTGAATACTTTAATTTTTACCCTAATTATTCTATAGATATTAATGATCAAAACGTAATAGACACATTAAATTAAATGTTAAAACTAAAAATATGAATAGTAAGGCTAATACAGGAGAAATAGCCATAATATATAGAGCATATTATAGATTAATGAAAACTACCTTAGCCCCTAAGGCTAAAATGATAAGTAATAAAGGAGTTACCATGCTGATGGAAGCCAAACATAACCATAATAGTACCTTTATCCCAAAAATGATAAAATGGGATGATGTATTGACAAAAGATGATTGGCATTTCAACTCCATAACAGAGCCAGAAATTGAAGAAGAAAATTCAAATATTTACCAGGTAATTCAATTTCCGGATGGATTAATAGATTTAAAATTTATAAGATCCCAATCCTATAGTGAAGGCTTTTCAAGTAGAAGAATGTCATTTTCAAGACCTTCTTTCCCCTCGACCAGGGAAGAAGATGAAAAATCTTTAGAAGACAGATAAAAAATTAAAGGGGGTAGATTTCTCAGAATCAATTCCCAAAGTGGAATATAAACTTAGAAATTCTAAGCCTATAAAGTCGACAAGTCCCACTACTAGTAAAATTCAAGAAGTAAAAGACTCCTTGTGCATGATTAGATCCGATGAAACTTTCGAACCGGATATTAAATACTTAGATAAACTATGGACTTGTCAAGAATATTCCATTAAAAAACAACGGTATATACAAAGATATTCTTTAAAAGAAAGGCTAGCCTTTAAAGATAAGTGGTTCAGGGATATGAAAAGAATAAGATGTAATATAGAATTCGTTAAATGGTTTGAATGCACCGGAAAATTAGATGACCAAAAGGAATCATTAAATATGATTGTTAATAAGTGGTATACTACAAACAATAAGGTAATAGAGTCTACAATACCTCCATTAGAAGAAATTAATTTACCTATCGAAGGTAAAATAATTACCGCCTTACCTTTTAAAATGGATATAGTAGACACAAAAGGTGATCCCACAAATAAGGATATAAATAAAATACTACAACAAAATAATTATACAAATCAGCTACTTTATGTGGTCTCTAATCAAATTTTAAGAGCTGATAATAAATCAAACTTCCAGGATAAACCAAGCTCTTCCTGCAATAATAAAAATAAAAATTTAGAAACTCACCCAATATTTAAATTACCAGAATTCTCCAAAGATAAATTTTCTAAGTTTCAAGAAAAACGTGAAATTACAGATGAGCTTATAGGAATAATTAATGAAAAGTTAAAATCCAATTTAAGGGTTCCAAGCGATAATGCCATAAATACTTTATCCAAAACCGATAATAATGAAATAAATAAATTAGGTTCCAATTATTCCATCAAAAAGAATTACTACAAGAGACCCTCCTTTTCGGATATACAGTATGAAGAAAATGAACTTTTATCCCATACATCACACTCTGGGAGTAAAATCGTGGAGTGGAATATTGATGGACTCGCAAAACATCAGATATATAATAAATTACATGAAATGGGTATGGCCATTACAGCATACAAAATGAAAAATTTATCGGATAAACAAGCTGCCACTTTAATTACAGCTGGTTTTACTAGTACATTAAAAAAATGGTGGGACAACTACCTCACCGAAGATAATAGACAAAGAGTAGTAAATGCTACACTATTATCCCTATCATTAAGACTGAGTCTGCAGGGCAAACTATAGAAAACCAATTATTGAAAGATGACATTGCCAGCTTAATTTATAGCATAGCTAAACACTTTATAGGTGAACCAAAATTCTTTCAAGATAGGAGTTTAGAAATATTATCTAATCTATCTTGTCAAAAGTTAGATGATTTTAGGTGGTATAAAGATATTTTCCTCAACAAAGTTATGATTCGGAAGGACTGTAATCAATGACTATTAGAAGATATTTATTATTGGTTTACCTGTCACGACACATTTTCTCAAGTCATGATGGCACCTACCAACCCACCAGTAGGCCAGCCAAAACCCTATCCCGGAACTAAACAGTAACAGGACTAAGGGTGGAAACTAATCCATAACCAAGTGGACGCATACAATAAGAGCAATCACGAAAGCTGGAACGAACCAGACTAAATATATACAACACCTCTCAAAACCTAGAGGTCACAAGTACAGAACTACTAAAAAGAGTACAAGTCCTGAAAGTGGACCACTGAAACAACTGTCTCAAAAACAAAAGAAGAGCAAAAATATATAAACAGAAGGAAACTGGTGATCCCAAAACGCCAAGTGCTCACCCTAGTCACCCGAACTGACAGCTCCAGGCCCAATATCAACGCTGATAACTGGTGCTCAGACCTATATCACGAAAACAGATGCAGAGTACAGTATGAGTACCAAAACAACAGGTACCTAGTAGGCATCATAGGCCGACTGAGCAAGAAGGGTAAAAACAGGCAGATAAGATAGAATCAGCATAAACAGAGGTCAACAGAATAGGAAACAAAAAAGCTAAACGGAAGCACAAAGAAATAACTAAAATAAACCCAGCTGAGCCCCCCATAAGACCCGCTGGGCACACTCATGCGCAAGTTTAGATAAAACCTAAACGAACCCCCATAAGTCCGAAAGGTACACAAAAGAGCTATTCTACAGAAACGAAGGAATAACCAACTCAAGAACAGCACCAAGACGCCGCCCAATAGTTACCATCAGAGCCTCGCTCAGTCATAAACATCAGAGCCCAGCTCGGTCATAAATATCAAAGCCCAGTTCAGTCATAAATATCAGAACCCAGCTCTGTCATAGATATTAGAGCCTAAATCACTCATAGATATCAGAGCCCAGCTCAGTCAAAAATATCAAAGCCCAGCTCAGTCATAAATATCAGAGCCCAACTCAGTCATCAGTCACGAGCTGGAAATGCCGGACTCTAACCGGAAAACCTCAGTCTTGCACTGGCACAAACAACCCACACTCGACAGTCTAACGCTGGAAATACTGGTTCCACCGGATACGTCGATTGCGTAGCTGGGACTAGAAGCCTATCTCCATGGCCTCACACAAGAAATACCGGGCTGCAATCGTGTAACGTCAGTTGTGGACCGGATGGGTAGCCTACCCCCGTCAGCCTAGCGCTGGAAATCCTGAGTGTTAACCAAGTAACGTCAGCTGCGTACAGGAGCGAACCGTCACGAATCGGATAAGCCACAACAACAATGCACCAAGAGACTAAACATCACGGGCCGCTGCCCCCACATATATACCAACTGAAGGCTCCCAGCCTAACACAATCAAGTCGACAATCGGTGCAATAATGGCATCTTCCGGCAACATCCCAAGAATCACAACGATAAGGGACAAAGAATCGGAAGGTCCAAAAGCCACGAAAATGCCTATACTAAGCCTCATAATCTGACCCAAGTCTGCTATATCAGTCTACAATGATCTAGTCCATCCGAAATGACGTCGGATACATACTCAAGTCAACCAGGTACATGGAACTATGTCAATAATATCACAGCCTATTCTAAGGCAGAATCACAATAATCAGTCAATCATCAAACAGATTCACCCGCCCACCCATGCAACATCAGATAACCACCAATAGATACCACACAGCATTCATATCAGCAAATCAAATCAACAGCCCAACCTATAGCATGATACTAGCTCATAACAACCTAACAGTTAACTCTAAACTGAGGAAATTGGGGAACAAGGAAAACAATACTAACTAACCACCCTAGATTCACAAATATCAACCAGCATTTACACAATCAGGCTCAGTCTAGAAAGAAGGAAAGTTGTAACCTACCAAAAAGTCGATCACATGCACTCCAAGTCACTCAATTGGAGATTTCCCCTTCCGAACGGCCTCAGACTGCTGCCACGATACCAAAAATAGAATCACAGTGTCAATACGGTCATTTAGACACTTAAATCAACAAATTCGGAGACAAACCAATTTTTGGGTCAAAATCGAGCAAAGTGGGACCCACTCTGGATATTCCGGAATTGACTCCGTCAAAAGGTCCCAAATCTTTCCTCCAACACTAACTCTAAATTAGATCGCTCAATAGGGGTCGGATCCGCTCCTTACAACCAACAACAACAATTTACAAAACTTAACAAAAAAAAGGCCAAATAGAGATTTACCCAAAACAGAGCTCTAGAACTCGAGATATCGGAGTTTAAAATGAAGAAGAAATCATAACTTGATGGCAGCAGCTTCGAGCTGAATTTCACCTCAAACGAGAGTTCACTTACACAATCCAATCACTCCACCACGTAGCCACAATCTCCACGATCATACAGGACTTCGAATCACTAAAATCGGAGATAGGATGAGGGAGAAATCGTCATTTGAAAATGAGGGCTGAAAGGTGAAATTTTCTAGGTTATAAAACCTGAAACTGGTCGCTAAAGACCATTTCTGGTGGCTAAAAGTCTAAATTCTAATCACTAAAGGTCTGCACCAACAACCAGATTTTTTTTTTCAAAGTTTCCGAACGGACCCTCGAAATTCGTTCGGGACCCGATGAAAATAAACCAGATATGCTAACCCAATAAATTTGACATTCCGAACTCAATGGCACAGTCGGAATTTCCATACGAGCTTGTTTCGATAAAAAGTTGGTCCCACACCCAAAGCGCCATTTTAGCCAATTCCTACCGGGGGCCTCAAAATTAGATCAGAAGCTCACTGAAAATCTCAAAAGGTCGTTCTAGATCAAACTCGGCATTCCGAAACTAACCGCACTGTTGAAATTTTCATCCAAGAGCGTTTTCAAAGAATGTTGACCGAAGTCAATCTTAAACTAAATTTCGAAGGCTACAGAGCTAACTAGCCCCAAAATCACACTAGAAACCCCGGGACTCGGGGGAACCATGCTTCTCGCCTAATTTGGTCATTCCAGAGCTGATGGAACCGTCATAATTCCCATCTGAGGTCATTTACGTGAAGTTATGACCGAAATCCACTTTTCAAGGTTCAAAAGATCAAAAATAGGAAAACAGGCATAAAACCCAAACGAACGACCATGCGACCGAATAGTCAGTGCCATCAAGTCATAAATTAGTTAGGGTCACTATAGGAATGCTCTAAATGACAAAAAGAAGGCATTAACACAGAAATGACCTGGAGGGTCATTACAATATCCACTACTAAAAGGACTTTCATCCGCGAAAGTAAGGAATAAGAAGTACCTGAGGGCTCAAACAAGCTGGGGAACTACTCCTGCATCTCCTGCTCGATCTCCCAGGTAGCTTCCTCGTCTGGACGATGCCTCCAACGGACCTTAACCACATGAATGACTCTCAACATCAGCTGCGTCACATCTCTGGCAAAAATAGAAACTGGCTCCTCTGTATATGTCAAGCGATCATCAAACTCAACAGTATCGTACTGGAGCACATGAGACTCATCTAGAACAAATTGGCGCAGCATAGAAACATGGCATACTGGGTGCACAACTGAGAATGTTGGAGGTAAGGCTAACTCATAAGCCATCTCGCCAACTGCCCTCAAAATCTCAAATGGCCCAATATACCTAGGGCTAAGCTCGCCCCGCCTCCCAAATCTCATCACGCCCTTCATGGGCAATACTCATAGGAATACTCTGTCACCCATAACAAAACTCAACAGTTGACGCCTGCGGTCTGCATAACTCCTCTGTCTACTCTAAGCCGTCTTGAGCCTGTCCTGGATCAACCTCACATGCTCCTAGGACTCCTGAAACAAATCTTTACTATGTGGCCTAGGCTCCATAGACTCAAACGAACAAACTGGAGTGCGACAACGCCTACCATATAGGGATTCAAACGGGGCCATCTGAATGCTGGAATCGAGCTGTTGTTGTATGCAAACTCTGCCAAGGGCAAGAAATGGTCCCACTGACCTCCAAAGTCTATAACATAGGGCCGCAACATATCCTCAAGCACCTGGATAGTGCGCTCTGACTGACCATCAGTCTGTGGGTGAAATGTTATGCTAAGATCCACGCGGGTGCCCAATTCTCCCTGAAATGCTCTCCAAAAGCTGCAAGTGAACTGTGGGCCCTGGTCTGAGATGATCGAAACAAGCACACCATGAAGATGGACTACCTCTCGGATGTAGATACGAGCTAACCTCTCAGCATGGAACGATGTATGAACGGGTATGAAGTGTGCTGACTTGGTCAATCGATCCACGATGACCCAGATACTGTCAACACCTCTAGGAGGCCATGGCAACCCAACAACGAAGTTCATGGTGATGCGCTCCCACTTCCACCCAGGAATGGGCATCCTCTGCAACTCTCCCCCAGGCCTCATATGCTCGGCCTTAACCTATTGGCAACACAAACAACGGGACACATAATCTGAGATGTCTCTCCTCATACCGCTCCACCAGTAATGCTGCCTCAAATCACGGTACATCTTAGCTGTAACCGGATGAATAGAATATCTGGAATCATAGGTCTCGCTAAGGATCAGCCAGATCAATTCACCAACTCTAGGAACACACAATCGGCCAGCAAACCTCAAAACCCCATCTGAATCTTGATAGTCTGCCCGACATCACCTGCCAACACTCTATCTCTGAGTGCTATCAAAACTCATCCTCAAACTCGCGGCTACAGATCTGATCAAGCAGAGATGACTGAACCCCCACATAAGCTAATACTCTGCTAGAGTCTGAAACGTCAAGTCTGATCATCTGATTGGCTAAGGACTGAATGTCCAAAGCCAAGGGCCGCTCTGAAACAGAAAGGAAGGCTAGACAACCCATATTCACCGCCTTCCAGCTCAAGACCTCTGCTATCACATTCGCCTTGCCTGGATGGTAAAAAATAGAGAGGTCGTAGTCCTTCAGAAGCTCAATCCATTGACGCTGCCTCGAATTAAGATCCCTATGCGTCATAATATACTGAAGGCTCCTATGATCAGTGTACAACTCACAATGAACTCCATAAAGGTAATGCCTCTAGATCTTAAGCGCAAAAACTACCGCTGCCAACTCCAAGACATGAATGGGGTAGTTGCGCTCGTGCAGCTTAAGCTGCCTCGATGCATAAATAATAACCCGGCCCTACTGCATCATAACACAACCCAAACCAACGCCGGATGAGTCACAACAGACCGTGAAGCCCGCGCCCTCAACTGGAAGAGTCAATATATGAGCGGTTGTAAACAACTCCTTGAGCCTCAGAAAGCTCATCTCACACTCCTCCGACCACACAAAGGGGACATCATGGTGAGTCAACTGAGTCAAAGGTGCAGCTAGAGTGGAGAAACCCTCTACAAAGAGTATGTATTACCCTGCCAATCCGACGAAGCTCTGAATCTCGGTCACAGAAGTGGGCCTAGCCCAACCACCGATAGCCTCAATCTTCGCCGGATCCACCATAATGCCATCCTTAGACACCACGTGCCCCAAAAATGCTACAGACTAAAGCCAAAACTCGTACTTTGAGAACTTGGCATAAAGCCGATGATCTCTCAAAGTCTGGAGCACTATCCTAAAATGTTTTTCATGATCACGATGGCTCCGCGAGTATACCAAGATTTCATCAATGAAGACAATGACAAAGGAGTCCAAATACTGCCTGAATACTCGAGTCATCAAGTCCATAAATGCGGCAGGGACATTAGTCAACCCAAAAGACATCACCAGGAACTCATAATAACCATAACGAATCATAAAGGCTGTCTTAGAGATATCCTCTACTCTGATCCTCAGCTGATGATAACCGGACCTCAAGTCTCTCTTCGAAAACACCGCTGCTCCCTGAAGCTGGTCAAATAAATCATCAATACGAGGCATAGGATAACGGTTCTTCACCGTCACCTTATTCAACTGCCTATAGTCGATACACATCCGCATGGTGCCGTCCTTCTTCCTCACAAACAGGACTGGGCACCCCAAGGTGACACACTGGGTTGGATGAATCCTCTACTCAAGAGATCCTGAAGCTGATAGTGAGCTCCTTGAGCTATGCAGGTGCCATGCGGTACGGAGGAATAGCAATGGGACGAGTGCTCGGCTCCAAGTCTATGGCAAAATCAATGTCCCGATCTGGGGGTAGGCCAGGAAGGTCGGTGGGAAACACATCTGCAAACTCTCGGACGACAGGTACTGAATCGACTGTAGGGCCCTCCCTACTCACATCTCCAACATATGCCAAATATGCTAAGCATCCGCTGTCCACCAGCCTCTGAGCCAGAATACAAGAAATCACCCCAACTGGTGTGTGACTACAAGAACCCTGCCACACCACCGTCGGGATACCCGGAATAGCTAAAGTCATAGTCTTGGCATAACAGTTCAAGACAGCCTGATAAGGGGACAACCAATCCATAACCAGAATCACATCAAAGTCGACCATACACAGCACAACAAGATCGACCAGAGTGTCCTGCCCCTGAATAGACACCACACAGGATCTACAAACCTGATCCACTACTAAAAAATCCCCTACTGGTGTCTAAACACGCAAAAGGCACAAACAAGAGCTCAGGACTCACTCTCAATCGAGGCACACAATAAGCTGACACATAAGAATAGGTAGAACCTGGGTCAAATAAAGCTGAAGCAAACTCATGGCATAAGAGAACTGTATCTGTGATCACATCATCCGACGCCACGGCCTTTGCTCTAGCTGGAGCTGCATAAAAGTGGCCCTAGGTGCCTCTACTTCTCGCATCCACTCTACTGCCTGTCTTGCCTCCCTAGGGACCTCCCAAGAACCCTGTTGCTGACCTCCTCCTCTAGCTGGAGGTGCTACTGCCGAAACCGGTCTCGCTGCTTGAGTAGCTGGTAAGGCTGATCTAGATGAAGGGCACTCCCTGGTCCAATGTCAAAGCTCCCCACAGGTCAGACCAACGAACCTATGCTCTGATACCAATTTGTCACGACACATTTTCTCAAGTCATGATGGCGCCTATCAACCCACCTGTAGGCCAGCCAAAACCCTATCGCAAAACTAAACAGTAACAGAACTAAGGGTGGAAACTAATCCATAACAAAGTGGAAGCATACAATAAGAGCAATCACGAAAGCTGGAATGAACCAGACTAAATATATACAACTCCTCTCAAAGCCTAGAGGTCATAAGTATAGAACTACTAAAAAGAGTACAAGTCCCGAAAGTGGACTACTGAAACAACTGTCTCAAAAACAAAAAACAAGCGAAAATATATAAACAGAAGGAAACAGGTGATCCCAAAATGACAAGTGCTCACCCTAGTCTCCCGAACTGACAGCTCCCGGCCCGACCTCAATGCTGATAACTGGTGCTCAGACCTGCATCACGAAAACAGATGCAGAGTGTAGTATGAGTACCAAAACAACAGGTACCCAGTAGGCATCATAGGTCGATTGAGCAAGAAGGGTAAAAATAGGCAGATAAGATAGAATTAGCACAAACAGAGGTCAACAGAACAGGAAACAAAAAAGCTGAAAAGAAGCACAAAGAAATAACTAAAATAAACCCAGCGGAGCCCCCCATAAGACTCACTAGGCACACTCGTGCGCAAGTTTATATAAAACCTGAACGGACCCCATAAGTTCGACAGGTACACAGAAGAATTATTCTATAGAAATGAAGGAATAACAAACTACAGAACAACACCAGGGCCCCTCCCAATCGTTACCATCAGAACCCCGCTCAGTCATAAACATCATAAACCAGTTCAGTTATAAATATCAGAGCCCAGCTCAGTCATAAATATCATAGCCCAGCTCAGTCATAAATGTCAGAGCCCAGCTCAGTCATAGATATCACAGCCCAGCTCAGTCATAAATATCAGAGCCCAGCTCAGTCATAAATATCAGAGCCCAGCTAGTCATAAATATCAGAGCCCAACTCAGTCATCTAGAACTGCCGGACTCTAACCAAGCAACCTCAGTCTCGGACTGGCACAAGTAGCCCACACTCGACAGTCTAATGCTAGAAATACTGGTTCCACCGGATACGTCGGTCGTGTAGCTGGGACTAGTAGCCTATGCTCCACGGACTCGCACTGGAAATAATGGGCAACAATCGTGTAACGTCAGCTGCGGATCGGAGCGGGTAGCCTACCCCCGTCAGCCTAGTGCTGGAAATCTTGAGTGATAACCAAGTAACGTCTGCCACGTACTGGAGCCAGCCATCAAGAACCGAATAAGCCATAACAAAAATGCACCAAGAGACTAAACATCATGGGCCGTCGCCCCCACATATATACCAACCGAAGGCTCCAAGACTAACACAATCCAACCGACAATCGGTGCAACAATGGCATCTTCCGACAGCATCCCAAGAATCGCATCAATAAGGGGCAAAGAATTGTAAGGTTCGAAAGCCACGAAAACACCTATACTAAGGATCATAATCTGACCCTAGTCTGCTATATCACTCTATAAGGATCTAGTCCATCCGAAACGACGTCGGATTCATACTCAAGTCAACCAGGTACATGGGACTATGCCAATAATATCACAGCCTATTCTAAGGCAGAATCACAATAATCAGTCAATCATCAAACATATTCACCCGGATCCACTCATGCAACATCAGATAACCACCAACAGATACCCCACAGCATTCATATCAGCAAATCAAATCAACAGCCCAACCTATAGCATGATACTAACTCATAACAATCCAACAGTCAACTCTAAACAGAGGTAATCGGGGAACAAGGGAAACAATACTAACTAACCACCCAAGATTCACAAATATCAACCAGCGTTTAAAAAATCAGGCTCAGCCTAGAAAGAAGGGAAGTTGTAACCTACCAAAAAACTGATCACGCGCGCTCTAAGTCACTCAATTGGAGATTTCCCCTACCGAACGGCCTCAGACTGCTGCCACGCTACCAAAAATAGAATCACAGCGTCAATACGGTCGTTTAGACACCGAAATAAACAAATTCGGAGACAGACCAATTTTTGGGTCAAAATCGGGCAAAGTGGGACCCGCTCTGGATTTTCCGGAATTGACTCTGTCAAAAGGTCCCAAATCTTTCCCCCAACACTAATCCTAAATTAGATCACTCAATAGGGGTCGGATCCGCTCCTAACAACCAACAACAACAATTTACAAAACTTAACAAAAAAAAGCCAAATAGAGACTTATCCTCGATTTCATGCAAAATAAGGAGCACCCAATGACCCCCAACCTAAAACTCACTAAGCCAACAAAAATCCAAACACGTGGGACTTCGAATCACCCTAACGGTGCTCTAGAACTCGAGATATCGAAGTTTAAAATGAAGAAGAAATCATAACTTGATGGCAGCAGTTTCGAGCTGAATTTCACCTCAAATGAGGGTTCACCAACACTATGCGATCACTCCACCACGTAGACACAATCTCCACAATCATACAGGACTTCGAATCACTCAAATCGGAGCTCGGATGAGGGAGAAATCGCCATTTGAAAATGAGGGCTGAAAGGTGAAATTTTCTAGGTTATAAAACCCGAAACTGGTCGCTAAAAGTCTAAATTCTGGTCGCTAAAGGTCTGCACCAGCAATCAGATTTTTTTCTATTTTTCAAAGTCTCCGAACGGACCCTCGGAATTCGTTAAAGACCCGATGAAAATAAACCAGATATGCTACCCAAGTAAATTCGACATTCCGGACTCAATGGCGCAGTCGGAATTTCCATACGAGGTCGTTTCAACAAAAAGTGGGTCCCACACCCAAAGCGTCATTTTAGCCAATTCCTACCGGGGGCTTCAAAATTAGATCGGAAGCTCCCGGAAATTCTTGAAAGGTCGTTCTAGACCAAACTCGACATTCTGGAACTAACCGCGATGTCAAAATTTTCATCCGAGCGTATTTTCCAAGAATGTTGACCGAAGTCAACCTTTAACCAAATTTCGAAGGTTAAAGAGCTAACTGGCCCCAAAATCACACCAAAAACCCCAGGACTCTAGCAAACCATACTTCTAGCCTAATTTTACCGTTCTGGAGCTGATGGAACCGTCATAATTCCCATCTGAGGTGATTTACCTGATGTTATGACTGGAATCAACTTTTCAAGGTTGAAAAGCTCAAAAATAGGAAAACAGGCATAAAACCCAAACGAATGACCAGGCGACCGAACAATCAGTGTCAATAAGTCATAAATTACTTGGGGTCACTATAGGAATGCTCTAAACAACAAAAAGAAGGCATTAACACATAAATGACCTGGAGGGTCATTATAATACCAACACTATTTGCTGAAAAGGTTCGGATAGAATTAAAAGATAGGTTTGAGGGAAAAATTCCATATAACCAATTGACCTATGGTGACCTTATAAGTTTTATAAATATTACCGGATTAGAATTATGTACCGATATGAAACTTAAAAATCAGCTTAAAAGGGATAGTAAGATATCACAAATTGAACTAGAAAATTTTTGTGAAGATTTTGGTTATATTAAACTATCTGCTCCCTCAAAAGAGGCCTCTAAAAAAACTAAAAGGGTCCATAAGAAGGACCATAAATCGGAAAGACCCTGTAATTATAAAAAGAGTTTCAAAAAATCTAACCAAGACTATAGTAAAAATAGATTCAAATCAAACAGCAGTGACAGATGTTGGGCCTATGGAAAAATAGGACATCGGGATAAAGACTTCCCATCCACAAATAAAAAGAAAGATAAAATTAATATGTTAGAATTAGAAGAAGAGGTTAAGAATAAATTATATTCTCTATTAGAAGAGAAGGAAAATAACTCTTTCTCTGATGAAAGTTTTAGTGAAAACGATCAGCTAAATATAGCCTATAGCTCCGATAATAGTAAATCATTAGACCCTTGTGAGTGTGGTAGTGCAATTTGTACTTGCAAAGCCCATTCCTTAAATGTCATTACTAGTAGAAATAAAGAAACATTCTTTGATATGATAGATCATATTGAAGAGCCCGATTTTAAGAAAAAATATTTGATTGCATTAACAGATGTAGTTCTTGATAAACAATCTGATAACAAAACTATTAAACCTTTTGATATGACAAAGGTATTAAATAAATTTAAAGAACCAAAGCCTGAAACAACACTACAAAGTATTCAAATGGAAATAATACAGGTAAAAGATGAAATAAATGTTATTAAACAAAGACTTAACACTCTAGAAGTCAAATCAATTACCAATAAAATATTAAATAATCTACCACCTAATCAAGAACCAATACTCTATAAACCCGAACCTGGAGAAACATCAAAAGAAGTAGAGGCTCTTGAAGAACCTCTATCTAATTTAGGAATTAATGCAATTATAGACGTTAGAACGCAAAGCTACCACATACCTATTAAATTAGCTATAAATAAAAATTATGTCATCCATAAAATAGCATTATTTGATATAGGCGCAGATCCAAATTGTATTATTGAGGGATTAATTCCTAAAAAGTACCTAGATATAAGTACTATGCGTTATTCTCTACAACAGGGGAAAAGCTTTAAATAAATTACAAGCTACAGAAGGCACACATATGCAACGATGGAATTGAATTTATTAACGATTTATGATAACCAGGGATATAAATGAAGAAATAATATTAGGTATTCCTTTCATTACCAAGATAAACCTTATACTGCCCAATTAGATGGCATCCATACCACTATCTTAGGGAAAAATCTTATATTCCCCTACTTAAATACTATGTCAAAAGATGAGAATAAATTCATAAAAGATAAAGATATCATTAAAATAAATTTACTTTCACACCAAGAAAATTATTCAATAAAGATTATTAAACCTTCTACTTCTCCTAGATTTTGCTTAGCCTTCTTTGTTATAGCACTGGGGATTACCCAATTTCAAAATAATTTAGACAATGACGACATCACAGCTCAATATAATTTTTATAAAAAATTAATTGCAAAAAAATTACTTTCCAGTTGGAAAATATTACTATCCAACTTTGATTTTCAAATAAAGGGAGGAAATCTCCCAGAAATTTTTAAAAAAGGATTTTTCAGGGAAATAATGAGACCAGGAATAAGACCTTTGAGGCCCCCATTCCCGACGTTCAATCTCGAAGAAAAAATGAATAGACCCTTTTGTGAAGAAGATAGAACAAAATCACAAGATCAATATGCACATTTAGCAGAATATTCCCTTCTACCAAAATATGCCATATCTTTACCATTAAAAGAACCTATAACTAGTTCAACCAAGCTAAACCACTTCATTCGGTTTTTCGAGAAGATTCATCTTCCTCTATCAATAAAAATATTTCTATTAAAACAAAAGATAGTTACAAGATGAAAACCGCAGAGATATACCCTCAAGCAGATCCCCTTACCACTTCGCAGGAGAAGACTTCTACAAATAAAAAACAATTTGAGTTAACAGTCGCGCAGATATTGCCAATTACTGCTCTGGATAAAAAATATGGAAATTATGGAATTCCGAACTTATTAAAGCCTTGCTACACAAACTAAAATTATGTGGAGACGGAGGATCCCCTCAAAACCCGGAGGTATTATGAATTTATCCTAACAGATACTGATCCAGTAGAGATTGAGCACATATTTGAAGAAAATAATCCAGATAGTATACAATACTCGAAGTTCACGATTAAAAGAATTTTAAGCCCATTTGAGTGGTTTGTAGATCATCTACATACCCCTATTCTCCTATCAAAAGCTCATCGGCCCCAGACTTATAATTGGTATGATAAAAGGCAGCCTGGCATAATTTTATTTTTGTTAGGCCCAACACCCACACCTGGTTTATAAAATATTCAGAAGAAATGAAGAATGCAGTAATTCCCCGATAGTTTTACGAATGGCGGAGTAAATTCGGAGAAAATAAGCTGGTATTATCAACTCAACATCAAACACAGTTTGAAAAGTTTCAGGTGGAGCGAAATATATCTACCTTATCAGAAAATATTAAGTTATGCAAGTTCTTTATTGCCAAAAGGATTTCTTATATTCTCAGTTGGTCCTTCGACATTCATGAAATTGAAAGGATCAAGTATTTAAGCAAGACTATTAGAATTAAAGGATGGGCGCCAGCAGTCCGCAATAATAAGTTAGTATCAAGTCTATCACCACAGAAGGATTCTAGCCATTCCAAAGAAAAATTAAAAAGAAGGCTCGAAGAAGCCTTATTAAACCTCAACGCTGATACAAAATCTAAGCAGATAATGGAATTATTAGATACTGCTTCCTAACATGATGAGCCCGACAATGGAGATATGTTGGATCTACAAGGGATAGCACAAGCATATCTCCTCAATTAAAAAGGGAATTGCCAGCACTATTCAATAAGATATTCAAACAAAACAATCAAAAGGGTGGAGCCTATGCACCAAAATTTCATGCCACAAAGAGGTCAATGATACAAGTAACAATAAACAAGTTTCAATGCCACTTTATGATAAAATTTCAGAATATGTTAACATTTATTTATCAACAATTAAAAAAGCAGGTGGACCCCGTAGAAACCAAGAATTTATGCCACCAAAGGACAAAAGCCCAAACAATAAGAAGATACATGTTTCCAAGACTATTTCTCAACAAAATATTTTTCAAAAAAGGATATACACACAACAGATTCAACAATCAGCTATGTATACAAGTTTCAAGCTACGTGGAATAATTATTAGCCACGTATAGTTATTATTAGTTATGTGTAATAGTTAGTAGCTACGTGTAAAATAATAATGTATATTAGTGTATGCACACATGTAAAATAGAGAACATAATAAGTTAGATTACTCAAAACTTTTGAGGCCTATTTAAGGCTTTCAACTTGTATCTATAGGGGGCATTCAAAATCTTATGACTTTGAAAACCTCCCTACATTTCCCATCCTTTTCCCCAACATTTCTCCCATCAATGTTCTCTGTACTTTCCCTTAATCAATAAAAAGCTTTTGTAAGTACATCTTTTCTATACTACTATTTTCATTTAATGTTTTATAAGTTTTAGTTTTGTTTTAAATTTTAAGTTTACTGCTTCCTTGCTCTTTTTTCTTTTTAAGCTTGTTTAAATTTTACTTTTTCTTACTCCCTCCCGCTATTCTGCCCAATTTTACTTAAGATTCCGTCCCGGAACTAGGTACACCCTCTCTATTGACTTAGCCACTCCTACTCATACCGTTCCCGGCCAACTTTGCTCTGATACCAATGGAGGGTACGGACCGAGTTCCGGGATGGAATCTTAAGTGAAATTGGGCATAGTAACGGGAGGGAGTAAGAACAAGTAAAATTCAAACAATCTTAAAAAGAAAAAAGAGCAAGGAAGCATTAAACTTAAACTTTAAAACAAAACTAAAACTTATTAAACATTAAATGAAAATAGTAGTATAGAAAAGATGTACTTACAAAAGCTTTTTATTGATTAAGGGAAAGTACAAAGAACATGGATGGGAGAAATGAAAAAAGATGGTAAAATGGGAGAAAGTGTAGAGAGGTTTTCAAAGTCGTAAGATTTTGAATGCCCCCTACTGATATAAGTTGAAAGCCTTAAATAGTCCTCAAAAGTGCTAACTAATCTAACTTATTATGTTCTCTATTTTACATGTGTGCGTACACTAATACATATTATTATTTTACACGTAGCTACTAACTATTACACATAACTGATAATAACTATGCGTGGCTAATAATTATACCACGTAGCTTGAAACTTGTATACGTAGCTAATTGTTGAATCTGTTGTATATATATCCTTTTTGAAAAATATTGTGCTGAAAATAGTCTTGGAAACATGTATCTTCTTATCGTTTGGGCTTTTGTCCTTTGGTGGCGTAAATTCTTGGTTTCTGCGGGGTCCATTTGCTTTTTTAAGTGTTGATAAATAAATGTTATCATATGCTGAAATTTTATTATAAAGTGGCCTTGAAACTTGTTTATTGTTACTTGTATCATTGACCTCTTTGTGGCATAAAATTTTGGTGCATGGGGTCCACCCTTTTGATTATTTTGTTTGAATATCTTATTGAATAGTGCTGGAAATTCCCTTTTTAATTGAGGAGATATACTTGTGCTATCCCTTGTAGATCCAACATATATCCATTGTCGGGCTCATCATGTGAAGAAGCAGTATCTAATAATTCCATTATCTGTTTAGATTCCATAACAGTGTTGAGGTTTAATAAGGCTTCTTCGAGCCTTCTTTTTTATTTTTCTTTGGAATGGCTGGAATCCTTCTGTGGTGACGGACTTGATACTAACTTATTACTGCGGACTGCTAGCACCCATCCTTTAATTCTAATAGTCTTTCTTAAATACTTGATCCTTTCAATTTCATGAACGTCGAAGGACCAATTGATAATATAAGAAATCCTTTTGGCAATAAAGAACTTGCATAACTTAATATTTTCTGATAAGGTAGATATATTTCGCTCCACCTGAAACTTTTCAAACTGTGTTTGATGTTGAGTTGATAATACCATTTTATTTCCTCCGAATTTACTCCGCCATTCGTAAAACCATCGGGGAATTACTGCATTCTTCATTTCTTCTGAATATTTTATAAACCAGGTGTGGGTGTTGGGCCTAACAAAAGAAAAATTAAACCAGACTGCCTTATAATCATACCAATTATATGTCTGGGGCCGATGAGCTTTTGATAGGAGAATAGGGATATGTAGATGATTTACAAACCACTCAAATGGGCTTAAAATTATTTTAATCATGAACTTCGAGTATTGTATACTATCTGGATTATTTTCTTCAAATATATGCTCAATCTCAACTGAATCAGTATCTGACAAGATAAATTCATAATACCTTCGGGTTTTGAGGGGATCCTCCGTCTCCACATAATTTTGGTTTGTGTAGCAGGGCTTTAGTAAGTCTGGAATTCCATAATTTCCATATTTTTTATCCAGTAATTGGCAATATCTGCGCGACTGTTAACTCAAATTATTTTTTATTTGAAGAAGTCTTCTCCTGCGAAGTGGTAAGGGGATCTACTTGTGGGTATATCTATGAGGTTTTCATATTGTAACTATCTTTTGTTTGGATAGAAATATTTTTATTGATCGAGGAAGCTCAATCTTCTCGAAATACCGAATGAAGTGGTTGTAGCTTGGTTGAACTAGTTATAGGTTCTTTTAATGGTGAAGGTATGGTATATTTTGGTAGAAGGGAATATTTTGCTAAATGTGCGTATTGATCTTGTGATTTTGTTCTATCTTCTTCACAAAAGGGTCTTTTCATTTTTTTCTTCAGGATTGAACGCCGGGAATGGGGGCCTCAGAGGTCTTATTCCTGGTCTCATTATTTCCCTGAAAAATCCTTTTGTCAAAATTTTCGGGAGATTTCCTCCCTTTATTTGAAAATCAAAGTTGGATAGTGATATTTTCCAACAGGAAAGTACTTGTTTTGCAATTAATTTTTTATAAAAATTATATTGAGCTGTGATGTCGTCATTGTCTAAATTATTTTGAAATTGGATAATCCCCAGTGCTATAACAAAGAAGGCTAAGCAAAATCTAGGAGAAGTAGAAGGTTTAATAATCTTTATTGAATAATTTTCTTGGTGTGAAAGTAAATTTATCTTAAAGATATCTTTATCTTTTATGAATTTATTCTCATCTTTTGACATACTATTTAAGTACGGGAATATAATATTTTCCCCTAAGATAGTGGTATGGATGCCATCTAATTGGGCAGTATAAGGTTTTATCTGGGTAATGAAAGGAATACCTAATATTATTTCTTCATTTATATCCCTGGTTATCATAAAATCGTTAATAAATCCAATTCCAGCATTGCATATGTGTGCCTTCTGAAGCTTGTAATTTATTTTAAGCTTTTCCCCTGTTGTAGAGAATACCCGTGTAGTACCTATATCTAGGTACTTTTTAGGAATTAATCCCTCAATAATGCAATTTTGATCTGCGACTGTATCAAATAATGCTATTTTATGGATGACATAATTTTTATTTTCACTAATGTAATAGGTATGTGGTAGCTTTGCGTTCTAACGACTGTAATTGCATTAATTCCTAAATTAGATAGAGGTTCTTCAAGAGCCTCTACTTCTTTTGATGTTCCTCTAGGTTTGGGTTTATAGAGTATCGGTTCTTGATTAGGTGGTAGATTATTTAATATTTTATTGGTAATTGATTTGACTTCTAGAGTGTTAAGTCTTTGTTTAATATCATTTATTTCATCTTTTACCTATATTATTTCCATTTGAATACTTTGTAGTGTTGTTTCGGTCTTTTGTTCTTTAAATTTATTTAATACCTTTGTCATATCAAAAGGTTTAATAGTTTTGTTATCAGATTGTTTATCAAGAACTACATCTCTTAATGCAATCAAATAGTTTTTCTTAAAATCGAGGTCTTCAATATGATCTATCATATCAAAGAATGTTTCTTTATTACTCCTAGTAATGACATTTAAGGAATGGGCTTTGCAGGAACAAATAGCACTACCACACTCACAAGGGTCTGATGATTTACTATTATCGGAGCTATAGGCTATATTTAGCTGATCTTCATCGATAAAACTTTCATCAGAGGAAGAGTTATTTTCATTCTCTTCTAAAATAGAATATAATTTTTTCTTAACCTCTTCTTCTAATTCTAACATATTAATTTTATCTTTCTTTTTATTAGGCTGGGTAGTCTTTGGCCCGATGTCCTATTTTTCCACACCCCCAACATCTGTCACTGCTGTTTGATTTGAATCTATTTTTACTATAGTCTTGGTTAGATTTTTTGAACCTCTTTTTATAATTACGGGGTCTTTCCGATTTATGGTCCTTCTTATGAAACCTTTTAGTGTTTTAGAGGCCTTTTTTTAGGGAATAGATAGTTTAATATAACCAAAATCTTCACAAAAATTTCCTAGTTAAGTTTGTGATATCTTACTATCCCTTTTAGGCTAATTGTTAAGTTTCATATCGGTACATAATTCTAATCCGGTAATATTTATAAAACTTATAAGGTCACCATAGGTCAATTGGTTATAGGGAATTTTTCCCTCAAACCTATCTTTTAAGTTTATCCAAACCTTTTCAGCAAATAGTGTTGGTAAACCACTAATAAATTTTTCCTTCCAATAGTCATGATTACAGTCCTTCCGAATCATAACTTTATTGAGGAAAATATCTTTATACCACCTAAAATCATCTAACTTTGGACAAGATACTTTAGATAATATTTCTAAACTCCTATCTTGAAAGAATTGGGGTTCACCTACAAAGTGTTTAGCTATGCTATAAATTAAGCTGGCAGTGGCATCTTCCAATATTTGGTTTTCTATAGTTTGCCCTGCAGACTCAGTATTAATGATAGGGATAATAGTAGTAGCCTTTACAACTCTTTGTCTATTATCTTCGGTGAGGTAGTTGTCCCACCTATTTCTTAATGTTTCAGTAAAACCAGCTGTAATTAAAGTGGCAGCTTGTTTATCCGATAAATTTTTCATTTTGTATGACGTAATGGCCATACCCATTTCATGTAATTTATTATATATCTGATGTTCTGCGAGTCCATCAATATTCCACTTCACAATTTCACTCCCAAAGTGTGATGTATGGGAAAAAAATTCATTTTCTTCATACTGTATATCCGGAAAGGAGGGTCTCTTGTAGTAATTCTTTTTGATGGAATAATTGGAACCTAATTTATTTATTTCATTATCATCGGTTTTGGATAAAGTATTTATGGCATTATCGCTTGGAACCCTTAAATTGGATTTTAACTTTTCATTTATTATTCCTATAAGCTCATCTATAATTTCAAGTTTTTCTTGAAACTTTGGAAATTTATCTTTGGAGAATTCTGGTAATTTAAATATTGGGTGAGTTTCTAAATTTTTATTTTTATTATTGCAGGAAGAGGTTGGTTTATCCTGGAAGTCTGATTTATTATCAGCTTCTTAAAATTTGATTAGAGACCTCATAAAGTAGTTGATTTGTATAATTATTTTGTTTTAGTATTTTATTTATATCCTTATTTGTGGGATCACCTTTTGTGTCTACTATATCCATTTTAAAAGGTGAGGCGGTAATTATTTTACCTTCGATAGGTAAATTAATTTCTTCTAATGGAGGTATTGTAGACTCTATTACCTTATTGTTGGTAGTATACGACTTATGAACAATCATATTTAATGATTCCTTTTGGTCATCTAATTTTCCTGTGCATTCAAACCATTTAAAGAATTCTATATTACATCTTATTCTTTTCATATCCCTGAACCACTTATCTCTAAAGGCTAGCCTTTCTTTTAAAGAATATCTTTGTATATACCATTGTTTTTTAATGAAATATTCTGGACAAGTCCATAGTTTATCTAAGTATTTAATATCCGGTTCGAAAGTTTCAACGAATCTAATCATGCACAAGGAGTCTTTTACTTCTTGAATTTTACTAGTAGTGGTACTTGTGGACTTTATGGGCTTAGAATTTCTAAGTTTATATTCTACTTTGGGAATTGTTTCTGAGAAATCTACCCCTTTAATTTTCTATCTATGTCTTGTAAAGATTTTTCATCTTTTTCCCTGGTCGTGGAGAAAGAAGGTCTTGAAAATGACATCCTTCTACTTGAAGAGCCTTGACTACAAGATTGGGATCTTATTAATTTTAAATCTATTGATCCATCTTGAAATTGAATTACTTGGTCAATATTTGAATTTTCTTCTTCAATTTCTTGCTCCGTTATGGAGTTGAAATGCCAATCATCTTTTGTCAATACGTCATCCCATTTTATCATTTTTGGGAGAAAGGTATTATTATAGTTATGGTTGGCTTCCATAAGCATGGTAACTCCTTTATTACTTATCATTTTAGCCTTAGGGGCTAAGGTTGTTTTCATTAATCTATAATATACTCTATATATTATGGCTCTTTCTCTTGTATTAGCCTTACTATTAATATTTTTAGTTTTAACATTTAATGCTAATGTGTCTATTACGTTTTGATCATTAATAGCTATAGAATAATTAGGGTAACAATTAAAGTATACCGGGCCATTGTCAAGGTTACTTTGTAATACTGCTAATAATGAATCATCAAAATTTAATAATCTATTATCTCTTAAAAGAAGACATATGGGTACATCTAAACCCAATCTATATAATGGTTTAATAGCTACTTGGACAAGTCCTATGTGAAGAAATTTATAATTTTTCTTATACCTATTAATGTCGTTATCTTCTAATAATGTAATAGTCTCAATATTTTTATTAATGGCAATAGTAGACTCAGAAGTCTTAATATTATAATTTTTTATAAAATCAAAGTGTCTTGCTTTGTAAACCTTTTTAAAGTGTTCTTTTGGAATATTCCAATTTTGTAGATCACTTTCAATTTTTGCTATTTTATTATAGGTGGCAGAGATGTTAATACTATTTATATAATATTTTGATGTGTAGGTGAATTCATTTTTAAATGGATGGAGTATCTGGCGGAGAGAGGAACACTATCCTTGGGCTATACATCTACTTCAAAAGTTTCTTTTAAAATAATAAATTCTTTGTGTAGTAATTACTGTTACTTTTTTCACTAACCTTCTTTGATTTTATTCCTCTAGGCTTGGCTCTACGACATACACAGTCTGAGCTAATCCATCGGAAAAGTACGGGCTTGCCAACATCTAAACCGCGATTAACCGATTACCCAACTTCAAGAAATAAAACTAAGAACATAAGTGGAAGAAGAACAACAACTACCAAACTCCGAACTTATTATATCAACCACAACCTAAGTTTCGACGTTGTCCGCCCAAGGACAGCATAGGGACATAGCCGCTTCCACTTATGTTCTTAGTTTTATTCCTTAAAGTTGGGTAACCGGTTAATCGTGGTTTAGACGTTGGCAAGCCCGTACTTTTCCGTTGGATTAGCTCAGACTGTGTGTGTCGTATAGTCGGACCCGGAGGGTGTTCCCATCGCCAAGCCTAGAGGAATAAAATCAAAGAAGCCAGTGAAAAAAGTAACAGTAATTACAACTCAAAGAATTTATTATTCCGAGAGTAACCTTTAAAGTAGATGTATAGTCCAAGGATAGTGTTCTTCTCTCCACTAGTTACTTCATACTTTATAATTCCTTAAGAATTCATGTGTACTCTACCATCCGTAAAAGTTATAGAATATTTAATAATAACTACCATAAAAAATAACAAGATGATAAGTAATGATACTACTTTGGTAAAATCCATTAAAAGAATTGAGAATTCTATTGGCATGATTAGATCGGATGAAACTTTTGAACCAGATATTAGATATTTAGATAAACTATGGACTAGTCCAGAATATTCCATTAAAAAACAAAGGTACATACAAAGATATTCTTTAAATGAAAGATTAGTCCTTAGAAATAAGTGGTTCAATGATATGAAAAGGTTAAAATGTAACATAGAGTTTTTAAAATGGTTTGAATGCACAGGAAAATTAGACGACCAAAAAGAGTCGTTAAATATGATTGTTAATAAATGGTATACTACTAATAATAAGGTAGTTGAATCTAAAATTCCTTCGTTAGAAGAAATTAGTCTACCCATAGATAGTAGAATTGTTACTGCCTCACCTTTTAAAATGGATATAGTAGATACAAAAGGTGATCCAACAAATAAAGACATAAGCAGAATACTACAACAAAATGATTATACAAATCCACTGCTTTATGTAGTCTCTAACCAAATTCTTGAAGCTGATAATAAATCAGTTTTTAAGGATAAACCAAGTCCTTCCTACAATGATTAAAATAAAAAATTAGAAACACATCCAATATTTAAATTGCCAAAATTTTCTAAAGAAAAATTTCCCAGGTTTCAAGAGAAGCTTGAAATCATGGACGATCTTATAGAAATAATTAATAAAAAACTAAAATCCGACTTAAAATTTACCAATAATAAACTCATTAATACCTTATCCGAAAATTATAATAATGATATTAATAAATTAAGTTCTAGTTATTCCACTAAAAAGAATTATTAAAAAAAACCATCCTTTCCGGATATGCAGTATGAAGAAAATGAGTTTTTGTCTCATACTTCACATTCTGGGAGAGAAATAGCTTAATGGAATATTGATGCACTCGCACAACATCAAATATATAATAAGTTACATGAAATGGGAATGGCCATCACGGCCTATAAAATGAAAAATTTATCGGATAAACAATTGGCCACTTTAATTACAGCTGGGTTTACTGACACATTAAAAAATTGGTGGGATAATTATCTTACAGAAGATAATAGACAAGGTATATTAAATGCTACAACTATTAATCCAGTTATTAAGAATGAATCTTCGGGGCAAACCATAGAAAATCAAATCCTTGAAGATGCCACCACCACCTTAATTTATAATATAGCTAAACATTTTATAGGTGAACCTCAAATCTTTCAGAATAGAAGTTTAGAAATATTATCTAATTTATCTTGTCCAAAGTTAGATGATTTTAGATGGTATAAAGATATTTTCCTTAACAAAGTTATGATTAGAAAAGATTGTAATCATGACTATTGGAAGAAAAAATTTATTAGTGGTTTACCAATACTATTTGTTGAAAAGGTTCGAATAAAATTAAAAGATAGATTTGAGGGAAAAATTCCTTATAATCAATTAACCTATAGTGACCTCATAAGTTTTATAAATATTACCGGATTAGAGTAATGTACAGATATGAAACTTAAAAACCAACTGAAAAAGGATTGTAAAATATCACAAAAAGAATTAGGAGATTTTTTTCAAGACTTAAGATATACCAAATTATCTGCCCCTTCAAATAAAGTCTCTAAAAAAATTAAACAACGACGTAAATATTATAAGGATAAATATGACAAACCTCATTATTACAAAAGAAAATCTAGAAAGTCCAAACTAGATAATAAAGACAAAAGCAACACTGATACGTATTGGAACTGTGGGAAAATCAGACACCATGCTAGAAATTGTCAGGCCCCTAATAAAAAGAAGGATAAGATAAACATGTTAGAACTAAAAGATGAAGTTAAAAATAAATTATATTCAATCCTTGATGAAAATCAAACTAGTCCTTCTTCCTAAGATAGTCCTAGTGAAGATAACCAACTTAATATGAGATATACTTCGAACAGTAATAATTCAACGGACTGTGAATAAGGTGGTGCAACTTGCACTTGCCAAAATCACTCCATCAATGTCATTATCAGTAATAGTACAGAAGTTTTCTTTGATATGATTGATCATATCAAAGATCTGGATTATAAGAAAAAATATTTAATAGCAGTAAAAGAGATAATTCTTAATCAACAATCTGATAATCATACTATTAAACCTTTCAATATGACGAATGTACTAAATAAATTTAAAGAACAAAATTCTGAAACCACACTACAAGATCTTCAGATAGAATTAGTACATGTAAAAAGGGAAATTAAAAATATTAAACAAAAACTTAACACTTTTGAAGTAGAATCACTTGCTAATAAAATAGAATCTTTAGAAGCGCCTCTAGCGGCAAAATCAGGAATTAATACTATTGCAATAGTTAAAACACAGAGTTATCATATACCTATTACTTTAGTTATAAATAAAAATTATACCATCCATAAAATCGTATTATTAGATACTGGTGCAGATCAAAATTGCATCATTGAAGGAATTATCCCTACTAAGTACCTGGAAAAAAACACTTCAAGATTATTCTCCGCAACAGGAGAAAGACTTAAAATAAACTATAAGCTCCACAAGGGGCACATATTGTAATGACCCTCCAGGTCATTTATGTGTTCATGCCTTTTGTCTGTCGTTTAGAGAGTTCCTGTAGCGACCCCAAGTCATTTATGACTTGCTGGCACTAACTGTTCAGTTGCCTGATCGTTCCTTTGGGTTTTATGCCTGTTTTTCTATTTTGGAGCTTTTAAACCTTGAAAAGTTGATTTCGGTCATAACTTCAGGTAAACGACCTCAGATGAGGATTCAGACGGTTCCATCAGCTCTGGAGCAGCCAAATTAAGCTAGAAGTATGGTTTGCCCGAGTCCCGGGGTTCCCGGTGTGATTTTGGGGCCAGTTAGCTCTTTAACCTTTGAAATTTGGTTTAAGGTTGACTTCGATCAACATTCTTGGAGAACGCACTCGGATGGAAATTCCGACAGCGCGGTTAGTTCCAGAATGCCGAGTTTGGTCTAGGATGACCTTTTGAGAATTTTCGAAAGCTTCCAAGCTAATTTTGAAGCCCTCGGTAGAAGTTGGCTAAAATGACTCATTGGGTGTGGGACCCACTTTTTGTCGAAACGATCTCGTATGGAAATTTTGACGGCATCATTGAGTCCTGAATGTCTAATTTAGTGGGGTAGCATAAGTGGTTTATTTTTATCGGGTCCCGAATTCCGAGGATCCGTTCGGAGACTTTGAAAAAATAGAAAAATCTGGTGTTGCTAATGCAGACCTTTTGCGACCAGAAATTTTGCCTTTTAGAGACAAGAAATGGTTTTTAGCGACCAGTTTCGGGTTTTATAAACCAGAAATTTTAGCTTTCAGCCCTCATTTTCAAATGGCGATTTCTCCTTCATCCGAGCTCCGATTTGAGTGTTTCAATGTCCTGTATGATCGTGGAGATTGTGGCTACGTGGTGGAGTGATCTGATTGTGTTGGTGAACCCTCGTTTGAGGTGAATTTCAGTTCGAATCTACTGCCCATCATCTTTTTGGTGATTAATTTATGATTTCTTCATCATTTTAAAACTTCGATATCTCGAGTTCTAGAGCTTCGTTTTGGGTGATTCAAAGTCCCAGGTGCTCGGAATATTGTTGGCTTCGTGGGTTTTTGGTCATTTAGCATTGGGTGTCCCTCGATTTCCATGAATTCGAGTTGTAAGTTGCTTTCTTGGGCTATTTGTGTAAAGTTTTGTTTTTTGTTGTTGTTGGCTGTTTGGAGTAGATCAGAGCCCTGAGAGGTGATCCGTTTTGGGATTCAAGTTCATGGAAGGATTTGGGACCTTTTCACGGAGTCAATTATGGAAAATCCAGAGCGAGTCCAACTTTGCCCGATTTGACTCCAAAATGGGTCTATCTCCGATTTTGTTGATTTTAGTTTCTAAACGACCTTATTGACGTTGTGATACTATGCTTGATAGGTGGCAGCAGTACGAGGCCGTACGAAAGGGAAAATCTCCGGTTGAGTGACTTGGAGCGCTTGTGATCGGCTTTTTGGTAGGTTACGGCTTCCATTCCTTCTAGATTGAGCTTGAATACGTAAATTCTGGTTGATTTGTGTGAATCTATGGTGGGTAGCTAGTAATGTTCCTATCCTTATCCGATTTCTTTGTTTAGAATTGACTGTTGGGCTGTTTTGGGCTAGTATCATGCGGTAGATTGGGATGTTGACTCGGATTGTTGCTATTTGTGTTTTGGGTTATCTGTTGTTGCATGAGTGGGTCCAAGTGATTTTCTTCCGTGTTTGGTTGATTATTGTGATTTCGGCCTTAGAATAGGTTAAGGTAGTATTGCCTTAGTCCTATGCACATGTCGACTTGAGTATGTATCCGACTTCGATTCAGATGGACTAGATCCTTGTAGGCTACTATAGCAGACTTGGATCTGATAGTATGAGCCTTAGTTTAGGTATTTTCATGGCTTATGGATCTTTCGATTCTTTCCCCTCTATCTTTGCGTTTGCACCGATTGGCAATTGGATTGAGCTAGGCTAGGAGCTTTTGTTGATATCCTTGTGGGGGCTGCGGCCCATGATGTTTAGTCTGGCGTTGTGGTGTTGCTGTTAGCTTTATCCCATTCTGTGTTAAGGATTTTTGGTAGTGGATGTCGATCCACAGTGGCTTTGAATTGATTCGTGCATTATGATGTGATTGGGAGTGGGCGGCGACCCACGAACCTGAGTTAGATGAGATCCTCTTCGGAGTTGATATGTCCCGCACACTCTGTCTGGCAGGGCAGGGCCCCCGAGGGTGATAGCTAACTCACTTGGCTGGCATGGGCAGGGTCCCTGGAGTGATTAGCTGGCAGTGCACCTAGATATATGATTTTTGGGGTCCTCTTCGCAGTAGACATAACCCACGCGCTCGTCTTGCTAGGACAGGGCCCCCGATGTGTTAAAGGCTCACTCCCCTGGCATGGGCTGAGCCCCCGGAGTGATAGCCTATTGGGCAGTTGGGTATCAGGTTATGGTCGGCGTGCCCCCTCTTAACACTCAACTGGCTAGGTTCGTGCCCCCGGGGTGGCTTACAGCATTGGCGAATTGGTTTGGGGAGTCGGACTTGTGATTTGCTCTGTGTTGGGTCATTGAGGGGGTCGGTTTTTTGGCTTCCTTGATCCCATAGTTATAGCTCCTCTGTGTACCTGTCGGGCTTATGGGGGTCCGTTCGGGTATTATTTCAACTTACGCACGGGTGTGCTTAGCGGGTCTTATGGGGGACCCAGCTGGGTTTAGCTTAGCTATACTTAGTTTACTTTCCGCTTTTCTGTTTCCATTTTGTTGACCTCTGTTGTTGTTGATTCTATCTTGTCTGTCTGTTTCACCTATCTTGCTTAGTCGGCCTATGATGCCTACTGGGTATCTGTTGTTTTGGTACTCATGCTACACTCTGTATCTATTTTCGTGACGCAGGTCCGAGCTCCAGTTATTAGCGTTGAGATCGGGCCTGCAGCTGTCAGTTCAGGAGACTAGGGTAAGCACATGGCGTTTTGGGATTACCTGTCTCTTTCTGTATTTATCTTTTGGCTTGTCTTTTGTTTTCGAGACAGTTGTTTCTGTGGTCCACTTTTGGGATTTGTACTCTTGTTAGTGGTTCTGTACATGTGACTTCCAGGTTTTGGGAGGTGTCTCGTATATATTTAGTTTGGTTTCGTTTCAGCCTTTGTTTATGTGTCCTTATGGTGTGCTTCCGCTTGGGTTAGAATTAGTTTCCACTCTTAATCCCATTATTGTTAAGTTCTGGGATGGAGTTTGGCTTGCCTACTGGTGGGATGGTAGGCACCATCATGACTTGAAAAATCGGGTCGTGACACATATGTAATGACATAATTGGTTTTATCCATGATTTTATAATAGCTAATGACGAAAATGAAGAAATAATATTAGGTACTCCTTTTATAACCCAACTAAAACCATATACTGCCCAATTGGATGGCATTCACATCACTATCTTAGGAAAAAGGATTATTTTCCCCTATCTAAATAGTCTATCAAAAGAAGAAACTGAACAAATAAAAGATAAGAATATCTTTAGAATAAATCTACTTTCGCAACAGATTAACTATTTAAAGGAAGACATCAAGATAAAGCGAATTGAATCCTCTTTAAGAACCCTAGAGGTAGAAGCTAAAATTAAAAGCTTACAAGATGATATTGAACGAGAAGTTTGTTAAGATTTCCCTAATGCATTTTGGGAAAGAAAAAAACATGTTGTTGAATTATCTTATATTGCGAGATTTGATGAAAGGGTTATCCCCACTAAGGCGAAACCCATTCAAATGAAAGCGGAATTAATGAAATATTGTAAAAAAGAAATTAATGATTTACTTTCTAAAAATATTATTAGACCATCCAAATCACCTTGGAGTTGCTCGGCCTTTTATGTTAATAATAGTGCCGAAAAAGAAACAGGTGCCCAAGACTTGTTATCAATTATAAGCCTCTAAATAAATTATTAAAATGGATTAGGTACCCCATACCTAACAAACCTGATCTTCTTAAAAGAACTTATAAAGCTAATATTTATAGCAAATTTGATATGAAATCAGGATTTTGGCAAATACAAATCACCGAAAAAGATAAATATAAAACAACCTTCAATGTTCCTTTCGGACAATACGAATGGAATGTAATACCTTTCGAACTAAAGAATGCTCCATCTGAATTTCCAAATATCATGAATAATATATTTAATCAATATAGTCATATTTCTATAGTCTATATAGATGATGTCTTAATATATTATGAGGATATTGATCAACACTTTAAGCAACTTCAAACCTTTTTAAAGGTCGTTAAACAAAATGGCTTAGTAGTAAGTGCTAAAAAGATAAAATTATTTCAGACTGCTATTAGATTCCTTGGCCATGATTTATACCAAGGAACCTACTGACCCATTTGTAGAGCCATAGAGTTCTCGTCTAAATTTCTGGATGAATTAATAGATAAAACTCAGCTCTAGATATTCATAGGAAGTCTCAATTATGTTGCGGATTTTATTCCAAATATTAGACACATTTGTACGCCTCTTTATCAACGTCTTAAAAATAACCCAGTACCATGGGGAATAGAGTACACTAGTGCAGTCCAAAAAATTAAGTTAATAGTTCAGAAACTTCCATGTCTAGGTATACCACATCCCGAGGCTCTTATGATTGTCGATACCGACGCCTCGAACATGGGATACGGAGGCATACTTAAACAAAGAATTTTCGTAGGATCCACAGAACAATTAGTAAGATTCACTTCAGGGATCTGGAATGACACCCAAAAAAATTATAGTACTATTAAAAAGGAAATTTTGGCTATAGTACTCTGTATTTCCAAATTTCAAGATGATTTGATAAATAAATAATTTTTGTTAAGAGTGGACTGCAAAGCAGCCAAAGATGTTTTGCAAAAGGATGTTAAAAATCAAATTTCTAAACAAATATTTGCCAGATGGCAAGCTTTATTATCCAGCTTTGATTTTGAAATAGAATTCATAAAAGGAGAAAACAATTCTCTCCCTGATTTTTAACAAGAGAATTTTTACAGGGAAATAATGAGACTAGGAGTACCGAGAATACAGCCCACGAGGCTCCCACTACAGCCGTTCAAGCCAAAAGATAAAATGAAAAAACCTTTCAAAGAGGGCGATAAAAAATTAGAAAATCGCTACTCAGTTCTGGAAGAATTTCCATCCCTGCCAAAACCCAACTCCCTAACAATAAATGAACCCATGACTAGTAAACCAAGTCTTAAAGATAAACCCTCATCAACATGTATTTTTATCCAAACAAAAGATAGTTATGAAATGAAGCCCTCAGAAACATACTCGCAAGCAGTAGTTCCAACTACCCCGATGAAGAATAAAGAAAAGGTTACTCCGCCAAATAAAAAGGATTTTCCGATAACAGTTTTACAGGTACTACCGATCATGGCCCTTGACAAGGAATACGAAGGTTTTGGAGTATCGGATCTTTTGAAACCTTGTTACACCAATTGGAATTATGTGGAGGCTGAGGATCCACTGAAAACCTGAAGGAATTACAAATTTATATTAACAAATACTGATTCAGTGAAAATTGAGGATAAATTAGCAGACAACAATGATCCAGATAGTATTCAATTTTCGAGATTTACGATTAAAAGAATATTAAGTCCTTTTGAGTGGTTTGTAGATCATCTACATACCCCCATTCCCCTGTCAACATCTTATCGACCCCAGACATATTATTGGTATGATTACAGGGCGGCTTGGTACAATTTCATATACGTTAGGCCAAATACCCATACTTGGTTTGTTAAATATTAAGAAGAAATGAAAAATGCAGTGATTCCTAGATGGTTTTACGAATGGTGGAGCCAATTTGGAGGAAATAAGTAGGTATTATCACCACAATTTTTAATGCAGTTTGAAAAGTTCCAAGTAGAGCAAAATATCTCTACACTTCCGGAAAATATTAAATGGTGCAAGTTCTTTATTTTAAGAAGAATCTCTTATATTATTAGTTGGTCCTTCGATATTCATGAATTTGAAAGGATCAAATATCTGAGTAAAACTATAAGAATTAAAGGATGGACTCTGAAAGATCACGACGACAAGTTAGTTGCCGGCTCTTCATCACAAAGGAAATTTGACGTTTCAAAAGAAGAATTTAAAAGAAGGCTCAAAGAAGCCTTATCAATCTCAATAAAAATACAAACCATAAGAAGATAATGGAATTATTAGACACCGCATCCTCACATACTAGTGAGCAAAGTAATGAGGATATGTATCTCCTTCAATAAAGAAGAAAAAGTACCAGCTTATGTCAACAATTAAATAAACAAGTGGACCCCGCAAAAATGGACAAAGGTTAAAAAATAAGAAGACAACATGGGAAAGACTATGTTGATTATTTCAGCAAAGATTTGCATGTTTCCAAGAAGACTACTTTTAGTAAAGATATATCTTCAAGGATATACATGCAGCAAAATTCAAAGAGTATACATGTTTTCTAGCCATGTGGCATATTTATCAGCCACGTATCAGTTATGTGTAATAGTTAGTAGCTACATGTTAAAATAGTAGAGTGTATTAGTGTACTCTCACATGTAAAATGGATAGCGTAATAAGTTAGATTAGTTAGCACTTTTGAAGCCTATTTAAGGATTTCAACTTGTATCAGTAGGGGGCATTCAAAATCTTACGACTTTGAAACCTCTCTACACGTTCTCCCATTTCCCCCATCTTTTCCATTTTCCAATCCATATTCTCTCTTTCCCTAAATCAATAAAAGTTTTATTGTAAGTATATTCTCTCTACTTATTTTCATTATATGTTTTTATGTTTTAAAATTTAAGTTTGTTTTACTGCTTCCTTGCTATCTCTTTCTTTAAAGTTTTGTTTTAAGCTTTTGTTAACTTTTGCTTGTTCTTGCTCCCTTCCGTTACGCTGCCCAATTTTCCTTAGGATTCCGTCCCGGATCTCGGTTCGTCCCCTCCATTGGTATCAGAGCCAAGTTGGCCGGGAAGGGTATGAGTAGGAGAGGCTAAGTCCCTACACTGTCCTTGGGAGGACAGCGTCGAAACTTAGGTTGCGGTTGATATAATAAGTTCGGAGTTTGGTAGTTGTTGTTCTTCCACTTATGTTCTTAGTTTTATTCCTTAAAGTTGGGAAACTGGTTAATCTCAGTTTAGACGTTGGCAAGCCCGTACTTTTTCGATGGATTAGCTCAGGCTGTGTGTGTCGTAGAGCCGGACCCGGAGGGTGTTCCCGTCACCAAGCCTAGAGGAATAAAATCAAAGAAGGTTAGTGAAAAAAGTAACAGTAATTACTACACAAAGAATTTATTATTTTAAAAGCAACTTTTGAAGTAGATGTATAGCCCAAGAATAGTGTTCCTCTCTCCGCCGATACTCCATCCATTTAAAAATGAATTCACCTACGCATCAAAATATTATAAATAGTATTAATATCTCTGGCACTTCTAATAAAAGAGCAAAAATTGAAAGTGATCTACAAAATTGGAATATTCCAAAAGAACACTTTAAAAAGGTTTATAAAATAGGAAACTTTGATTTTATAAAAAAATATAATATTAAGACTTCTGAGTCTACTATTGCCATTAATAAAAATATTGAGACTATTAAATTATTAGCAGCTAACAACATTAATAGGTATAAGAAAATTATAAATTTCTTCACATAAGACTTGTCCAAGTAGCTGTTAAAACATTATATAGATTGGGTTTAGATGTACCCATATGTCTTCTTTTAAGAGATAATAGATTATTAAATTTTGATGATTCATTATAAGCAATATTACAAAGTACCCTTGCCAATGGCCCGGTAGACTTTAATTGCTACTCTAATTATTCTATAGATATTAATGATCAAAACGTAATAGACACATTAACATTAAATGTTAAAACTAAAAATATGAATAGTAAGGCTAATACAAGATAAATAGCCATAATATATAGAGTATATTATAGATTAATGAAAACTACCTTAGCCCCTAAGGCTAAAATGATAAGTAATAAAGGAGTTACCATGCTTATGGAAGCCAACCATAACCATAATAATATCTTTGTCCCAAAAATGATAAAATGGGATGACGTATTGACAAAAGATGATTGGCATTTCAACTCCATAACGGAGCCGGAAATTGAAGAAGAAAATTCAAATGTTGACCAAGTAATTCAATTTCCAGATGGATAAATAGATTTAAAATTTATAAGATCCCAATCTTGTAGTTAAGGCTCTTCAAGTTGAAGGATGTCATTTTCAAGACCTTCTTTCTCCACGACCAAGAAAGAAGATGAAAAATCTTTAGAAGACATAGATAAAAAATTAAAGGGGGTAGATTTCTTAGAAACAATTCCCAAAGTGCAATATGAACTTAGAAATTCTAAGCCCATAGAGTCCACAAGTCCCACTACTAGTAAATTTCAAGAAATAAAAGACTCCTTGTGCATGATTAGATCTGATAAAACTTTCGAACCGGATATTAAATACATAGATAAACTATGGACTTGTCCAGAATATTCCATTAAAAAACAATGGTATATAGAAAGATATTCTTTAAAAGAAAGGCTAGCCTTTAGAGATAAGTGGTTCAGGGATATGAAAAGAATAAAATGTAATATAGAATTCTTAAAATGGTTTAAATGCACCGAAAAATTAGTTGACCAAAAGGAATCATTAAATATGATTGTTCATAAGTGGTATACTACCAACAATAAGGTAATAGAGTCTACAATACCTCCATTAGAAGAAATTAATTTACCTATCGAAGATAAAATAATTACCGCCTCACCTTTTAAAATGGATATAGTAGACATAAAAGGTGATCCCACAAATAAGGATATGAACACAAAATAATTATACAAATCAACTACTTTATGTGGTCTCTAATCAAATTTTAAGAGCTGATAATAAATCAGACTTCGAGGATAAACCAATCTCTTCCTGCAATAATAAAAATAAAAATTTAGAAACTCACCCAATATTTAAATTACCAGAATTCTCCAAAAATAAATTTCCTAAGTTTCAAGAAAAACTTGAAATTACAGATGAGCTTATAGGAATAATTAATGAAAAGTTAAAATCCAATCTAATGGTTCCAAGCGATAATGCCATAAATACTTTATCCAAAACCGATAATAATGAAATAAAGAAATTAGGTTCCAATTATTCCATCAAAAAGAATTACTACAAGAGACCCTTTTCCAGATATACAGTATGATGAAAACGAATTTTTATCCCATACATTACACTCTGGGAGTGAAATCGCGGAGTGGAATATTGATGGACTCGCAGAACATCGGATATATAATAAATTACATGAAATGGGTATGGTCATTAGAGCATACAAAATGAAAATTTTATCGAATAAACAAGCTGCCACTTTAATTACAGCTGGTTTTACTGGCACATTAAAAAATTGGTGGGACAACTACCTCACCGAAGATTATAGACAAAGAGTAGTAAATGCTACTACAATTATCCCTATCATTAAGACTGAGTCTGCAGGGCAAACTACAGAAAACCAAATATTGGAAGATGCCACTGCCAACTTAATTTTTAGCATAGCTAAACACTTTATAGGTGAACCCCAATTCTTTCAAGATAGGAGTTTAGAAATATTATCTAATCTATCTTGTCCAAAGTTAGATGATTTTAGATGGTATAAAGATATTTTCCTCAACAAAGTTATGATTCGGAAGGACTGTAATCATGACTATTGGAAGAAAAAATTTGTTAGTGGTTTACCAACACTATTTGCTGAAAAGTTTCGGATAAAATTAAAAGATTGGTTTGAGGGAAAAATTCCCTATAACCAATTGACCTATGGTGACCTTATAAGTTTTATAAATATTGCCGGATTAGAATTATGTACCGATATGAAACTTAAAAATCAGCTTAAAAGGGATAGTAAGATATCACAAACTGAACTAGGAAATTTTTGTGAAGATTTTGGTTATATTAAACTATCTGCTCCCTCAAAAGAGGCCTCCAAAAAAACTAAACGGGTCCATAAGAAGGACCATAAATCGGAAAGACCCCCTAATTATAAAAAGAGGTTCAAAAAAATATTACAAGACTATAGTAAAAGTATATTCAAATCAAACAACAGTGACAGATGTTGGGGCTGTGAAAAAATAGGACATCGGGCCAAAGATTGCCCAGCCCCTAATAAAAAGAAAGATAAAATTAATATGTTAGAATTAGAAGAAGAGGTTAAGAATAAATTATATTCTATTTTAGAAGAGAATGAAAATAACTCTTCCTCTGATGAAAGTTTTAGCGATGATGATCAGCTAATAAAGCCTATAGCTCCGATAATAGTAAATAATTTGACCCTTGTGAGTGTGGTAGTGCAGACTCTATTATTTTATTGTTGGTAGTATACCACTTATTAACAATCATATTTAATGATTCCTTTTGGTCATCTAATTTTCCGATGCATTTAAACCATTTAAAGAATTCTATATTACATCTTATTCTTTTCATATCCCTGAACCACTTATCAATAAAGGCTAGCCTTTCTTTTAAAGAATATCTTTGTATATACCATTATTTTTTAATGGAATATTCTGGACAAGTCCATAGTTTATCTAAGTATTTAATATCTTGTTCGAAAGTTTCCGCGGATTTAATCATGCACAAGGAGTCTTTTACTTCTTGAATTTTACTAGTAGTGGGACTTGTGGACTTTATGGGCTTAGAATTTCTAAGTTCATATTCCACTTTGGGAATTGTTTCTGAGAAATCTACTCCCTTTAATTTTTTATCTATGTCTTCTAAAGATTTTTCATCTTCTTCCCTGGTCGTGGAGAAAGAAGGTCTTGAAAATGACATCCTTCTACTTGAAGAGCCTTGACTACAAGATTGGGATCTTATAAATTTTAAATCTATTGATCCATCTGGAAATTGAATTACTTGGTCAATATTTGAATTTTCTTCTTCAATTTCTAGCTCCGTTATGGAGTTGAAATGCCAATCATCTTTTGTCAATACGTTGTCCCATTTTATCATTTTTGGGACAAAGGTATTATTATGGTTATGATTGGCTTCCATAAGCCTAGTAACTCCTTTATTACTTATCATTTTAGCCTTAGGGCTAAGGTAGTTTTCATTAATCTATAATATACTCTATATATTATGGCTATTTCTCTTGTATTAGCCTTACTATTTATATTTTTAGTTTTAACATTTAATGTTAATGTGTCTATTACATTTTGATCACTAATATCAATAGAATAATTAAGGTAAGAATTAATGTATACCGGGCCATTGGCAAGGTTACTTTGTAATACTGCTAATAATGAATCATCAAAATTTAATAATCTATTATCTCTTAAAAGAAGACATATGGGTACATCTAAACCCAATCTATATAATGGTTTAGCAGCTACTTGGACAAGTCCTATGTGAAGAAATTTATAATTTTTCTTATACCTATTAATGTCACGACCCAAAACCGGGTGTGATGGCACTTGTTCTATCCCACCAAGACAAGTCAGCCTAAACCCAACAAGCGGAAGAAATAACAGTAGTAGCGAAAGAAATAAACAAAAACGGAAGACTTCATCTATTAAACCAAACCCAAGATTGGTTGTCTCATGTACAAGCCTTTATTATAGAATTCGAAACAAAACTTCAAGTCTCAATGTTTGTGTCTCAAATAGAACAAACATAAATAAAAAGGCCGGAGAGGGATTGCCGGCATCAACAGCTACCTCTCAAGTATCCTCAACGAGCCTCGAAGAGGGGAAGAGAAGCTAGATTACGGTCCTGGCTCGGGTCCTACACAAGTGTAGAAGCAAGGGTGAGTACCAAACAACACGGTACTCAGCAAATCAACAACTAAAACAAAGAAAAGCTAAGAGAATCACGAAACTCCGACTTCCAACCGAACCTCCAATAACTACAACCGGTACATAAATTCAGTACAACCTAACAGATTCTCATATCATTGATCAACTAATACAAATCAACAATAGATCCTCAACAAATCAATGATATACCCAAAAATGGTCCACAATAGTTCAATAACAGTCCACTAACAAATCAACAAGGAAGTTCAACTCAAATATCAACGAGTCATCTAAGAATCATAAGGCACAACATAGCACCACAATAGCAAGGATCAGACAATACAATGCAATGCAATGCCATATCATGAATTCATGTCTGTCCTATGATACACATCCGCTGAATCTCAGACTGGAGCCCATGGGGGCCACACTTGACCATGTATCCGCCAAAAACTACCTCGGTACCTCATATCGCTGGCGGAAACCTCGGCATCACATATCACTGGGAAAAACCTCGGCATCTCGTATCGCCTACAGAAACCTCGGCATCTCATATCGCCAGCAGAAACCTCGGCATAACACACCGCCAGTAGAAACCTCGGCATAATCATCACTGGCGTCACATGGACCATATATCATCAAGAGTCTCATCATAGTGTCTCAGAACCAATGCACACAAGCATGTTCACACAAATAATGACAGAAGGATAGTGTTCACAATCACAACGCAATTCATATCAAGATAAATCATGTCACACTATCATCAACATATCAACAACAACAGTCAATATCTCAATATCCTCAATATATATATCGATGATGTCAATTGCCTAGTCTCCATTTCTCTACCCTTTTCATCGCAAGAAGGGTCAATCGCTTAGCGAAAGTCTCAAGTCTAGTCCCATAATCAACAATGAGCAAAAGACAGGTTCAACATAATCATAATCGCATCGAGATTATCATGGCAACACATCAATCTTTCAACAATATCAAGTCTATGGCACAATCACACTTTGGCCTTTTACATAGCACACAAGCTATTTTATTAACCCCGCCGGTATTATTAGATTGATTCATGCAAGAACTCACCCAATACCTCAATCCCATTACTCCCCAATGCAATCAAGTAAGGAAATCGAGATTCTAAGAATTTACAAGGTTTTAAGAGTTCACTTGCCTTTAACGAATTTGAATCAACCAACAATCGGAGCTTTTCCCTTCTGTGAGCAATCCAAATCAACACAATCTATTCACAAACAAAAATCCAATCACAATTCGGGCCTATCAAGACCATGAACACGAAATTCGGAAGAAATAGATGGAACAACCCCAAACTCAAATTTTGAAAATGGAACTCGAATCCGGAATTTCTTTCATAAAACTCATCCTCAATATCATAGGAACTCAACGGTGAAATCCATTTGGAAAACGGAGCTCAAATTTGCTCACAATCATCAATTTTTCTCAAATTTTCGGAGTTCCATTAAAACCCCCAAAAACACACTTAAAATCCCAAATTCCGATTCAAAATCATGATATAAACATTGGGTAATCAAAACAAAGGGTTAAAAACACTTACCCACACTGATTCCCAAGAATTTCTCCTTCAAAAATCGTTCAAGAAGCTCCAAAATCATGAAAATGGGACATTTCCCGATTTTACACTGTTCAGGTAAAAAATGACCTCCGCGAACACGGAGACCAACTAAACAAAACTCTGCCAACACGGGACTCCCTTCGCGAACGCGGAGACCAACTCAAAGCTGAAGTCCCCACACTCCAGGAACGCGGGCCCAACTCCGTGAACGCGGAGGCCACCAGCCTTGCCCTCCACGAATGCGAGAAACAACCCTCCGCGAATGCGGAGGCCAAGAGTCCTGGCACCAGATCCAGAAAACAACACCTCTAAAATTTCTAAATGGACTCTCGGGATATGTTCGGAACCCCGTGCACACAAACCAGATATGCAACCCCACTAAACTCGACATTCCGAACTCAATGAAACTATCGGATTTTGGGTTCGAGGTCTCCTTGACCCGGAACCCGATGAAGCACCTCAAAACTAACTGATGCCTCAACAACTCAAAACAAGCTCGGGACCCTCTAAAAATCAACCAAGGCCACCCCTAGGCCTAAAATCATCCCTCGAATCCAACGGAGTTGTCAGAATCGACATCGGAGCATCGGATCTCCGAATGTTGACTAAAGTCAACCATATGATCAAATTTCCACAATTTTCCAACTTAGGACCTCAAATCCTCAAAACAACCCCAAAACTGACCCTGTCAACTCTTCTAGGCCAAAATCCACATTCCGGAACTGATGGAATCGGCAGAATTCACATTCGAGTCCTGAAACTCCGAATGACCTCTAAAACCACAAATTGGCAACTTAAGCCTTCAAAATTCAAAACTTTTCAAAACTTCATTTTAACTCAAACTTTCACACAACCAACTTCGAAAACATTTCAAACATGACCCGGGCCAACTGCGGGAGGAGCAAAATAGTCATTTTACAAAAATTACCAAAATTGACCTTCAGGGTCATTACATTATCCACCACTAAAAACCATGTTTGTCCTCAAACATAAAGTAAAAGAAAGTACCTTAAGCCTCGAAAAGCTGAGGATATCTGGCACGCATATTAGACTCGGTCTCCCAGGTAGCCTCTCCAGCTGAACGGTGACCGTACTGCACATTAACTGTAACAATCTCTTTTGTCCTAAGCTTACGAACCTGTCTATCAAGAATAGTTGTAGGCTCTTCCTCAAAAGTCAAATCAGGACCCAACTCTAAGAATCAAGGGCAATCACATGCGACTCATCCAGGATGTACTTCCGTAGCATAGAGACGTGGAACACGGGATGCACCGCTGACAAGCTAGGTGGTAGGGCCAACCTATAGGCCACCTCACCCACCATGTCTAAGATCTCAAATGGGCCAACGAACCTAGGGCTAAGCTTTCCCTTCTTTTTGAATTGCAAACACCCTTCATGGGTGATACTCGGAGCCAAACATCGTCTCCCTCCATGAACACAAGATCACGAACTCTTCGGTCGGCATAACTCTTCTACCAACTCTGAGTGGTCAACAACCTACTATGAATTACATGAACCTGATCCATGGCATCTCTAAGCAAGTCAGTGTCTAAGGAATCCATCTCCGCCGAATCAAACCACCCAATCGGTGATCTACACCGTCTGCCATACAAAGCCTCAAATGGAGCCATCTGAATACTGGAATGATAACTGTTGTTATAGGCAAACTCCGCTAGGGGAAAATGCTGATCCCACGTAGCACCAAAGTCAATCACACAAGTATGGAGCATGTCCTCAAGCACTTGAATAGTGAGGTGAGGTGAACTGTGAGGTGAAAGGCTGTGCTCATGTCTAGCCAAGTACCCAAACCATGTTGTAAAGCTCTCAAGAAATGTGAGGTGAACAAGGAACCCCGATCCGAGACTATAGATACCGGCACTCCATAAAGTCTAACTGTCTGACTCATATAGAGCTGGGCTAACTTCTCCGATGTATACTTCACCCAAACTGGAATGAAATGAGCGGCTTTAGTCAGCCTATCAACAACCACCCAAATAGAATCATAACCACCCACGGTGGTAGGCAACCCACAGCAAAGTCCATAGTGATCCACGCTCCCACTTCCAAGTAGGAATGGCATCCTCTGGGACACACCTCCTAGCCGCTGGTGCTCACACTTGACCTGCTGACAGGTAAAACATCTAGACACAAAGTCCGCAGTATTTCTCTTCATACCACACCACCAGTAGTGCTAACTCAGATCATGATACATCTTTGCTGTCCCCGGATGGATAGAATATCTAGAGCAATGAGCCTCCTCTAGAATCAGTCTAATAAACTCGCCCACCTTGGGCACACAAATCTGACCTCTGATCCTCGAAACTCCATCGGAATCAAGTGTAGCCTCCTTGGCTTCACCTCTCCTCACCTTATCTTGAATGAGACACAACTTTTCATCCTCGAACTGGTGCTCACGAATCTACTCAACAAAGGAAGAGCGGGCCTCAATGAATGCAATCAAACCACCGCCCTTCTTCGAAACCTGCAAATTGACAAAATTATTGGCTAACCTCTGAACATCTCTAGCCAAATGCCTCATATCAACACTAATCGCGGTGAGACTCCCCATACTAGGAGCCTTCCTACTCAAAGCATCGGCCACCACATTGGCCTTCCTAGGATGGTACAGAATAGTCATTTGGTCTTTCAGTAACTCAAGCCACTTGCGCTGCCTTAAGTTCAGATCCCTTTGACTGAAAATGTACTGAAGACTCCGATGATCGGTGAAGACCTCACAATGAACCCCATACAAGTAATGCCGCCACAACTTAATCACAAACACCACCGCGGCAAGCTCTAAATCATGAGTAGGGTAGTTCTTCTCGTGAGCCTTCAACTGTCTAGAAGCATAGGCAATAACTTTCCCCTTTTGCATTAACATACTCCCAAACCAACTCCGGCGGCATCACAATATACAGTAAAACCCACACCCTCCTCGGGCAAGGTCAATACAGGAGCAGAAGTCAACAAAGCCTTGAGCTTTTGAAAGCTCGCCTCACACAGATCGGACCAATGAAAATCCACAATCTTCTGAGTCAATCTCGTCAATGGCGCTGCAATGGTGGAGAAACCCTGCACAAACTGTCGATAGTGACCTGCTAGCCCTATGAAACTTCGAATCTCAAAAGGAGTAGTAGGCCTTGTCCAACCCTTTACTGCCTCGATCTTGGCTGGATCAACCCGAACACCCTCCTTGGACACCACGTGTCCCAAGAAAGCCACAGACTCAAGCCAAAACTCACACTTGGAGAACTTGGCGTACAATTTGTACTCCCTCAAGGTCTGAAGTACCGCTCTCAGATGACGGACGTGATCCTCCTCGGTTTGGGAATATATCAGGATATCATCAATGAACACAATCATGAAAGAGTCCAAATACGGACAGAACACTCCGTTCATCAACACCATAAATGCTGCAGGTGCGTTAGTCAACCCGAACGACATCACCAAGAACTCATAGTGGCCATAACAAGTCCGAAAAGCTGTCTTAGGAATATCAGATGGCCTAATCTTCAGCTGGTGATAGCCAGACTTCAAATCAATCTTAGAGAACAACGCCGCACCCTGAAGCTAATCAAATAAATCATCAATGCGAGGAAGGGGATACTTGTTCTTGACAGTTACCTTATTCCACTGTCTATAATCAATGCACATCCTCATAGAACCATCTTTCTTCGTAACAAATAGAATCGGTGCACCCCAAGGCGAAACACTAGGGCAAATAAACCCCTTACTCAACAAATCCTGCAACTGATCTTTCAACTCCTTCAACTCAGCCGGAGCCATTCGATACGGGGCAATAGAGATGGGCATACTGCCTGGCTCCAAGTCAATAGCAAAATCAATGTCCCTATCCGGAGGAACACCAAGAAGATCAGTAGGGAACACATCAGCAAACTTCTGAACCATAGGAATGGACTCCATGGGAGGTGGCTCAACACTAGTATCCTGATTAAAGGCCAAATAGGACAAACACCCTCTGTCAATCAATCTCTATGCTCGAATGTAGGAAATCACCTAACTAGGGTAAGAACCACTAGTACCATTCCACTCAACCCTTGGAACACCAGGCATCGCTAGGGTGACTGTCTTAGCATGACAATCAAGAATCACATGATAAGGAGAAAGCCAATCCATCCCCAAAATCACATCAAAATCCACCATCTCCAGAATAATCAAGTCTACCCAAGTGTCGTACCCAGCCAAAGAGACAGGACAGGATCGATACACTAGATCCACCACTAAGGGCTCACCCACGGGTGTAGAAACATGCACAGGCACAAGCATACGATCACATAAAAAATCAAACTCAGATGCAAAGTAGGCAGACACATAGAAGAAAGTAAACCCTGGATCAAACAAAATAGAAGCAGGTCGATGGCAAACTGGAACAATACATATGAGGAATGCATCAGAAGACTCAGCCTCGGGTCTACCTAGAAAAGCATAACACTGAGCCCCTCTACCACCACCAGTCTAAGCTGAACCTCTGCCACCACGCTGAGTCACAGCTCCACCACCTGAAGCTCTACCACCCCTACCAGCTGACTGACCCCTGCCCCGACCTCTTGCCGGAGGCACTGAATCTCTCTCTGGAGCTACAGAATAAGTACGCTGGGGCCCTGAATGAGTATGAAGAGGACACTGTCACATCAGATGACCCAGATCTCCACGAGTAAAGAAAGACCTTGAAACAGTGATCTGCTGAGATGATCCCAATGAAGTACCACGGCCACACTAGCAAAAACCATGAGAACCACGGGACACCTGTCCCCCCTCGGCCGCTGGCATGGAAGCCTGAACCGGACTTTGACGCTGAAAGGAAGTACCACCTCTCTGAGAACCCTTGCCTCAAGACGAGGCACAAAAAAACTTACCACTAGAACGAGCCGTCTTGGAGTCTCAAAACTCCTCTCGAACCATCAACTCTGCCTCCCTGGTAATACTCACAATGGACTTGAAGGAAGCACCCTCAAGGGATGATCTAAACACATACGATCTGAGGGAGAAGTTCTAACCCCTCATAAACTTGCGGACCCTCTCCTCCTCATCAGAGATCACAGACGCGGCATAATGAGACAGCTGACAGAAATGCACCTCATACTCGGCAACTGACATGCTGCCTTGAGTCAAGCTCTCAAATCTCAGCCAGCTCTCCTCACACACACTCCAAGGTATGAAACGATCATGAAAAGCACTGGCGAAAGTATCTCACTCAACCGGACGAGACCCTACCAAAAAGGACTCCGCCCAAGACCTCCACCACTCCCTAGCTGACCCACGGAGCTGAAGAGAAACTAAACGGACACCCCTAGCATCTACCATCCTCAATATCCCAAGCATCTCGCGGCACAAAGTAAGAAACTCATGAGCATCATCACTCTTACCACCCTGAAGCAGGAGTGGTCTCATCTTCTGAAACCTCTCATAACACTTCAGGTCCTCTACCATCAAAACCATATTCGAATCCTCCTACGCACCAACAACAGCCACTGGAACCAAAGGCGGCTGACCCATCGGATCGTGAACAATGGGAACGTGTTGCTGCTCTGGGGTCTGTGCCCCTACTCTGGTCTGTGAACCTTGAGGCGTGCCTGCAACACCTGGAGTAAAACTCTCCATCACTCTCAACATCCTCAATAAGGTCTCCTAAAAGAATGGTACTGAGAAACCTCGAGGGGCCTGATCATGACAAACCTCAACCTATGGCTCTGGAGAAGCCTCTCGACCACGACCTCTAGAAGGTACCGCTCCTCGGGCACGACCTCTACCACGTGCTTCTCCACAAGCACGAACCCCAACTCGAACTCTACACCGACCTCTGACTGGGGCCTAAACTGCTACCTCAGGGACTGCCTCCCCTCCATTACTCGAAACTGAAGCTCTGGTCCTCGGTATCTAAAAAAAATAGCACGCAACACTCAGTACAAGCGATAGAACCACACACAATAAGAGAAAATGAAATGAAAGAAGTTTTCCTAAAAGTCTTCATAGCCTCTAGAAGATAAACGAAGGAATAACCAACTCAAGAACAACACCAGGGCCCCACCCAATCATTACCATCAGAGCCCCGCTCAGTCAGAAACATCAGAACCTAGCTCAGTCATAAATATCAGAGCCCAGCTCAGTCATAAATATCAGAGCCCAGAACAGTCATAGATATCAGAGCCCAGCTCAGTCATAAATATCAGAGCCCAGCCCAGTCATAAATATCATAGCCCAGCTCAGTCATAGATATCAGAGCCCAGCTCAGTCATCAGTCACGAGCTGGAAATGTCGGACTATAATCGGGCAACCTCAGTCTCGGACTGGCACAAACAGCCCACACTCGACAGTCTAACGCTGGAAATACTGGTTCCTCCGGATACGTCGATCACGTAGCTGGGACTAGTAGCCTATGCTCCACGGACTCGCACTGGAAATAACGGGCTGCAATCGTGTAACGTAAGCTGCGGACCGACGCAGGTAGCCTACCCCTGTCAGCCTAGCGCTGCAAATCCTGAGTGATAACGAAGTAATGTCAGCAGCGTACTGGGGCCAGCCATCACGAACTGGATAAGCCACAATAATATTACACCAAGAGACTAAACATCACGGGCTGCCGCCCCCACATATATACCAACCGAGGCTCCCTGCCTAGCACAATTCAGCCGACAATCGGTGCAACAATGGCATCTCTCGGCAGCATCCCAAGAATCGCAGCGATAAGGGGCAAAGTATTGAAAGGTCCAAAAGCCACGAAAATGCTTATACTAAGTCTCATAATCGGAGGAGCATTGGATGAGCCTTGGTTAGAGAAACTTGGTCAAAATCTAGGAGGACCATGTCCATCGGACCTTGCATGGGAAAAGTTACCATCTCCGGTCCTAGCCCTCTTGGTCTCCCTAGACCTTTCCTTAAGCTTTTCTTCTTCAATTTGTTCGGTATAAACCATGAGGCGAGAAATATCCATGTCATGCACAAGCATGGCGGTGCGGTACTCTTTCACCAACATATTGGACACTCCTGACACAAATATACTCATTCTTGCCCTTGGGTCGGCAACTATGGACGGAGCATATCTAGCCAATTGTGTGAACTTCAATGCATACTCTTTCACACTCATATTTCCTTATCGAAGGTTGATAAACTCAAGAACCTTAGCCTCTCTCTTCTCAAGAGGGAAGAACCTATCAAGGAAAGCAACCTTGAATTTCTCCCAATCAAGAGGACCCTCATTAACCGCCCTCTCACTCTTCCATTGATTGAACCAAGTTTGGGTAATACCCTTGAGTTGATAAGCGGCCAACTCCGCCTTTTCTGCCGACGTCACACCCATGATCATCAACGCCTTGTACACTTCATCGATGAACTCTTGAGGATCTTCCGCAACCTTAGAGCCATGAAATTCTAGAGGATTCATCCTTGTAAAGTCCCTCACTCTTGATGCCGCTGTACCCATATTTGGGTTCACGGGAGCCACCACCTCTCTATTGGCTTGAGCCAACACTTGGAAAGCCGCCCTAAACTCCGCATTAGTAACTTGTTCCGCCAAAGGGTCAGTCGGAACGTGAGGAGCTTGAGGAGGAGCTTCTTGTTCCACATTCTCTCCCATGTTTCTTCAAGCGTAAGCTCTTCGGGATGCCATATCCTGAAACGCGTAGGATAGGGATTATGAGAGAGATATATAGAGTTAAACTCAATGGCACGACTTAAGAGTAATGAAAGAAGTGAAATTTCTTAAACGTCTTATAGCCTCTCATTCATAAATGTGGCGCGCTTCACACTCATGAACAAGACTCTACTTGACGCGGCTTATGAGACATCCTAGGATCTTTCTAAAACCTTATGCTCTAAATACCAAGTTTGTCATGACCCAGGGTAGCCCCTAGATGTAACACGGCGTACAAGACCCCGAGAGGCCTCATACAAGCCCTTAGCATACATAACATACAAGATAATAGAGAAATAAGAGTTCAAAAGAGCATATTATATCAAAGCTTTACTAGAAAACAGCGGAAGTCTACATCCCATGTCTCAAAGCCTTCTAACATCATAGAATACGAATAAAAGTGATAGGGACGCAGCCCAATACAATATCCAACACTAAAAATAAACGACATGAAATATAAGAACAACTAGGCCATGTCCTCGGATGGATAAGGACTCACCAAGTCTTCTTCCCAACTCTACGTCAATGCTCTAGCCACGAGTAGGAGAACTGCCACGTCCTACACCAAGGAAGTTGATGTAGGCAAAAGTATGCGTTAGCACAATTAAGTACTAAGTATGATAGCAATGCATATAAACACATAAATCATGCTAGAGATACAGACATAACCATGACATGCAATGGCCAAGCTAAAAACATGATAAACATGAGAAACATGAAACATAGAGCATATATCAAGGCCAAAGCAAGCTACATCATCTTTCCTTCTTTTCTTTACTTCATCATGAGAACACTTATTCATTAACTTGTGGGGAAAAGCCTTAACCGACATGTAAGACCATGTGAGCTATCAATATGGAATCCGGTGTCTACCCCACATATAAAGGGGTGTCCCACTTGCCAAGGTAAGACGATGCTACTTAAAGACAACATCCTATGGTGTCAACATAGTTTATGGGATAGAGATTGCTTTAGGAGACTCGGCCTCAACTAACGGGAGAGTTCCATCTAGAAAACCCGGCCTATACTAATGGGAGAGCTTTCACTAAAAGACCTGGCCTCTTCTAACGGGAGGGCTTTCATATCAATATCCACTTGGTGCTGAGCATAATTCCCACGGATTAGTCATTAACATATTTATATCATCAAACATGAAAAGGTACAACTAGGGTTACCAATTTAAGCTAAAATCATGCTTATAAATATTCATCTTTCATGGACCTTGTCCAAGCTTAAATCATTAGAATAGCTCCTTAAGAACATGGATAATCGCCTCTTTGTTCTTCTTTTATCATAGTGGGAGAATTATGAGAGAAAACCTTTCACTACTCAACCATAGCATCATCATATCATAACTTTTGCACTTTACTCTTAAAGCACCCTTCATTCATCATGCTCACATTTCATAGTTCATACAGTTCATATGGGTTCATGCAAGGTCACTCATAACATGCAATTCAATGCAAGCTCATGCTTAGAAAGCCATAATTAAGACAATTTACCCATACTTGAAAGAACTCATTTAATAGAGGAAAAATCATTCTTTTGACTTGATCATGCTAAATACATAAGATTATCCTTAATTCATTCATAATTCATGCTTGATTTCATAGAGAATTCATAAACTTCATCAAATCATAACTCAACCAAACAATCAAAGCATAGATTATCAAATTGGGGAGATTAGCTTGGGATCATGGGGGTTCATGCAATCTTTACATCAAATCATGTAATTCACGCTAATTCGTGCATTAAGTTACTTTATCACGCTAGATCGTGCACTAGGAATCATAAAATCAATAATTGGAATCATAATTGAAGAACCCACAATGATTGATCACAAACCCTAATTCAATTGGGTTAGAGTAAACCTTTGAAAATCATGAAGAAGAGGAAGGGTCCATTGGAGGAAAAGACTCCTAATGGTGAACACTAACATACCTCAAAGCAATCCACAAGAAATTGGAGAAGATTGAAGGTCTTAAATGGAGGATTCAAGCTCCTTCTTCTTCCTTGAGACTTGAGAGTGTTTCTTTGTAGAGAGAGAAACATTTGAGAGAGGAGAGTTTTGGAATGAATTAGAATGAAAGAAATTAGGCTTACAAAGTATTTATAGGTCTAAGATTAATGGTATAACTGACTTAGCTTAATAGGTACTCAATTAGGAAAAAGACCAAAAAGCCCTTAATTAAAAACTGTCGGGGCCAATCGACGGACAGGATATACGGTCCGTACATCCATTGACAGATGGTCCTGTTCTCCCGTCAATTGATTCAGAAAGTTCATTTTGTGCTGAAAATTTGGCTAAGTCTGGAGGGCATCTACGGAACCCATCTACGGTTCGTCAACTGGACTACGAACCGTCCTGCTGTTCCGTAGGTCAAGGTTCAGAAACTTGGAAATCCTGAAATTTCACAGTGCCATTGACGGTTCCCACCTACGGCCCGTCAATCCATCTACGGCCCGTAGGTCACTGTCTCCAGGTGAGTTAGCATTTTAAAATCCCTTGGAAGCTTGGGATGTTACAAATTCGCGTATAGTTTTGAGGTGTTTTATATACCTCTCTCTTTATGTAAATTACAGTAACTATCCTTGCAAGATTTACATCACATGTGAAGAATATGTGGAGCTTTTCAAAAATATTTATGCTTTCAAAGGTTAATTTAATTTTATAATAAAAAGTTCATTGCTTGCAATATGCGAAGTAAAGTAGTTTATAATGCAGTATAGTACAATTAGGGCTGCAAGAAACTCCAACAATATAGCGATGAAAATAACAAGTTTGGTAAGATAGAAATTTTGTGAAATAACTTTTATTTAATATTCTTCGTGCATCATCACTTTATCTATCTATATATATATATATATATAGAGGGTAGAAGCACCATAATAAGCATTTATAAAGATTATCAAAATAACAAAAAGGAAGAAATTCTAGTTACTTTAGGACAAAAATTAGTTAATTAGTTACTTTTTCTGAATTCTTATTTAAAAATAACTATATATCTACATAATTTTTTTATTTCAAACTTGAAAATAATCAGATATGGCACTTTCCGTAAGAGTTTTTTAAATTAAAATTTGATAGTTATATAATCATAACCCCATTCCCATTCCCCTTTTTTATTTTCCATGATCTACCGGATCAGCTTTCTATATAAACAATAGACCTTCTCTCTTCATCGGTTACTATGCCTATTTTTTTTAATCATATGTCTCTTCATGACTTCAGCCATTGAAAATTGCATCTTCAACTTAGTGTTTTTATTTCATCGTTTCGTCCTGAAGAGTAAAATATCCACCCCTCAACCTGAAGATACATGTATTCTTCATTTTGTTTTTTAAATTGTAATTATGTTTTCATCAACAATTTTAATATGATTCAATGGTTAGAATTGAAAAATCTACGGATATTAAGATGGGAGAACTTAACAAGCCATTTTGGTTCAATGCTACCCATTTCAAAAGATAAAAGGGTAATGTACTTTTCAACACATGTCTTTTTCTTTCCACTTTGTTTAATCCTAGATTATATTTTTTTCCTTTTAATTATAGAGTTTAAGTTTGATGTAGTGTTAGTGTATTACCATTTACACCATCAGGTAATTGTTACCTATTATAACGCAAGCCTATATTTCTACTCCAATCTTAGAATTCCATTGTACTCATGACATACTTCTGCCAGATTTTTTATTGCATTAGAAGTATCTTTAATATTTAAATTTAATCTTTAAAATATTCATTTTTTGTGTATAGTTTGGACGTGTTTTATATACCTCTCTCTTTATGTTAATTACAGTAACTATCCTTGAAAGATTTACTTCACATGTGAAGAATATGTGGAGCTTTTCGAAAATATTTATGCATTCAAAGGTTAATTTAATTTTATATTATAAAGTTCATTCCTTGCAATATGCGAAGTAAAGTAGCTTATAGTGCAGTATAGTACAATTAGGGCTACAAGAAACTCCAACAATATAGCGGTGAAAATAACAAGTTTGGTAAGATAGAAATTTTGTGAAATTACTTTTATTGAATATTCTTTGTGCATCCTCACTTTATCTATCTATCTATATATATATATAGAGGGTAGAAGCACCATAATAAGGATTTATAAAGATTATCAAAATAACAATAAAGGAAGAAATTCTCGTTACTTTAGGAAAAAAATTAGTTAATTAGTTACATTTTCTGCATTCGTATTTAAGAATAACTATATATCTGCATAATTTTTCTATTTCAAACATGAAAGTAATCAGATATGGTTCTTTCTGTAAGTGTTTTTAAAATTAAAAATTTGATAGTTATATAATCATAACCCCATTACCATTCCCCTTTTTTAGTTTTCACGATCTACCGGATCAGCTTTCTATATAAACTCTAGACCTTCTCTCTTCATCGGTTCCTGTGCCTTTTTTCTAGTCATGTGTCTCTTCATGACTTCAGCCATTGAAAATTACATATTCAACTTAGTGTTTTTATTTCATCATTTTGTCCTGAAGAGTAAAATATATCCACCCCTCAACCTGAAGATACTTTATATTCTTCATTTTGTTTTTTAAATTGTAATTATACTTTCACCAACAATTTTAATCTGATTCAATAGTTACAATTGAAAAATCTAGGGATATTAAGATGGGAGAACTTAACAAGCCATTTCAGTTCAACGCTACCCATTTCAAGAGATAAAAGGGTAATGTACTTTTCAACACATGTCTTTTTCCTTCCACTTTACTTAATCCTAGATTATATTTTTTTTCCTTTTAATTATAGAGTTTAAGTCTGATGTAGTGTTAGTGTATTACCGTTTACACCATTAGGTAATTGTTACCTATTATAACACAAGCCTATATTTCTACTCCAATCTTAGAATTCCATTGTACTCATAACGTACTTCTGCCAGATATTTTATTGCATTAGAAGTATCTTTAATATTGAAATTTAATCTTTAAAATATATATTTTTCGAGTGTAGTTTGGATGTGTTTTATATACCTCTCTCTTTATGTAAATTACAGTAACTATCCTTGCAACATTTACTTCACATGTGAAGAATATTTGGAGCTTTTCAAAAATATTTATGCATTCAAAGGTTAATTTAATTTTATATTATAAAGTTCATTGCTTGAAATATGCGAAGTAAAGGTGTTTATAATGTAGTATAGTACAACAAGGGCTGCAAGAAACTCCAACAATATAGCGGTGAAAATAACAAGTTTTGTAAGATAGAAATTTTTTAAAATTACTTTTATTTAATATTTTTCGTGCATCATCACTTTATTTATCTCTCTCTGTATATATATAGAGGGTAGTAGTACCATAATAAAAATTTATAATGATTATCAAAATAACAATATAGGAAGAAATTCTAGTTACTTTAGGACAAAAATTAGTTAATTAGTTACTTTTCTGAATTCGTATTTAAAAATAACTATATATATACATAATTTTTCTATTTCAAACTTGGAAGTAATCAGATATGGCTCTTTCCGTATGAGTTTTTTAAATTAAAAATTTGATAGTTATATAATCATAAACCCATTCCCATTCCCCTTTTTTAGTTTCCACGATATACCGGATCAGCTTTCTACATAAACTCTAGACCTTCTCTCTTCATCAGTTCCTATGCCTTTTTTTTAAAATCATGTCTCTTCATGAATTCAGCCATTAAAAATTACATCTTTAACTTAGTGTTTTTATTTCATCGTTTCGTCCTGAAGAGTGAAATATCCACCCCTCAACCTGAAGATACTTTATATTCTTCATTTTGTTTTTTAAATTGTAATTATAGTTTCACAAACAATTTTAATATGATTCAATGGTTGCAATTGAAAAATCTACGAATATTAAGATGGGAGAACTTAATAAGCCATTTCGGTTCAACGCCACCCATTTCAAGAGATAAAAGGGTAATGTACTTTCCAACACATTTATAAAGATTATCAAAATAACAATAAAGGAAGAAATTCTAGTTACTTTAGGACAAAAATTAGTTAATTAGTTTCTTTTTCTGAATTCGTATTTATAAATAACTATATATCTACATAATTTTTCTATTTCAAACTCGGAAGTAATCGTATATGGTTCTTTCCGTAAGAGTTTTTTAAATTAAAAATTTGATAGTTATATAATCATTACCCCATTTCCATTCAACTTTTTTAGTTACCACGATCTACCGGATGAGCTTTCTATATAAACTCTAGACCTTCTCTCTTCATCGGTTACTATGTCTTTTTTTTAATCATGTGTCTCTTCGTGACTTCAGCCATTGAAAATTACATCTTCAACTTAGTGCTTTTATTTCATCGTTTCGTCCTGAAGAGTGAAATATCCAACCATCAACCTGAAGATACTTTATATTCTTCATTTTGTTTTTTAAATTGTAATTATATTTTCACCAACAATTTTAATATGATTCAATGGTTACAATTGAAAAACCTACGGATTATAAGATGGGAGAACTTAACAAGCCATTTCGGTTCAACACTACCCATTTCAAGAGATAAAAGGGTAATGCACATTCCAACACATGTCTTTTTCCTTACACTTTGCTTAATCCTAGATTATATTTTTTCCCTTTTAATTGTAGAGTTTAAGTTTGATGTAGTGTTAGTGTATTACTGTTTACACCATCAGGTAATTGTTACCTATTATAACAGAAGCCTATATTTCTACTCCATACTTAGAATTCTATTGTACTCATGACATACTTCTGCCAGATTTTTTATTGTATTAGAAATATCTTTAATATTGAAATTTAATCTTTAAAATATTCATTTTTTGCGCATAGTTTGGAGGTGTTATAGATACCGCTCTCTTTATTTAAATTATAGTATCTATCCTTGCAAGATTTACTTCACATGTGAACAATATGTGGAGCTTTTCAAAAATATTTATGCATTCGAAGATGAATTTTTTTTTATATTATAAAGTTCATTGCTTGCAAAATTCGAAGTAAAGTAGCTTATAATGCAGTATAGTACAATTAGGGCTGCAATAAACTCCAATAATATAGCGGTGAAAATAACATGTTTGGTAAGATAGAAATTTTGTGAAATTACTTTTATTTAGTATTCTTCGTGCATCATCAATTTTTCTATCTATATATATTTATATAGAGGGTAGAAGCACCATAATAAGCATTTGTAAATATTATCAAAATAACAATAAAGGAAGAAATTCTAGTTACTTTAGTACAAAAATTAGTTAATTAGTTACCTTTTCTGAATTCGTATTTAAAAATAATTATATATCTGCATAATTTTTCTATTTCAAACTTGGAAGTAATCAGATATGGCTCTTTCCTTAAGAGTTTTTTAAATTAAAAATTTGATAGTTATATAATAATAATCCCATTCCCATTCCCCTTTTTTAGTTTCCACGATCTACAGGATCATCGTTCTATTTATACTCTAGACCTTTTCTCTTCATCGGTTCCTATGCCTTTTTTGTAATCATGTGTCTCTCCATGACTTCAGCCATTGAAAATTACATCTTCAACTTATTTTTTTTATTTCATCGTTTCGTCCTGAAGAGTGAAATATCCACCCCTCAACTTGAGGATACTTTATATTCTTCATATTGTTATTTAAATTGTAATTATATTTTTACAAACAATTTTAATATGATTCAATGGTTACAATAGAAAAATGTACGGATATTAAGATGGGGGAACTTAACAAGCCATTTCGGTTCAACGCTGCCCATTTCAAGAGATAAAAGGGTAACGTACTTTTTAACACATGTCATTTTCCTTCCACTTTGCTTAATCTTAGATTATATTTTTTTCCAATTAATTATAGAGTTTAAGATTGATGTAGTGTTAGTGTATTACCGTTTACACCATCAGGTAATTGTTCCCTATTATAACGCAAGCCTATATTTCTACTCCAATCTCAGAATTCCATTGTACTCATGACATACTTCTGCCAGATTTTTTACTGTATTAGAAGTATCTTTAATATTGAAATTTAGTCTTTAAAATATTAATTTTTCGCGTATAGTATGGAGGTCTTTTATATACCTCTCTCTTTATTTAAATTACAGTAACTATCCTTTCAAGGTTTACTTTACATGTGAAGAATATGTGGGGCTTTTCAAAAATATTTATGCATTCAAAGGTTAATTTAATTTTATATTATAAAGTTCATTGCTTGCAATATGCGAAGTAAAGTAGTTTATAATGCAGTATAGTACAATTAGGGCGGCAAGAAACTCCAACAATATAGCGGTTGAAATGACAAGTTTTGTAAGATAGAATTTTTTTGAAATTACTTTTATTTAATATTCTTCGTGCATCATCACTTTATATATCTATATATATATAGAGGGTAGAAGCACCATAATAAGCATTTATAGAGATTATCAAAATAACAATAAAGGAAGAAATTCTAGTTACTTTAGGACAAAAATTAGTTAATTAGTTACCTTTTCTGAATTCGTCTTTAAAAATAACTATATATCTGCATAATTTTTCTATTTCAAACTTGGAAGTAATCAGAAATGGCTCTTACAGTAAGAGTTTTTTAAATTAAAATTTTGATAGTTATATAATCATAACCTCATTCCCATTCCCCTTTTTTAGTTTCCACGATCTATCGGATCAACTTTCTATATAAACTCTAGACCTTCTCTCTTCATCAGTTCCTATGGCTTTTTTTTAATCATGTGTCTCTTCATGACTTCAGCCATTGAGAATTACATATTCAACTTAGTGTTTTTATTACATCGTTTCGTCCTGAAGAGTGAAATATCCACCCTTCAACCTGAAGATACTTTATATTCTTCATTTTGTTTTTTAAACTGTAATTATATTTTCACCAACAATTTTAATATGATTCAATGGTTACAATTGAAAAACCTACGGATATTAAGATGGGAGAACTTAACAAGCCATTTCGGTTCAACGCTACCTATTTCAAGTGATAAAAGGGTAATGTACTTTTCAACACATGTCTTTTTCCTTCCACTTTGCTCAATCGTAGATTATATTTTTTTTCTTTTAATTATAGAGTTTAAGTTTGATGTAGTGTCAGTGTATTGCCGTTTAAACCATCAGGTAATTATTACCTTTTATAACTCAAGCCTGTATTTCAACTCCAATCTTAGAATTCCATTGTACTCATTACATACTTCTTTCTAATTTTTTATTGTATTAGAAGTATCTTTAATATTGAAATTTAGTCTTTAAAATATTCATTTTTCGCGTATAGTTTTGAGGTGTTATATATGCATTTCTGGTCGAACCCACCCAACCCAACTAAGAAGAACCGAACCTGACAGACACATCCTCTCTTTATGTAAATTACAATAACTATATTTGCAAGATTTACTTCACATGTGAAGAATATGTGGAGCTTTTCTAAAATATTTATGCATTCAAAGGTTAATTTTATTATATATTATAAAGTTCATTTCTTGCAATATGCAAACTAAAGTAGCTTATAATGCAGTATAGTACAATTACGGCTGCAAGAAACTTCAACAATATAGCGGTGAAAATAACAAGTTTGGTAAGATAGAAATTTTGTGAAATTACTTTTATTTAATATTCTTCGTGCATCATCAATTTATCTATCTATATATATATAGAGAGAGGGTTGAAGCACCATAATAATCATTTATATATATTATCAAAATAACAATAAAGGAAGAAATTCTTGTTACTTTAGTACAAAAATTAGTTAATTAGTTACCTTTTCTGAATTCGTATTTAAAAATAACTATATGTCTGCATAATTTTTTTATTTCAAACTTGGAAGTAATGAGATATGGCTCTTTCCGTAAGAGTTTTTTAAATTAAAAATTTGATAGTTATATAATCATAATCCCATTCCCATTCCCCTTTTTTAGTTTCTACGATCTACCGGATCATCGTTCTATATAAACTCTAGACCTTCTCTCTTCATCGGTTCCTATGCCTTTTTTTTAATTATGTGTCGCTTCATGACTTCAGCCATTGAAAATTACATCTTCGACCTAGTGTTTTTATGACATCATTTCGTCCTGAAGAGTGAATATCCACCCCTCAACCTGAGGATACTTTATATTCTTCATTTTGCTTTTTTAAGTGTAATTATATTTTCACCAACAATTTTAATATGATTCAATGGTTACATTTGAAAAATATACGGATATTAAGATGGGAGAACTTAATAAGCCATTTCGGTTCAAAGCTACCCATTTCAAGAGATAAAATGGTAAATGTACTTTTCAACACATGTCTTTTTCCTTCCACTTTGCTTAATCCTAGATCATATTTTTTTTCTTTTAATTATAGAGTTTAAGTTTTATGTAGTGTTAGTGTATTACCGTTTACACCATCAGGTAATTGTTATCTATTATAACGCAAGCCTATATTTCTATTCCAATCTTAGAATTCCATTGTACTCATGACATACTTCTGGCAGAATTTTTATTGCATTAGAAGTATCTTTAATATTGAAATTTAATCTTTAAAATATTCATTTCTAGCTAATTAAACACACAAAATATTTGAAAAAAATAAAATAACACTTTAAGATTGTATAGTTATTCTTTAAATGCTTATAATAAATTGAAAAAATACGAAATTTGTTAAAAATACATAAGAACTATTATTTAAAATGTTAAAGAATTATTTTAGTAATGATCTCGAGAAAACTCTAAAGAGAGAATCAAAATGGTAAACAAAGTTCGAGAATAATTTTTTTTGATATAGTAAAACAAGAAAATAACTTTTGTTAGAGTACAAGTAGGAATAATTTCCCTCTAATCGTATCTACTCTGTAGTTATTTATATTTTTTTTTTTAAAAAAAACAATAAATAATATCACTTAAGAAAGTTACTGTACCTACCTATAATTGTAAAATACTTTGTACACTCAAAGTGCACAATATTAAAGCTCCTAGTTATATACTAATGTAGTATCCACACGCAAGAGGGGTGCATTGAATACAAATAATAAAAAAAGGAAAAAAAGAAGGCCATTAATTATCATATTACTACAACAATAAGTTTTTCTTTAAATTAAAAATTCTAAAATAAACTATTAGAAGACGTACTCTAATATAAAAATCTCCAAAATAAAATTAATTAAGTACTGAAAGCTCCTATACTTTTTTGATAAGGAAATCAAAAGAAGAGAGTTTTACTAGGAATGGAATGGATAAAAGGAAAAAGAGTTTGCTTATTTTAACAAAATTCTTTAAAAATATGAGCACAAGACATGGAGCCTAGTAGAATCAAAGCATCAATTCCTCATGAAATAATTTTTAAAATATTCTCGAGGCTTTTGTCAAGTCCTTAATATGTTTTAAATTTCCAAATTTTGTAAATCCCTTATATCCGTATTAGTATTCGTCGATATACATCAATGTCATATTGGTGGAATCAAATTCATTGTGCCCCAACGTGCAAAGTTCTACACTACAGAGGCAGTGGATGAAGAAAAAGTTTCCCCTCTTAGTATTGATAAGTTTTGTGAAGAACTCTTATTCTACAATCATATAATGTGCATTAATGATTTCTATAACTATATAATGTGCGTTAATGATTTGTTTTGCTGCCCAATGGAACACGTGGAGCTCCGTGCATTGCATTTTATAATCCTAGTACGAAAGTGGTAAGATCTCTTCCTCGCCTAAAAGAGTTTCCAAAAAGTGATTACCCTAAGTTTTTCTATTCAATCGGTTTTGATCAGGAAGAGAAGACATAAAATGTTTTGATGACACTTAATGAATTTGTAAAATATGTGAACCCCACAAGAAATTGAGTTTTTACTTTGGGTATAGACGAATCATGGAGATAGATTAAAGGAATTACTTATTTTGTTGTGTCAAGTAAGAAAGCAGTTTGAGTTAGTGGAGTTGTCTATATGTTGAGTTACACTAAGCCGAAAATATTTGTAGTAGCAGTTGATGTTAAAAGTGAAAAATTAAGAACTATCAAGTTATGGAATTCCTTTGATCATCACATGGGGAAAAATTATAAAATAATAAAAGTGAATGACATATTAGCAATCCTGGATAAGAAAACTTTTTAGGGTAGAGAAAATATGGATATGTGGATTTCAGGTAATGAAGAATGGGAGAAGCATATCATTCAAATTCCTCAACAATGGAGAAGTACACAATTTGGATGATCAACATTTAGCAGCTCTTGTGATGGGGATATTTACTCACCAACAGGTCTAAGTCATGTAGATTCATCTGTTTCTGTTACAATTTCATGAAAAAGAGATGGAGAAATTTCTAGATCCTAAGGCTTTTAGAAAGATTTTGATCAATGAAATTTATAGTTATGTTGAAAGCCTCTTCCCAGTTGAAAGAATATGCAATAGTGATTGATTTTTGCTTTATATACTATTTTTTCTGAATTAAAATGTTTTGTGAGCTTCTGGAATAGTTTATATTATTGTCTCTAGAAATTTATATATTGAGAGTTTCTTTATTCATGTCCTAATTCGCTACTTAATGCTCTTCTCTTCTTTGTAAATAGCATCGGGGTCTACCACCCGAACAATAGTAGTATTTGATGGTTAGATAAATTCGTGGATCTACCACTAACTAAAAATTGAATATTTTGTGTAGGACTATATATAGAGCTGAATCGTGAAAGTGAGTGATCATTTCACGTATTCATAAAAGGGTTTTGAAAATATAGAGAAATAAACTTGGTCATACATTGTGTGATAAAAAAAATCCAAACTATTAAGTCAATGATTGTTGTAATGACCCTCCAAATAATTTTCTTCATTTTCTGATCTTTTTAATATTTAGAGCTTTCCGTAGTGATTTCAAGTCATTTATGATTTCCTGTGACTGATAGTTCAGTCACCGGATCATTCGTTTGGTTTGTTGTGCAAGTTTATGTGTTTTGGAGCCTTTGAAACTTGAATGGTTTACTTAAGTCAAAAGTTAAGGAAGACTGCCTCGGAATGTAATTCTGACGATTTCATAAATTTCTAAAGGGCCATTTCAAGCTCGGGGCATGGTTGGTTTAGGCCCGAGACTTCTGGTGTGAGTTTGTCCCATTAGGCTTTTTAACTTTGAAGCTTAAGCCAAGTTTTGACTTTGGTCAACATTAATTGTAAACGTGCTAAGATAAGAATTTTGTCAACGTTGTTAACTCCTGAATGTTGAGTTTGGTCTAGAACGATCCTTCGTGTGGTTCCTGAGGGTTCCGCTCTTATTTTGAGCCTTATTATGAAATTTGACTAGAAATATAATTTGGGGGTGGGACCCACTTTCTAATGAAAGGACCTCGAACAGAAAGTTTGATGGTTCCATTGAGTCCGGAATGCTGAATTCGATGGGGTAACATATTTTGTTTGCACGCATGGGGTTCTGAACGAATCTCCAGCACTCTATCGGAGAATTTAGAGTTGGAGATATCTGGTGCAGCTTAGGGTGTGCCCTGCATTCACGTGTCTAGGGTCGCGTTCACGGGTGGTAACACCCTTGTCCTGCACGTTTGCGCACGGCTGCTGCATTCGCAATGCCTTGGTAGCTGGCCGCGTTCGCGGGATTCCAGCCGTGTTCGCGGAGCCCCGATGCTCCCCTGGCCGCATTCTAGTTAGGTAGGCCACCTTCATGATGGCCAAATCACTGGCCGTTTAAATTACGGCTAGTAATGCATTTCAGCATTAATTCAAAATTTTAAATCGCAATAACTCGAGCTTGGGATCTCCAATAGATGTTATTCAAAGTTTTGGACATCCAGAATCTTCATGGCTACGCGTTGGAGTGTGCGGGAAGTGTCGGGGGCTCTCCGTTTGAGGTATATTATGCCCCGAAGGTTCTATTTTCTCTCTCTTATTTTCTTTAATTTGTGATTTTGATGCATGTGGTGGTTTGGGCTGTTTCTGGCATGGAATTGAGCCCCATTTTGGGCACAAGCTCAGTTAATCCTTTAGGACCTTTAGACGGAGTCAATTTTGGGATTCTTAGTTCAAGTCCCATGTTCTCATTTTGAATCGATTTTGGTTCCATCTCCAATTGTTGCAATTCTTGATTCAAAACATCCGCAATGACATTGTGATAGATAATTTGATAGCTTGGCGGCTTTCAGAGGCATTTTCGAAGCAAATAGCTCATGTGTGGTGGATTTGGTGTGCTCATATTGGCTTTGAGTTAGGCTTCAGCCTACATTCTTGATTGATCTTCTTAGATAATGCATAGTGTGTAGATTTCATGTAATTTTTTATAGTATTTGCCGGGCATGTAGCTTTCCCTTTGTTACTCCCTTTTTTCTTGATTTCGTAGGAGCCTTGGGTTATTGTGGGGGTTTGGATCCTTAGTTTAGGACTCTTGCTTCTCTTGTGGTGTAGATGATCTTGCTATCCTTGTTATGATTGTTACTTTGTTGACTTAGACTAGGTTTGGCCCTAGACGCTTTTGATTGTGTCTTACCACCTCGTAGTTAAGTTTTTCTCCCTATAGGGCTAGTAGTGGGGTTGTTCTCCTTGTGTTGGTGCTTGTGACCTTGGTCGCTCATCGTAGACGTAGGTTGGTTCTAGCTATACTCAGTTAGGGAGTTAAGTAGTATAATTGGGGTTAGGCCTCGCCCCTTTGAGTTTTCTCCCCCTGTATTGATTTGAGAACTCTTCTTCGGTCAATTCACTTGTTGTCTAGTGGTAGACCTGGTATACTCTTATTGAGCTTGATTATATTGTTGGGCCCGAGGCAGTATGTGAGGACTAGTTGGATTATAGGTTTGCACTCTCCGCTTGATAGCATGGTTTCGTTTGTTGTATGGTTATTTCACTTGAGTGCCTTGTTTGAATGATGGTGATGGCATGCATTGCATTGTTTGCTCATCCTCACAGGTTTTATAGTGCGATCCCGATTAATGCATTGGCATACCTAGCATTCATAATGAAATACTATTTTAGTGGTCTTTCATTCAAATTTTTTTTAACAAAAGTCATACCACCTGGATCACCCTATTTACTAGTCTTTGAGATTATGAGACGTCAGGGACGTACTCCTTTTCTACTTGAGATATTAGAGGCTTCTGGGATGTGCTCAGTTCTTACTTGACTAGCCGATGCATTGACACCCTTTCATACCTAGTTTTTGGTACTTATGATTCTCTACAAAGTTGATCCCTACTAGTCATAGGTTCGAGGCCTAAGACTTCGTTCATGCCAGGCAATGTATACGGACTACCTGCATCCCTTATGAGCCCCTATGGCCATGAGTACCATAGTACCAAATGAGGAAGTTTCATGGGTCCTACCTCACCCGCACAATAGAGAAGTAGGTCTATACACTTGGTTATAGATGGTTACTGATGGTTCTGTTGCATCCTCTGCATTCATATGCATTACCTATCACCAGTATAGTTGTTTGTTAATTTAACCCTCTAGTTTATGGGGGCCGGTTGGGTTATGTTTGATGTTTGTATGTTCTGAGCTTATGGGGTCTTTTTAGGTTATTGTTTCACTATATTTTGTTCTTTGTTATTGTTTTATTGTTAGCTGATAGGCTTGGATAGTAGAATCGTTGTTGTGGATCCTCCTGGCCCTGGGTAGTTTGACTATGTATCTTTGTTGCTTATGAATAGGTGGTTGGCTTGTGTTCCAGGTATGTTCTTAACTCGACTTCTTATCCCTTGTATCCTTTTTATGTTTCTTATTTTGGTCTACCTTAGTATTTCATGTTTATTTACTCATGCTATTCTCTCCTTATAACATGTTATTTATGCTTGTGTTATCTTTTGAGATCAGTCGGCCATTGCCTACTAAATACCATTTTGGTACTCATACTGTCTTCTGCAGATTACATTTTGAGTTATCGCCATTGATTTTGAGTCTTGCGGAGCAGCATGGACTTTCAGAGATTAGGGATGAAGCTTGCATGCATTTCTCTTTTAAGAGAGTGAGAGTTGCATTGATTCATTATTTCTTTGTTGATTTTTTTTTTGAGAGCATAGAATCGTTCTTGATATGAGGGCAGTTGAATGCTTTTGTTAAAACATGGTCTTGCTCTTAAAAAGAAGTTATGGTGAGCTTAAGCTTGATTTGAGACCGGCTAGTCATCATTTGAACCTTTTTGATCATGATGGATGGTAGAATGTTTTTGAGAGTAGTCTTGTAATGGCACTTGTATGTTAGCTCTCATTGAGTATTGTTGTAGACACCCTTGTTGAACTAATTATGTTTTAGATTTACGTGAGGACAAGTAAAAGTTTAAGTTGGGGTTGTTGATGTATGACATATTTCCACTCATTTGAGGCCTATTTAGTTCAAAAATTAGTGTCCTCGATGCCTAATTATGTCTTATTCTAATGATATTTTGATAATTTGCAACTATGAAGGCTAAAGGATGAGGCAAGGATGAATGTATGAAAGAATGGCCAAAAACATTAAAAGAAATATAAACTCCACATTGTTGATCTCCTAACAAGAAGGGCGGGCAGCCCGATTGGTATGACCTCACCCGAATTGATAGTGCTCAACACTTGAATTAATTGAGGTAGGTCGGTGAACTCAAAGTGGAACAACGACATGCCGAATTCAAAGGGCGAACTTATTGACCATCATCGAAGGTAACATGACTTGGAGAAAAATTGAATGCTTAAAAAGACGAACAAAGGTGGTACTTAGTGATACACCAAATGTGAATGGAAGACTCCATCGAGCTCGTCGACTAAGGTTAAAAAACTTGAAGCCTTAAGCAAAACAAAGGCGAGTGTGCTCGACTAGTGTCACCTAAATGGTCATGCATTATGTTTGGGAAAATTTTTAGGAAACTATAAATTGCCCAAAGGAGAGAGAAAAACATATTCCAAAAACAGTTAGAGAGTTTTGAATCTTTTAGAGAGAGAACCAGTTTACTTCATAAAGAACACATTTAGTTTTTGGGGTTTTCAACTTTGCTCTTGAAATTGACCAATTAAAGTTGAATTCAAAGTGGGTATTACTTGTAATTGCTTAATTTCATGTTATCCATGGCTGCTTTCATGAAAGGTATAATTTCTTTACATTTTGTGATGGCTGGCTAAAATCACAAAATTTAGGGGTGCAATTATAGGGTTGGGTGTTGATTTAATGTAGTGGGTATTCTTTTATGCTCTGTTTTGTTGTTGTTCATACATGGATTTGGGCTTATTAGCATGTGGTTAACTTATGGGTTAAGGTTGCAAACTTAATTCCTACTTCTGATCTCCGATTGATGCTCGAAAGAGATTGATTGGGGTGGGTAATTAGTCCGATACTTGCAACTTAGGTTTGATGTTTGTAACTTACTTGAAAATAGAGGTTATGGGTTGGATCTATTTTCCCTATTTCTTCATTGAAAGAGAGAATAGTGTAATGTATTGGGTTGTGTAGCTATGCCAAAAGATAAGACCAAAAGGAGATTCTTATGAATTAATGCTATGAGATCGAAAGAAGATTAGTATCATTGAAGATGACTCGGCCTACGCATGAATATTCATCAATATAGAGCAACACAATTACCCCTATATGACATCAATTTCAAATCTCCACACTCCTAGATTACTTGTTAATTGATTGAATTTTTGAAATCTTAGTTTAATAGTGACTTTTGAAACAAAAATATTTTCTTATAAATTTGGTGGATTCATCCACCCATTGTTTTTATTGCTACAAATGAATTGATTTACAACCTCAATTTCATGATAGTATTCCTTGCCTCTTATCATTCTATGTGGGATTCGACCCCAATCCTTAGTTGGGTATTTATATTGACAAATATTGCTTACTCTTTGGATTGGTTTTAAAGTGTAGTTTGAGCGTTATTACCTCTATCACCTAGGCAAAGCCAATGTGGTCGCCGATGCCTTAAGTGGGTTGTCGATGAGTAGTGTTGTACATGTGGAAGATGGTAAAAAAGAATTGGTTTGAGTTGTCCATAGTCTAGCTTAGCTAGGTGTTCGTTTGGTAGATTCCGATGAGGATGGTGTTGTTGTTCAAAATGTCTTGGCATCGTCTTTTGTGTCGGATGTGAAAGCAGAGCAAAGTATTGATCCAATTATGGTTGAATTGAAAGAAGTGGTGCTTAAAAAGTCCGTTGAGGCTTTTCCCCAATGGGGAGATGATCTGCTGTGATATCAAGGTCATTTGTGTATTCCCAATGTTGATGATTTGAGGGAGAAAATTTTATTGGAAGCCCATAGTTCGCGGTATTTCATTCACCTGAGAGCTACCAAGATGTATTGTGACATACAGAAGGTCTATTAGTGGAATGGGATGAAAAATGATATTGTGGAATTTGTGGCTACATTTACTAATTGTCAACAAATGAAAGTTGAGCATCAAAAGTTGAGAGGTTTGTCCCATGATATTAGCATTCCTACTTGGAAGTGGGAAGACTTGAATATGTAATATATTGTTGGTTTATCCTGCACCCAGTGGCAACATGCCTCGATTTGGGTTATTATGGATCGAATAACAAAGTCGGCTCATTTCACTCCCGTCAAGGTTTCTTATTCGGCGGAAGATTATGCTATGTTGTATCTAAAAGAAATGGTTAGGTTACATGGAGTGCCCTGGTCCATTATCTCCGATCGTGGAACCTAATTTACTTCTTAATTTTTGAAGTATTTCCAAAAGGGTCTTTGTACTCGTGTCAAGCTTAGTACAGCCTTTCATCCTCAAACCTATGGTCAAGGGGAGCGTACCATCAAATCTTTAGAATATATGTTGAGAGCTTGTGTGATTGACTTCAAGGGTAAAGTATTGGTGTTGCTCCATTTGAGGCTCTTTATGGTAGCAGGTGTAGATCTCCTATAGGCTGGTTTGAAATTGGTGAGGTTGCTTTGATAGGGCCCAAGTTGGTCCATGAGGCTATGGAAAAAGCTTAACTCATTAGAGAAAGGTTGAAAATGGCTCAAAGTAGACAAAAGTCCTATGCTGATATTAGAAGGAGAGATCTTGAGTTTGATGTTGATGATTGGGTTTACTTGAAGATTTCACCTATGAAGGGTGTCATGAAGTTTGGTAAGAAAGGAAAGCTTAGTCCTCGTTATATTTGTCCTTATCAAGTGTTATGGTCTATTGACAAGGTTGCTTATGAAATTGAGTTGCCTAATGATTTAGCATCGGTATATTCGGTATTCCATGTGTCCTTATTGAAGAAGTGTGTTGGAGATCCGATATCTATTGTTCCTTTGGAAGGTTTGGGAGTTAAAGAAAATCTTTCTTATGAAAGGGTTCTGGTTGAGATTCTAGACCGATAAGTTCGGAAGTTGAGAAACAAAGAAATTGCATCCGCAAAGGTGTTGTGGAGGAATCAAATGATTAAGGGTGCTACTTGGGAGGCCGATGCCGATATGATGTCCCAATATCTTCTTCTGTTTCCCTCCATTCGTACTCTAGCTTGAGGTATTTAGCTCCTCATGGTTCTTTGTTTCGGACTCATGTGTCTTAGTCATTCTCATGTTTCCATTTGCATGCATATATATTTTATGAAATGATGTTTTGAGTATGTTTTAGCTTGAAGTTGATTTTTCTCCTTGGATATGTTCATTTATGTGATTCATTCATGTTTGGTTTAAAAACTTCTTTCCCCTAGTCTTTCAGGCTAGTTTGTGTCCATTCGAGGACAAATGTTCCCAATGGGAGATATTGTAACACCTCCAATTTTGGAAAAGGAAAAGATTTCATTTTTTGGCTACTGCTTATGTTCAACGGGTCCAGTCTACAGGCAGTAGAAGCTTCTATGGACCATAGAAGGCATTCGTAGAAAGTGGGGTTAAGTTTTGGGAAAAACCAAGTTTCTTAAGATGACTATACGATTGACCAGGACGGTCCGTCAAAATGTCTACGGGCCGTAGATAGGTCTCATAGACAGGTTACAAACTTGGTGAAATTTTAAGGTCTAAATTGAGTTCTACGGTTGGGGTCTACGGAACGTAGGAAGTTCTACGGGCCGTAGACCAGTCTAGTCAAAGTTGGCCTGAATTTACAGCCTATGAAGTTTTCTACGGTTTACCAGAATGGTCTTTAAAAAGTCCTACGAACCGTAGGTCCAAACCATAGAAGGGTTCGGCAGTTAATTTTCTAGGGTTTTTGGGTCTTTTCCCTGTGTGTTTAATACCAAAGTTATGTCATTTTGACCCCTATTCTAAGCCCTATATAAGTATTTTATGTCCTAAAACTACCCAATTCTAAATCATTCTCCTAATTCCCGAAGTCCTAGGTATATTAGTATTCATATATGAAGTCCTTTCCTCGATGTGGTTCCCAAGATCTTCCAATTTTACAAGTTAAATTCTAAATTCAAAGTTAGGGTTTTATTGAATCTTCATGGGTTCTTTTCTATTAAGATTCAATTGACTATTTTCTATCTTCTAATGAATGAATTGAAGTATTTACATGATTTTGAGTTGAATTCAAATGAACCCATGCATGATCCATGATTCTTGGCTATGAACACATGATGAAGCTTATGTACTTGAACTATGATTTTTAAGAAGATATGATTGCTTTTTTGAAATTGATTTCAATGATTTTAGGATGCTTTTAAATGAAAATATCAATGTGATTGTAAAAGGTTTTCTCACATGATACTACGATCATCATTGTGAAATGATTTCTCACATAAGGATTCATAAGGTTGAAAGGTTTTCTCGCCTAAGTTGAATCATGATTTAAGGAGCTATCCTAAACAACTTTATCTTGGATTGGTTGCTTAATTGTTCCTTTCCATGGAAGATGAAACAAATATGATTAATGACTATTCTAGCACTAAGAGGATATTGAGATGGAGGCTCTCCTATTAGTACATGCCGAGTCTCTAGTAGCAATCTCCTTGTCCCTAACTACGTGCCCCCGTAGGATGTATATCTAGTGGATCCACGTAAGCTAGAAGTTAGGTTTGGTGCCTTGGAAAGCAATTACATCTCTTTTCGGTGTGGGATAGACACTGGATTCTATGTTTTTTCTTACATGGTCTATGTCGGTTAATGGTAAGCATCCCACAATAATGAACTAAAGTTACTTTCAATGTATTTCACAAAGTGTTTTAAATATGTTAAGCTTTCATTGATCATGATTTATGGCTTGTGTTTCCTAACCTATTATCTCATGATTTAGCTTTGTCATTGCATGTCATGCAAAGTACTTTAAAGATGATTTCATACATTTTTATGAATTGCTATCATACTTAGGACATTCCATGTACTAATGCATACTTGTGAAATATTGTCTCATAATGTAGGGTTTGACGCTCCTACCTAGTGTACTTGTGGCTAGTTGATCTCATTGGTGATCTGAAGATCAAGAGTTGGTGACTCCTTATGTTCCGAGGGCGACGACACTTTTAGTATTTTTTTCACTTCAGTTTTAAGACATTTGTACGTGGTGTATGGGTTATGTCCCAACCACTTCTTTGATATATGAATTGTCTTATTGAGACTATGTTAGACTTCTGCTTTGTCAACCCTTTTGATATAAGCATGCTAATTTTGAAATTTTAATTTCTATTATCTTGTATGATGTATGCTAAGTGGATTGTGTGGAGACTTTAGGGGTTTTATACACCATGTTACACCAAGTGTATACCTTGGGTCATGACACATTGAAAAGGTACTTGACAAGTTCAAGTATTTGAATTTCAATACTGCCAATACTCCAACAGATGTGAGCTTTGCATTTCAAAAGAATGATGATGAAAGTGATTCACAATTGGATCGTGCATGATTATTGGGAAGTATGATGTATATCATGAATTGTACGCAATAGGATAGAGTATGTGCTATTAGTTAGCAAAGTTGGTTCACGAGTAATCCCAATCAGACTCATTGGATCGCAATGAAAAGATTTTTGTGGTAGTTAAAAAATATTTAAAATTATGCTTTGTCTTATAACAAATATATCCAATAGTACTAAAAGGATATAGTGATGCAAATTTGTTCACTGGGTCAAATGAAGTAAAATTCATAAGTGGGTATGTATTTACTCTTGGTGGAGGAGCAGTCACTTGGAAATTTTCCAAATAGACATGTATCGCTTTCTCTACAATAGAATCTGAGTTTATCACTCTAGATAAGGCTAGTGAAGAAGATCAATGGCTTCAAAATTTCTTGGAAGATATTCCTTTTTAGGCCCAAACATTTAGCCCCAGTATGCATACACTGCGATAGTAAAGCTGCAATAGCAAGGGTTGGGTGCATGATGTATAATAGAAAGTCTCATCATATAAGACGTAGACATAATACCATTAGAGAAGTACTCTCTATTGGAATTATAACAATTGACTATGTGGAGTCAAATGAGAATGTGACAGATCCACTAGCAAAAAGGCCTAACTAGAGAAAGGGTTGAAAGATCATCTAAGGGAATTGGATTAAGTCTTAGGACAAGTCATCATGGCGGTAACTCCACGTAGAAGACTAGAGATCCCAAGAGTTAGGTTCAAGGAAATCAAACAAAGTTGTGACTAATGGTTCGACATTGTCAAATAACTAAATACATTCTTATGATGAAGACAATTTCAGGAACAATGATAAAAGATTACGGCTTTTTAATGAGTTAATAAAGCTTAAAGTTTTTTAATGGTTTCTAAGTTTGGTAGATTTGACCAAATAGTGTATCTATGAGATAACACGCTAAGGAATCACCTAAGTGATTGTGTAGTGTAAGTCGCTTCAAAGAGGATGATTGTAAAAAGAGTCAACTAGGAGGTGTTTAAGGCTGAAACAAACACAACCGTGAGAACCATAGACAGTAAGGGAACGATTGTGTGACATGTAATTGTCTGGGTATACACCAAAGCTCGACGGCTCAAAGATATCAAATCTACCGATTGTACATGTATGTCAAACATATATTCACTATGAAAAGTTCAAAGAGAAACCTACTTATCCAGATGCAATTAATCCTAGCTCATAAAGTACACGCTTGTCCTTTTCTTCGTCATAGAGTCATTCCCCTTTCATGTGGGGGATTGTTGGATGTTCAAAGGAGTGAATGGAAAATAAAGAGTTGTTACTTTTATGTAGAGTTCTGACTCTTTTGAAGGGTTGTGACTTTTTTGAAGGGTTGTGATTTTTAAAAATAAATGTGACCTTCCCGATAAGGCAAAATAAGAACTTGTTCACACTACCCCTTGTTTTCTATAAATAGAGGGGTTTCCTCGTATTTTTTCAACAACGAATTTTTGAACTTCTTCTTAGTCTGCACACAAAGTCTAGTGTACTTTACTGCTTTTGAGTGGTTCACTAACACCATAGTTTTAGGTCCCAATACACTGGTGAGTAAGATTATTCTATTTTGGCATAATATATCCATTAACCTTAGGTACTTGAGGATAATAACTTCCTTAAAGATACACTATGCATTCAGTGAGATCGATTTTCTTCTTTGAGAAAAATATTTTCTATACTATTACTGATCGATCAAAAACTATGCAGAAATCAATATCTATATTTGGAGCATGCCCGACAAATTTGTTGGGGACACCTCAAGAAAATGTGAAACTGTAAGAATTGGCTCGATAGAAGGGGACTCTATTATAACATGAAAAACATAAGCTAGATAGGCTAAACAACCCATTCCCACCAACCATCTCACGTAGATATAGGATATGATCTTACCTAGCTTAGTCCTTTAAACACCCTCCCACTCTAGTTTATCCCTACTCAGAATCTCTAGAGTTACTATCTTCGAATTGTAGTTCAAAATAACATGATAGGGGGACAACCAAGTCATACCCAAAATCACATCAAAATCTGCTATATGCAAGACAACAAAATCAACACAAATTTATAGACATATGAACAACACATAACAAGAATGGTACACATGGGTTACTACAACATACACTCAAATTGAGGTAGACACATAAATAGGGGCATCAAGGATATTACAAGTAAAGTCAAGTGCCAAAGCAAAACTAAAAGATACATATGAATAAGTGATACCCGAATTAAAAAAACAGAAGCAATTTAGTCATGTATAAAAAATGTACCAGTTATCACAACGTCTAATGCCTCGGCCTCTGGTTTGCTTGGAAAGGCATAACAATACTGATCTCTATCATCACCATTTCCTCTACCTCCACAACCTCCCTGATTATTACCTCGTCCACACTGTGAGGGTCCTCTCCCATTACCACCTTCCCCTCACTGGAACTGCAGCTCTAGACTGCAGTTGAATGGGTTTACCTGATGGGGGATAAGGGCATTCCCTCCTAAAGTGACCTTTCTGGCCATAGTTGAAGCATGCTCCGTCAAGGAAAGGCCTACCCACTAATAAGTAAAAAGTTCTTCGGGTACCCTTAGTTGGAGACTACTGCATGGCCCCCGAAAAGCCACCCATAGAAGTAGGAAAAGCTGACTGAATAGAACAAGTTGAAACTACCCGCTGGCCTGACCCCTTGAACTAAGAACCATTGTAATTTACCACATTCTTGGCCCTCTTAGATAATGTGTTCCCCTGTCCAACCTATCAAACTCCTTCAATTTTTTTAACATAATCTTTTACCTCATTGAAGCTCCTCCCAACTGAAGTCATGTGCACTGATAACACCTACAAGTTAGTTCTTAGTCCTTTCACATAGAGGTGGATCCTCTCCTCTTTGGTTCTCACAAGTTGAGTAGCATACTGATGAGTCAGAGATTTTGGACTCATTTAAGGCTTTTCAATTCAACAAATAGCATCCTCAAAGACATTTTATGTACATATCTGATTTTTAACTATTGTTTTGAATCTATGAAGGCATAAGGACAAGGCAATAACAAATACATGCAAAAAAAGCCAAAAACATAGAAAAAGTGTGAAGCTGATGCTCACTGAAGGCACTCAGTGACTCACCAAAAGTGTCATACCTCATTGAATTTGATAGAGTCTTCTACTGAAAAGGCCAAGGAAGGTCGATGAAAAGAAGAAGCAAACGGCGACTCGCCAAACTTTATTGGTGAGATGAAAATAACTCAATGAAAGTAACAAAAGAGTTGAGATAAAATAAGGATAAAAAAGGCGAGCATAGGTGATATTCGGTGACTCGCCGAACTTGAATGAAGATGTCCATCGGGCTCACCAAATGTGGTTAAAACACCTGAAGCCTCAAGTCAAGGAAGAAAAGGTGAGAAGAAGTACAAGTGAACAACTTGCCGAGTGAGTCAGTAAGCACGACTAATATAGCCGACTGAGTCTCAAAATGAAACTTTGAGGAAAGTATAATCAATTGAGAAGAAAGTAAAAAACTCACCTTACATTTTCTGCAATTAGAGTAACGAAGAACGTTCTAAGATTTTGTGTGCGAAGCATGCTTGTTATCAAAATTTGTGGAATTTTTGAGCTGGATTTCTTAGATTTTTGATGTTCGAATTCATCAAATCAGATCCCACACAACATTTTTGGTATAATTTCTTTTATATTTCATACGTGTATATAAAACCCTTTTTCTAGTAGTGTGCCAATAAAGTTGGGCTTTAATTAGAAGTGGTGGGTACTCGTGAAATTCTCCAATTTATATTATATTAATTGTGTTTAGTTTAATTATCATGTTTTAATTCATAAATTAACGTAGCTATCTCAATTTTAGCTTATATCGTCACGAGTTGCTTGAGAAAGAAGTTATGAAGTGGATAATTGCATTGATGATTGCATATTGGCTATAATTGCTGGATTTGCTTGAGAAAGAGAGATATAGGAATCTTTGTCAAATGTCAGATTTGCTTGAGAAAGAAATCTACATTAAGGTTATAAATTGTTCGAAATTGTTTGCACTAGAGGCTTTTGAAAGTGCTAATGAAGAAATAAGTTCTGATTCAGAAATGCATCTTATATATTAAATTGATCTAGCCTACTCACTCAGATTAATAGTGTTGATCAATCATGTGTACCTTGACTCAAGATCAATACTCACTTGTGCACACTCCTAGATTTGATCAAATCCTTGTTAAAAAATCCTTAATTTTTCACTCTTGTTACTCAATCGTTTGATTTAACTCTAAAATTCATAATTCAAAAAGTCTTGATTTACGTTTTTGTCAATCATTGTTTTCTACCACTCTTCAAGAGATTAGTTCACAATTTAACATCATAATTGAATTCTTTCTTATACTGCTCCCAGGGGGATTCGACCCTGACCTCATAAGTTGGGTAATATTGCTAACAATCGCCTACTTATTAAATTGTTATACGAGAAATCTGAGCGCTATAAAAATGGCTCCACTGCCAGGGAGTGGTGCTTAGAATTCTTTTATTGAAATAATTTGGTGAACTGATTTGGTTGTAGTAGAACTCTCTTACCATTTGTTTCATTGTTGTGCTCTTGATAGGTGACGATATGAGTGTTACAAGGAGCCATACCACTAGTCACAATAGATAAAATGATGATGTGGGATCTTGAATAACGTTATTTATATTGCACTAAGGGTGCGAAATCATTTACATCCAACTCCAAGAAGTTAGATATTAATTTTATGAACCGGGAAAATCCTTCGGCTAAACCATCTATTGATGGCCACAGAATGTGGAGTTGAAAGTGTTGCCCACACATCTTTGATATGTATTCTTGGGGGTTGATAACATATTACCGCTAATTGTTGCAAATCACTTGTCGGAAGGGCAAGTAGAGACCTTAGTTGGGGTTTTGAAGAAGTATGTTAAAGCTTTGGACTGGTCAATTGCTGATATTGTAGGGATTCCTCGGGGTATTTACGCTCATAAAATTTAACTAGCTGATGAGGGCTAGCCGAGATTGAGAATCAAATGAGAATAAACCCTCCTATGCAAGAAGTGATGAAGAAAGAGATCATCAAGTGGCTGGATGCAGGTGTAATCTTTCCCATTGCGGATAGAAAGTGGGTATGTCCAGTATAATGTGTCCCCAAAAAGGTTGGTATGATCTTGGTGCCGTATTCATTGTTGTGCTCTTGATAGGTGATGATATGAGTGTTATAGGGAGCCATACCGTTAGTCACAATGGGAAAAAGGATGATGTTGGGATCTTGAACGACATTTTTTATATTGCACTAAGGGTGCGAATTCATTCACATCCAACTCCAAGAAGTTAGATATTAATTTGATTAATTGGGAAAATCCTTCAGCTAAACCATCTATGGAGGAGCCACAAAATGTGGAGTTGAAAGTGTTGCCCACACATCTTTGATATGAATTCTTGGGGGTTGATAACATATTACCGGTAATTGTTGCAAATGACTTGTCGGAAGGGCAAGTAGAGACCTTAGTTGGGGTTTTAAAGAAGTATGTTAAAGCTTTGGAATGGTCAATCGCTGATATTATAGGGATTCCTCTGGGTATTTACACTCATAAAATTTAACTAGCCGATGAGTGCAAGCCGATATTGAGAATAAAATGAGGCTAAACCCTCTTATGCAAGAAGTGATGAAGAAAGAGATCACCAAGTGGCTAGATGCAGGTGTGATCTTTTCCATTGCGGATAGAAAGTGGGTATGTCCGGTATAATGTGTCCCCACAAAAGGTGGTATGATTTTGGTGCCGTATGCAAAGAATGAGCTTGTTGTAACTTGTCCCATTACCAGATTGAGGGTTTGTATGGATTACTAGAAATTTAACTCATGGACCAAGAAATAACATTTCCCAATGCCATTTATTGACCAAATATTGGATCGCCTTGCGGGTAGAGGATGGTATTGTTTGTTAGACGGTTATTCGGGGTAAAAATAGATTTCTATATCACATGAAGATCAAGAAAAGACCCCCTTCACATGTCCGTATGGAACTTTTGTTTTCAAGAGAATGCCACTTAAGTTGTGTAATGCTCCGATGAGTTTTCAAATGTGCCTGTTATTGATTTTTTTGGTATGGTAGAGGAGTCAATGGAGGTGTTCATGGATGATTTTTAACTATGAGTGATTCATTTGAAGAATGCATGGGTCATTTTTGCATGATTGTGTTGAGACTAATCTTGTACTTAATTGGGAAAAATATCATTTCATGGTAAATATATGGATTGTACTTAGGCATAAAATTTTAGGAAGAGATACTGAAGTTGAATAAAGCGAAAATAGTTGTTATTGCTATGTTGCTTCCTCTAATTTCGATGAAAGGTGTACAAAATTTTTTGGGGCATGCCAAATTCTATAGGTAATTCAAAAAAGACTTTTCCGAGCTGGTTGTTCCTTTGTCTAAGTTTCTTGAAAAAGAGAGTGTCTTTGATTTCGATGCAATCTGTTTGAAGGTATTCCTCTGTTTGAAAGAGAAGCTTGTCTCAACCCCAATTATTATTGCTTTGGATTTGAGTATTCCCATTGAGATGATGTGCGATGCTAGTGGTGTAGCCCTTGGTGCTGTTCTTGGGCAACATAAGAACAAGCTCTTCCACTTGGTTTATTATGCCAGTAAGACTCTAAATTGTGACAAAAAGAACTATACCTTCATGGAACAAGAGTTGTTGGTTGTTGTGTATGTCTTTGAGAAGTTTAGAGCCGATTTGTTGTACACGAAAGTGATTGAACACACTGCCATGCTGCTCTTAGATACTTCATGGCAAAGAAAGAGGCTAAGCCAAGGTTAATTTGGTGTGTACTTCTCCTTCAAGAATTTGATTTTGAGGTGAAGGGATTGAAAGAGTTGTGAGAATCAAGTGGCTGACCATTTGTCTTGTCTTGAACTGAGTGTTGCATTGGCTGAGGAAAGGGAGATTTGAACTGAGTGTTGCATTGGCTGAGGAAAGGGAGATAGAGGAAGCTTTTCCCCTTGAGTTTGTTATGATGCTCTCGCATGTTTCAACACCATGGTATGCGGACTATGCTAATTATATATAGTTTGTGGAATTGTGCCCGACGGGTTGAGTAATTATCAAAAGAAGAAATTTCTCTTTGAGTTGAAGAAATATATTTGTGACGAACCCTATCTTTTTAGGGAATGCGCTGACCATATAATCCGATGTTTTGTCCCGGATGTTAAGTTAAAGTGATACTTCATGCTTAACATGCATCGTCGGTAGGAGGATACCATGGTGGTATTCGTATGACGTCGAAGGTGTTACATTGTGGATATGAATACCACTATGGTGACTACCTACGCTATACAACGATGGTAATGCTTTCTCAAAGGTGTGTGTTCAATGCCAAATGTATTGGGGTATCTCTCAAAAGCATGAACTTTCTCTCTCACCAATTCATGAAGTTGAGCTTTTTTATGTGTGGAGGATAAATTTCATGGGACCCTTTATAAGTTCTTTTGTTAATTGGTGTATTTTTGTGGCCGTCGACTATGTGTGTCGAAGTTGGTAGAAGTAGTGGCTTTACCTAACAATGAGGGGTGGAGTGTAACACAATATCTCAAGAGGTTTATCTTTACGAGATTTGGCATCTCTCAAGCTGTCATAAGTTATGGTGGCTCCCGTTTCTATAATCGCCAATTCGAAGCACTTTTGTCCAAATATGGGGTGAATCACAAGGTAGCTACACCTTACCATCTTCAAACAAATGGGTAAGTTGAGGTATTAAATTGTGAGATCAAGGACATCTTGGTAAAAATAGTGAATGCCAATTGAAAAGATTAGTCAACGAGGCTTGATAATGAACTTTGGGCCTACCATACAACATTAAAGGCTCCTATCGGTATATCTCCATATCTGTTGGTGTTTGGGAAGTCTTATCACCTACCGATAGAGTTAGAACATAAGGCATTATGTGCATTGAAAGTTGTGAATTTAAATTAGGAATTTCTCGGGGGCGTGTTGATCAGCTCAACAAGTTGGAAGAGTTTCTGCTAAGAATTTATGAGAGCTAAGTCCTTTACAAGGAGAAGGTTAAGAGATGGCATGATTAAAAAATCCTACACCGGGAGTTTCGGATAGGTGAAAGTGTATTACTTTTTAATTCCTAGTTGAGACTCTTTTCGAGAAAGCTGATGTCAAAATGGTCTGGTCCATTCAAGGTGGTTTAAGTGTTTGGCAGTGATGTAATTGAGATTGAAAACACCAATGGTTCAAAGACCAAGGTAAACGGCCAACGATTGAAGTTATACTATAGAGGGGCCATTGTGTGAGCATAATTGAGGTGATGTACTTGGATGATACTTAAGAGCATGTCCATGTTGTGCCACGATATTAACTAAGGTGCTTCTTAGGAGGCAACCCAAGGTTTTAGTAGTTTTCCAATAATATGTGTTTATTGTGTAGGTGGAAATGAGGTCCCTAAACTCTGGGAAGTTCGGCGAGCTGATGATCACTTTTGCAAGTTGCAAAGTGTTTTAGGTGAGCTCGCTCTGGCTTGACCTTTTTTCTCAGCATTTTACCAATATGTTCTGTCATATTTGGTGGGGAAAGCTCACTTCATGATTCATTGAAAAGGATTTTCAAGCTCGTCTTAGCTCTCCCTTTTCGAAGCAAACATTTCAAGGAGCCCCTGTAATTTTCAGCGAACAACTTCCCAGTTAGCGAGTCGCCATTTTGTATCGGCGAAATTAGTTGTGCTCACCGAGTTGAAATTCAAGGTTGATGATATGTGAAGGCATGGTTGGCGAGCTTGAGCTCCATTTGCAAGTCACTGAACTAGTATATAATGTTAGTTGCAATTCACCGAATTAGTCGTCAGTTGAAAAGCCAAGAGCCTTTTGGCCGTTTGAATGCCAACCCTTTGAATTTCCTCAACCTTTCATATTACTAACTCTCATATAAACAATTATTAGTACTTTCTTTAGTTGTTATATTTATTGTTGCTTGTGGATTGCGTATTTGCATTAATTCCTCCGTACCAAACACCTCACCTTTGTAATCATCTTATTGCTCAATAGAGAATGGTTTCTTGTGGTTAAGTTTTGTTTCTTATGTGTAGTTGTTGAGAATCATGATGAAATTGCTGATATTATTTGTGTGGCCTTGTACTTGAATGATTTCACATGTTTAGGGTGTTGAAATTGTGCCCCTTTATTGTTCAAAGTTTAATTTGATGCCTGTGGGGAAATTTCTTTAGGCGTTGTGTTACATAAATTTTAGATTGCCTGTGGGTCTTTAATATTTGTTGTGTCGGTGAATTATGATTGGCCTGAATTCATCGAGATGGTTTGAATTCACCCAATAATAGATAGGGTGACATCATTCTTAGGGGAAAATAGTCATTTCATTGTTAATTGTTGAAATTGGGGGAAAGTCTGAGTGCTCGGGGTAATTGGTGTTATGGGTTGCCTAGAAATTGTGCTGATTTTATTGATAATTGATCATTGATTAGTTGTTGGAATTGAATTTCAAAAAATGGGTTGAAGGGCTGTGAAATACATGTTTAGCAAGCTTAGTCGAGCTTGCCAAGGTTATTCGGAAAATCACTGTGTAAGTCATTGCTCGCCCTTCGGTTGAGTCTTGTTGCCTGTGCATACTATCACTTTTGGTGAGCTCCCTTTCGATCATTGAATGCTTTTGGCAACTCGCTGATCTAATTAGTAGCTCACTCTTTTTCCCTTAAACCTGATCAAATGGACCTGTAGACTTTGGTGGGTCCACTTCAGCTCGCCGAACCTATTCGGTGACTTACTGACCTAGTAGGCGAGCCTCAGTACAGGTTCACTTTTTGATTATTTTTTACTAACCCTTCACACGATATATGTTTTTGGATCTTGTTCAACTTAGGTATGGCCCGACCAAAGTTGTCAGTAACTCGAAGGGCTTCTCCAAAAGAATCTCCTCCACCTCGAAAAAGACTAAATGGAATTGTAATCTTGGAACCAAGAGATAGACCACAACCCACTCCGCACACTTCTTTGTGTGTGAGTAAAAGGGCTCAGAAAAAAGCTGCTACAAACACTGATGTGAGGGTAAATTGAAAATTTGGGGAGCCTAAAGTTGAGGAGAATAGCTCCTATAATGTTTCTATTGACTTCATATTGAGTGAGAATGAAGAGGAGGGTGAAAGGGTTCTACTACAGTTCATTGGCCTGCAGTGGAGTCTCAGTCTACTCAAAGGAGGTGTTCTGAGATGTGCACCAAGGCCATTCATGACCCATTATCCAATGTGTTGCATCGGGGAGTTCCAGTATTCCCTCCGCATGCAATGAAAAGACTAAAAGATGTTGGGCTTAGAACAATACAAGAAGAAAATAATTTGTCAACTAATGGGGTTATGCTTAGGTATCCAGTAGTTTGGAGTACCATTAGTATCACAGGTTTAAGTAGTTCACTCTAGCTAGAAAACCATATGTCCCTGCCTGGGTTCGAGAGGTCTATGAAGGTTATGCTTCGGTAGTTCAAAGGAAGAGAAAGGAAGTTGTGTATAAACCGGTTTATAAAGTCGATGCTCGGGGAAAAAAGGTTCAATATGGAGAAGGTTCAATCAACTATATATTGAGTTGTGGAGAAAAAGACATCATTGCATAGAAAGAGAGGATGAAACGCCCTCTCGATTACTTGAGAGGATGGCTTGCACCATTATTATCTGACGTGACTCCCCCATGGATTTGGATGGGATTGATATTGAAAAGAAGGATTTGAATGTAGGTGATAGGTATTGGTTCGGGTTCATCAACATCACTTTGATGCCATCCCAAAATGAGTCGATCCTCCGACAGCCCAAGGCTGTGTTATTGGGTTGTATCGTCGCTAAAGAAAGGTTTAATCTGGTTATTATTATTGTAGAGAAGATGCTTTAGAGTGCAAGACAAGGAAAATCCTTGTTGCCATTCCCAGTCCTTATTACCCAAGTTGTGTGAGTTTATTGGAGTGTCATTTGTTGAGGCTTCTGATATGAGGATTACTTTGGCCTCCTCTAGTGATATCCGATGTATCGATTCAGATTATTTGAGAGATGACGTGGCTAGGAGAAAGCCTCAACCAGTTGATACCAATCCAAAGGTATATCCTACTATAATGGAGGCTGACCTTGCACCACACACTTCTACTACGGAGCCCTAAAGTGTGGCTACACCCTCCACCTCCACTTTTGTTGCACCTCCCTCTACATCCAGGCAACCTTTGACACAAGCCTTAGTTTACTAGATGGGTTGCCTTGCTCATTCAGTGGATGTTAGAGCCTCTCATCTTGAGAGAGAGGCTTCTAATTTGATTGTCAAAGCCATTGAGGCCGATCTTGCCCCCCCTTCGGGCTGAGGTAGATTAACGCACCCTATTGATTGACTATGGGCAAAGACTAGATACCTTTGCCTCTCAGGTTGAGGAGCATGAAAAAATTAAGGGTGAGTGGACAGATTTAAAAACCTTTAAGGCTAATGTTGTAGCTTTGAGAAAGGATGTGGACGAGCTCAAGTCCACAGATATTACTACACTTTAGAATGAGGTACCCTTTCCTGATGTTCTGGTGATCGAGCCTCCTTCATTCTCGATAGTTTGTGGGACAATTGTTGTAGCTAAGAGGGTTGTTGGTAAGGCTGATGAAGAATCCACTCAAGAGATGCATGAGGAGGAGTTCGTGAGATATGAGTAGAGGAGCGAGTACAGATATGCAGAGTTGCAGGATTTGGAGGATACGTTTGTGCAAGCTGCTATGGAGCACTCTCTTAAGGAGATCCCTGCCATTGGTCCGACTGGACCTATCCTTCAAACCTCACTCATCCCCTTGATTCTCCGAACACTTGATGTACCACAGATTTATGGTACTTATAATGTTTTAAACTTGGAGGTTTGCATGTTTTTTAGGCATTTGTTAGTAAATTTGATGGGATTTTGTCTATGTTTTGCGGGAAAAAAGGTTTTGGCAGTGTGAGGGAAGATTTATGTGAAGCAGCATCTTTTTGAAGTCCTACTGGTCAACCTATGAGTCGTAGTCATCTCTATGAGCCGTAGGACTGACTCGTAGAGAAGGACTGAAGTGGAGCTAAGTATGGAACCACGAGTGAGGACTACAAGTTGTAGGAACTTCTACGAGCTGTAGGTCCAACTAGTGAAAAAGTTCAGAGATATTGGGTTCAACTACATAGACTATGAGTAGCCAGGACAGGTCTTGCAAAGTTCTATGAGCCGTAGAACATGTCCGTAGAAGGAGTCCAGATGAATGTTGATAAAGCTACTTCCATAAGAGATGTTTACGAGCCATACACATGAACAACATAAACTTTTGTCGGGTCCTATTTTTCTAATATTTTCTTAGATTACTTTATTTTGGATTTGATAACTATAAATAGTCATTTTTATTTACTTTTTAACGTTGGACAGTTATAAAGCGAAATTTTAGTTTTAGGTTTTGAGAATTAATTTGTGAAACACTTTTCCATTTTAATTCTTGAATCATTGGTTTATATTACATCTTTGTTCTTGATTATTGTTGTAAGTTATGATTTATTTTAACTCAATTAATCTTAATTGTGATCAAACAAGCATGAGTTGCTAATTTCACAACTAGGATTGTCGGAACCATGAGAAATTAACAACGTAGACCTAATAAATAGTAATTCATGAATAGTGTTTATACTTGTACTTTTCTCTGTTCCGTTTGATTTCTTTTAAATGGTTCATAATGTTAGAATTTACCATATTCCTACTTGCCTGACCAAAGAGGTAACAAATGGGAAAAAAAGTTATACAATTGAGATTTGGGGACATCAACCCTCATCTAATAGCTTGACCTAGACCAAAAGATAGTTAATCTAGGGTCAAAGGTAAGGGTTAGTAAAGCATACACCCATAGACCGATCAAAGTTCTTTGGTGAAATTCACTTATTTGGGTAACCAACCACTTAGGAGATACATAATTTATCAATTTTGCATGGTAGACACTAGAGAAGGTTTCTACTAGAAGGTTTAGTACATTAAGAACTTGTGGAGAACAAAAATACCCTAGTTTTATCTTCTATTGATTTTACAAAAAATTTAATCCTTCTATTGTGTTAGTGTTACTACAATAATTCGATAAAGCTTTTATTTCACAAACCCCCCCCCCCCTTTTTATGAAAATAACTTGACTAAAAGTACAACTAACAATCAATTAGGATATGTCTAAACCTTATTCCTCGTGGGGTCAACCCCAACCTCTGTTAGGTTCTTTATTTAAACAACAACCGCTTATACTTCTTTATGGAGGTGTAATTTGGGTGTATCAAAATTTGGCGCTGTTGCCGGGGAATAAGACTTTTAGATTAGACTTATTTTTGTTATTGGACTATTAGTCATTATTTTCTAATTTATGTTTTCTTTTGTTTTTTGTTTCTTATAGGTTTAGTTCTAATTGTATGCCAAGTACATGGAGTCAATGCATTCCCCTAACACCATTTAATCAATAACTAAATAAAACTCTTCGAAAACTGGCCAACATCAAACGTGGCAAAAATCATAGATTGAATGAAAATCCAGTTGGAGTGGGACAAGAGGGTGATCATGAAGCTTGACTCTCAGGTGCAGAACAGGTACAAGGAGACAACTAGAACAACCTACCGATAGTACGAGATCAGCCTCCACCCAGAGATATACCAACATCTGATGTGCAAAATAGTTACAGGGTTGATCATGTTGTAATTGGAACAATAGGTCCCATTGTCATACCTCCATTGCAACCCAGACATACGTTCGTTGTCACTAGTAGTCTAATGCAAATGCTTACATATAAAGGGTTATTTGGTTGTCTGTCATCTGAAGACCCATATGCCCATCCTAGCAAAGTTACTAGCGTTTGTCAGAGTAGTGTGGGTAGGCCAGACTTAGACATGGATGTCATTAGGTTGCGTGTGTTACCATTATCATTACTTAGTGATGCTACTGTGTGGCTCTCTGAGCTACCATACAACTCAATTACCACATGAGAGGAGTTGTATAGAGTATTCCTAGAAAAGTACTTTCCACTATCAAAGAAGCTGAAACTGAAGGATAAAATCAACAACTTCAAGTGACTACTTGGCGAGTCGGTGAGTGCAACGTGGGAATGTTTTGCAAGCTGCCTAATAAGTGTCCCAAACCATCGCATTTATGATGAGTCACTTAAGGAGTTCTTTACAGATGATTGGATGACAATGGTAAAGTGGTGGCAGATACTATCACTGGAGGATCCTTAGCAGCAAACACAATTGAGCAAGTGGTAGAAAAGCTTAAAAGGATTGTCAAAACTAACAAGGCCTTGTGTACTAGAGGTACATATACTGCAAGGAGTACTTTTTTGGTACAAACAACGCACAACCAAGAAAATAAGCAGAAGCGTGAAGAGGTAGCTCAATTATGAGAGGAGGTTGGCCTGCTGTTAAAACATTTAGGTGCTGGTGCAGAAAAGGTTAATGCAGTCAATTAGAAAAATAGAGTACCACCTCAAGTTTACTATGGATATCAAGAGGATGCCTACTATGTGAATGACCAGACGAGGGGTTTCCGGACTAATGCCTAAGAATCAAATTAGGATACTCGGGCCAAGGTCACGGAATAAAGGTCAGAGCTACAACAACTATAATCGAGATGGAAACTACAATCGCGATAACAATTACAAGTGGAACAGGTATAATGACAGAAATTGGGGTTAAGATAGAGAAGGAGAATAAGTCAGGAGAGACAAGAACAGAGCTGAAAAGGTTGTCCTTATGTCCCACCATGCAATCGAGAAGGAGGATCAAGTTTGGCACGAATTGAGGACATGATGTCAAAAATTATGAAAAGTTTCAACTCAACCGATGATAATGTGAAAAAGATGTGCACTAATCTATCAAGCATCGATAAAAATATAGATTCACATGCGATACTATTAAGAAAATTGAGCACCAGTTGGGTCAACTTTCTTTATCCGCAAATCGACACAAGAAAGCAACACTCCCTAGTAATACTATCTAGATCTGAAGAATGAAAAACATTGCATATAACTCACTACAAGAGGTGGGAAATACACCATTAATCCCTCTATGCCTACAACTTTGTAAAGTTTGAAGAAACCCGAAGTGGCTGAAAGTGAAGAAGTGAAGAACACAAACATCGAATTAGGCAAGAAGAGGATGCCACTCAAAAGATAATTCTGAAGCCCCGACATCCTCCTTCATTTCTCCAAAGATTAGTCAAGAAAATTGAGGAAGGTAGATTTTGAAAATTCATATCGATGTTGAAACAACTCTCAATCAACATTCGCTTGATTGAAGCACTAGAAACATGTGTAGCTCTGTAAAAGTTCATGATGGATCTAGTGACTAAAATGAGGGCCATCAATTTTGATGAGGATGACAAGTTGCAACATTGTAGTGCCGTTGCCACTAAATTTTTAGTGCAAAAGAAAGAGGATCCTGGAGCTTTCATCATTCTATGTACGATTGGTGCATTATATTTTGCTAAAGCCCTATGTGACTTGGGTGCTAGCATTAACTTGATGCCTCTATCACTGTTCAAAAAGTTGGGCTTGGGAGCCCCCAAACCGACTGCAATGCGACTACTTATGGCTAATCGCACCGTCAAGAAACAAATTGGTGTCCTTTATGATGTTCAGGTTAACGTAGAGGTATTCATATTTCCTGTGGAGTTCGTTATCTTGGACTGCGAGGTTGACTTTGAAGTGCCCATCACCTTAAGGAGAACATTCCTTGCAGTAGGGTGTGCTTTAGTTGATATGGACATAGGGCAGATGAAGTTTAGATTGAATAATGAAGAGACAACTTTCCACATCTGTAAGTCAATGAAACATCAAAGTGATATCAAGGTTGTATTCATTGCGAACTTAATTATTGTGGGGAAACAAGAAGTTCAAATTGAAGAAAGATTAGGTGGTGAGGTGTTAGCGGTTGTGATCATGAATTTTCATAGAGAGCACATTGTGGAATGTAACGAGATGGTAGATGCACTTGATGGAATCAAAAAGTCTAATCATGCACCAAAAAAACTGGATTTGGATCTAAAGAATAGAGAGACCCCACCTACAAAACCATCCATATATGAACCTCCAAAGTTGGAACTCAAATTTCTCCCATCTCACTTGAGATATGTGTTTCTAGGCCAAAACAATACTTTTCTAGTCATCATTGCTATAGATCTTGATAAAAGCAAGTTGAGGCATTACCATCTGTGTTGAAGCGATTCAAAAGAGCAATTGGTTGGACCATTGCTAACATCATAGGTATTCCACTTGGCATTTGCTGTCATAAAATCCAACTCATGTGTGATTGTAAACCAAACATTGAGCACCAAAGGAGACTTAATCCGCTTATGTAAGAGGTTGTCAAGAAAGAAATCATCAAGTTGTTGCATGTTGGAGTGGTTTATCCGATTGTTGACAGTAATTGGGTGAGCCCTGTTCAATGTATACCTAAGATGGGAGGAATCACTGTGGTTCCCAATGCAAAGAATGAACTTATACCTATGAGGCCGATCACTGGTTTGAGAGTATGCATGGATTATGGCAAGTTGATTGCATGGACTAAGAAAGATCACTTCCTAGTGTCATTCATGGATGTTGGATCGTCTTGCTGGTAAAGGATAATACTACTTTGTTGATGGTAATTCAGGCTATAATCAGATATTGATAGCCCTTGAAGATAACGAGAAGACCACTTTCACTTGCCCCTATGTGATGTTTTCTTTCAAGAGGATGGATTTTGGGTTGTGTAATGCACCGAAAACTTTTCAAAGATGCATTATGTCCATATTTTCTTACATGGTGGAAGACACTATTGAAGTATTCATGGATTATTTCTCTATAGTAGGTGACTTGTTTGATGACTACTTGGCCCATCTAGGTGATGTACTAAAACGGTGGAAAGTCTGCAATATTGTGCTAAACTAGGAGAAGTATCACTTCCTGGTAAAAAAGAGCATAACTTTTGGTCATCGGATCTCCAACAAAGGCATTCAAGTGGATCAAGCTAAAATTGAGGTGATTGAAAAATTGTGACCACCAATGTCTATGAAGGGTGTTAGAAGTTTTCTGGGACATAATGGATTTTATCAAAGGTTTATCAAAGAATTCGCCAAGATAGCACACCCATTATGCAAGTTATTTAAGAAGGAGATGAAGTTCGAGTTTGATGGAGCTTGTCTAAAGGCATTTGAAGGTTTGAAAGTGAAGTTGATTTCTGCACCTACAATTATTTCACCGGATTGGGGAAACCATTTGAAGTTATGTGTGATGCGAGTGGGGTGGCACTTGGTGTAGTGTTAGGGAAAAGGCGTGAGAATATTCTTTATCCAATAAACTATGCTAGCAAAGCCTTGAATGTCCTCAAAGGAACTACATAGTCACTCAGCAAGAATTGCTTATCGTAATCTTTGCTTTTGAGAAATTTAGATCCTACTTGCTTGGCACTGATAACGCTCAACTACACCTCTTATAATTCAAAGTGTAGGCGGTCGCTAACAAGTATAAATCCAACGGTGAGTTGGTGTCGATCCCACAAGGAGTGGTGCAGAAAAGAATTCAATTACGAAGTATAAGCGTCTTCTAATCTTTTGTAAAATCTAAATATGCAAAATGCGACAGAATGTAAATAATCAAGTTTTAATTATAAATACTAAGAGAGTTGAGTAATCAATTTTCTAACAAAGATGATTAACACGGGGTTTTGATCAATATAAAGCAGGACCTTAGGAGTGTGTGAGCAATCAGATACTAATATCACTTAATGGGTGATCACTAATTGCTTTAAGTTGTTGAATCTCAATAGGTAGGATGGATTATATCTATAACAACTATTTATAAATCAACTATCATGTATCAAGTGAGTTCTATCGAACCTCAACAAGCATTCCATATAAAACAACCCAATTCCTTAATTTAACCCTCTTTATCAAGCTGGGCGGTATCGACAAGAATCAATACAACTATCAGTCATAAATCCCACTCTAATGCATCTATCACAAGAAAGCATAAAGATATAGAGCTAGAACTAAATTTGAAACTTCAGTTCATAAGTGAAAACATGGATAAACAACTGAACCCATTTCAAAACAACATTAAATATAGCAATTAGAAATACCCATAAGCTAATTTATGTATTCGATTACATATTCACACCCCTAAGGACAAGGGCTTTAGCCAACTCTAGCAAAAAGTAAGAGATAGTTATCAAAAAGGTTTTCCATCAAAAACGACAAGGTCTTCAACACTCAAATGCTAAAAATTCAAATTAAACCTTCAAAACCCAAAGTCTACAATCAAAAGCCTCTCAAAAGTCTTCAATAGCTCAAAAGTATAAAAAGTATGAATGTTTCCTTCATTCTGGGTCAGCCTGATGTCTTTCTCTATCTTCAAAAGTAAATTTATACGTTCTCAAAAATTTCCACACGTTTTAGCACGTGGAACCATTCGGCGAAATAAGTCATGCTCGCTGAATGACTCGGCGATCTGCCGAAGGACTCCTGCTCGCCCTTTTTGTACTTGGTTTCTGCCTCAAAAGGTTTTGGTCATTTAGGCGAGCTAGGTCGAGATTGCCATTCCATTCGGCGTGTCGCCAAATTCCGCTTTTGTTCACTAACTTGGTCTCCTTCATGAGCCATCTTGTTGGAAGATTAGGCGAGCTTTAGGCTCACTCGACGAGTCGCCACATGGCTTTTGCAAGATCCAGCCTTTTTTTTCTTTAGCTTTTCTAACTTTTTTGCTCCTTTTCGCAATGTAAAGTCCTTGCCTTATTCTTAAGCATCCATTGTTGCACATAAACAATTTAACATCAGTTTTGAACAGAAAGTAGGCATTGAGGATAATATTTCATTAAATAAGAAGCTCTAAATGAGTCAAAATTCTCGAGTCATCAACATTCCCAACCAAAACTTTTGCTTGTCCTACAACATGCAAGGTTCAATTCAAACATGCAATGTTCAAATGTGCACTCAAAGTTTCAAACTCTGACTAGCTATCATCAATTAGAGTTCATGCTCACAAATGCTCACTTCAAATGCAAATTCATGCCCAACAAAAGTATTCGAATGCCTCACATCAAGAATGATTCCATGCCCTCATAAAGCCAATCAAAGACTATAATTTAGGAATCGAAATCAACGCTCACACTCCCAAATGAGAAAAACAGGCATGACTTTACCCATAGGTTTGCTCGTATTTTTCAACCAACTCATCACTAGGCTTATGCAGGATCAAAAAGGTCTTTCAAGGCTTGTAATAGGTCTGAGGGTCATGGTATGATCATTTTGGCTTAGTGAATCAACCTTCATGAAGCATGGCTCAACTTTCACGACCCAAGGTACCCCCTAGATGTTACATGGCGTACAAGACGCCGAAAGGTCTCATACAAGCCACTTAGCATACATAAATACAAGATCATAGAAGCTTAAGAGTTCAAAGACAATTTCATATCAAAGCTTTTAAGAAAATAGCGGAAGTCTACATCTTGTGTCTCAAAGCCAATCTATCATAAGAAAATAAATAAAGTTTGGGATGTAACCCAATATAATTCCAAAATGAAAGGACATAAAAGTAATAACAACTAGGCTATGCCATAGAATGGATGAGGACTAACCAAGTCTTCAACAATCCTTCTACTAAGCTCTAGCCATGAATAGATAGAGAATCGTCGGGCCCTACATTAACAAGTCAATGTAGGTAAGAGTATGCGTTAGTACAATCAAGTACCAAGTATGATAGCAATGCAAAAAATTATTTAAAACATGCTAAAATGGGACATTTTCATACAATGCAATGACCAAGCTAAAACATGAAGAAAAAGGTTAAAAAGAATAAGTCGTAAATCATAGTCAATGCAAGTTAAACATACTTAAAACACTTGTGAAAATACTTTGAAAGGTAACTTTAATTCATTTATGTGAGAAGTGAGCCTTAACCGACATAGACCATGTGAGCAATAACATGGAATCCAGTATTTTCCCTACACCGAAAAAGGGTTGCGTTACTTGCAAAGGTAAGACCTTAACTTCTATCTTACGTGGATCCACTAGCTAATGTCTTCTTAAAGACAATCATCCTATGGTGGCAAATAGTTATGGGATAAAGAGATTGATTTTTTAGACCTGGCCTCCACTAACGGGAAAGCCTCCATTTAGAAAACCCGGCCTCTACTAATGGGAGGGCTTTCACTAGAAACTTAGCCTCTACTAACGGGAGGGCTTCCATCTCAATATCCACTCGGTGCTAAGCATAATTCCCACGGATTAGTCATAATCTTAACTTTTCATATCATTAGAAGACATGGGTGGTCTTCTCTTATCTTATCATTAGGATAGCTCCTTAACCTTAGATTCAAGTTTTTGTTGAGAAAATCTTTCAACAAGTTATGAATCCTTACATGTGAGTAAAATAGTTTCACATTCATAGAATGAGTAACATGTTCACAACTCAACAACATCTTCAATTAAGCTTCAATCTTAAAACAATTCATAAATCATCATAATTTCCATAATTGAGCATTAATACTTCATAAAACCCATTTTTCATAATTCATCAATTTCATCATGAATCATTGCATTTGAAATCATTAAAACATGCATGAGTTCACATAAACTTCATAATTCAACCATCATTAATGCATAAATATCAAAATAAGTGGAATTCATGTGGGTTCATGGGGTTTCATTTTAAAACATTTAATTCAACTCAATTCATACTTAGAAAATGATAATTGAAAGTAATTTGATCATAATTGAAAGAACCCACATCATAGAAGAAAACCCTTAAATCAAATTGGGGATTTGGTACTTTGAAAATTGGAGATTTTAGGGATTCCATGGAGGAATGGACTACATGGATGAACGCTATCATACCTTAGGGTCTTAATTCCTTAAGCAATTGATGAAGAAAAGCTTGATTTCTTGAACCCTAGCTTGCCCTCTTCTTCTTCTTCTTCTAACTTCTAGAGAGAGAATATTTGAGTGTGGAGAATTTGGAGAATCTTGTAAAGTGATTGGAAAGGGTAGATTTTAGAATTAAAAGGGCTTATACAGTGTTAGGAGAAGTTATAAACCGACCTAGATTAGTAAATAGACCATTAGGTGAAAAGACCAAACGACCCCTTTTTAGAAACTCCACCAACGACCCACTTACTTCATGACCTATGGTTGGTAGGTCAACCTACTGCCCATAGGTGACCAACCATAGGATACACTGCCTTAGCCCCAAAAATTAAAATAATTCCTCCCCCAAACCAGTAGCATCAACGACTTCCCCCCCCCCTCTTGACCTACGATTAGTAAGTCAAACGACAATTGGTAAGTCATGTAGTAGGTCACGCCTTAGAATTTTTTCCAACTTTTTCCCCTAGGAATCCTTACCAATGGTTCCTACCCCCTTGACCTACTGTTGGTAAGTCCACCAACGGTTAGTAGGTAAAGTAGTAGGTCACCAAAGTTTCAAAAAATTAAATTTTTTTGCCCTTTTCAAATCCGGGGTATTACATTATCTCCCCTTCGGAGCATTCGTCCTCAAATGAGTATCAAGACATCATAAGGAGAGTAAGAAACAAGAGCCAACAACCCAACCTTGAATGTAATCACATAAACGCACATATCCGAGTTGGAAAACATCAACTCCAAGCTAAAGCATGTTCAACACATCATTTCATGAAGACTTTATGCAACTCATACTCAATGCACATAATCATAGAGTAATCAATCAAGCTAGCTCATTTTCACAACATTAAACTCTTCATAAACATGCAAAATCAAGGAATCATGGAAATAACTAAGACACATGAAACCAAAGAATGAACCATGATGAACTAGATACCTCAAGCTAGAGTACGATCGGAGGGAAAGAGATGAGGATATCGTGACATCATATCGGCCTCCCAAGTAGCACCCTCAACTAATTGATTCCTCAAAAGAACCTTCACGGAAGCAACTTCTTTATTTCTTAACTTTCGGACTTGCCGGTCTAAAATATCAATCGAAACTTCTTCATAGGAAAGACTATCCTTTATGACAAGATTCTCCAATGGCACTATAGACGTCGGATCACCAACACATTTCTTCAACAATGAGACATGGAAAACCGGCTGCACTGATGCCAAATCATTAGGCAAGTCAAGTTCATAAGCAACCTTACCAACACATCTCAAAATTTGATATGGGCCTACATACCGGGGACTAAGCTTCCCTTTCTTCCCGAATCTCATTACACCTTTCATGGGTGAAATTTTCAAGTAAACCTAATCATCAACATCAAATTCTAAATCTCTCCTTCTAACATCGGCATTGGACTTTTATCGACTTTGAGCCGTTTTCAACCTTTCTCTAATAAGTCAAACTTTCTCCATAGCCTCATGTACCAACTCGAGACCTATCAAAGAAAGTTCACCAACTTCAAACCAACCTATAGGAGATCTACACCTCCTACCATAAAGAGCCTCAAACGGAGCCATGCCAATGCTAGAATGGTAGTTATTATTATATGCAAACTCAATCAAAGACAAATGATCATCCCAAGTACCCTTGAAATATATTACACAAGATCTCAATATATCTTCCAAAGTTTTGATAGTACGCTCCGCTTGCCCATCTGTTTAAGGGTGAAAGGCCATACTAAGCTTAACACGAGTACCAAGACCCTTTTGAAAAGACTTCCAAAATTTAGAAGTAAATTGTGCACCACGATCGGAGATAATGGATAAAGGCACTCCATGCAACCTAACAATTTCCCTCAAGTAAAACTTGGAATAATCCTCCGCTAAATAAGAAACCTTGACGGGAATGAAATTGGCCGATTTCGTCATACGATCTACAATAATCTAAATCAAATTATACTGTCACCGGATGCATGGTAAACCAACAATAAAATCCATATTCAAATCTTCCTACTTCCAAGTTGAAATACTAATATCTTGGGACAAACCTCTCGACTTTTGATGCTCAACCTTGACTTGTTGATAATTAGGACACTTGGCCACAAATTTTGCAATATCCTTCTTCATCCTATTCCACCAATAGACCTCCCACAAATCACGGTGCATCTTGGTAGCTCCCGGGTGAAGGGAATATCGAGAACTATGGGCTTTCGATAAAATTTGTCCCCTTAAGTCATCTACATCGGGAACACACAAACAACCTTGATATCGAAGCACACCATCTCCCCCTTGGGAGAAAGCCTCAACGGACTTCTTGAGCACCGCTTCCTTCAACTCAACCAAATTAGGATCAATATCTTGTTTAGCCTTTACATCATGCTTAAAGGACGATTCGGAACCATTGTGAACCATAATACCACCTTTGGTTGAATCAATCAATCAAACACCCAATCGGGCCAATCTATGAACATCACGAACTAACTCTTTCTTGCCATCCTAAACATGAGCAACAGTACCAATAGACAACTGACTAAGAGCTTCCGCCACCACATTAGCCTTGTCGGGGTGATAGAGGACACTCATGTCAAAGTCCTTTAACAACTCAAGGCACCTCTTTTGGCGAAATTTTAGATCTTTTTGTTTGAACACATATTGCAAACTCTTATGGTCGGTGAAGATGTCAACATGCACACCATACGAATAATGCCTCCAAATCTTTAAAACAAACACAACCGCCTCTAATTCGAAGTCATGAGAAGGATAGTTATTTTCATGAATCTTGAGTTTCCTTGAAGCATAAGCAATAACTTTCCCATTTTGATAAGAACATATCCTACCCAATTCTTGAGGAATCACAATAATCCACAAAACAATCGGACCCTTCCGATAGAGTCAATATCTGAGCCGAAGTGAGTCTATCTTTCAACTCTTAAAAATTCTTCTCACATGCTTCGGACCAAGTGAACTTAACCTTCTTTTGAGTCAAAGCCGTCAATGGGGAAGAAATCAAAGAAAACCCTTCAACAAATCTCCTATAATAACCGGCTAAACCTAAGAAACTATGAATATCAGAAGGTGATAGAGGTTTACGCCAATTCTTAACCGCATCAGTCTTCTTAGGAGCTACCTCAAAACCCTTACCGGAGACAATATGTCCAAGAAAAGTCTTGGACCTTAGCGAAAACTCACATTTACTAAACTTCGCAAAGAGTTGATCGTCCTTGAGGACTTGCAATACAATCCTCAAATGATCGGCAGGCTCAACCTCACTCCTTGAGTAAATCAAAATATCATCTATGAACACAATAACAAACATGTCAAGATATTGTTTAAACACCCTATTCATCAAATCCATAAACGCGGCTGGAGCATTTGTCAACCCAAACAACATCACTAGGAATTCACAATGGCTATATCTAGTCCGAAAAGCTATTTTTTAATATCATATTCTTTCACCCTCAATTGGTGATAACCCAAACGAAGGTCGATCTCAGAGAAGTAACTAGCCTCTTGAAGTTGATCAAACAAGTCATCTATTCTTGGAAGAGGATACTTATTCTTAATGGTAACCTTGTTCAATTGGCGGTAGTCAATGCACAAACGAAGTGAACCATCGTTCTTCCTCACAAAAAAGACCGGAGCACCCCATGGAGAAATACTTGGTCGGATGAAGCCCTTATCCAACAAGTCTTTCAATTGCTCTTTTGGTTCCTTAAGTTCCACCGGAGCCATTTTATATGGAGGAATAGAGATAGATTGCGTATTCGGGAGAAGATCAATACCGAAGTCTATTTCCCTTTCGGGAGGAATACCGAATAAATCATCGAGAAACACTTCTGAAAACTCATTAACAACGGGGACTGACTCAAGAGTAGGGGTTTCGAAATCCACATCCCTCACCCTAACAAGATGGTATACGCACTCCTTAGAAATCATCTTTCTGTCTTTAAGACATGACACAAATTGACCTTTAGGCGTAGAATTTCCCCCCTTCCACTCTAGGATAGGCTCATTTGGGAATTGAGACTTGACCAATCGGTTCCTACAATCAATAGAAGAATAACAAGAATGCAACAAATTCATCCTAAGAATAACATCAAAATGTAACAAATCAAGCTCTATAAGATCAACATGAGTGACTTTATGGGAGAAGGAGACGGGAAAATTTCTATAGATCCTCCTAGCCACAATGGATTCACCAATCGGAGTAGAGACATGAAAAGGATCTAACAATACGTTCGGAACAACATCAAACCTCATAGCCACATATGGTGTCACAAAAGACAAAGTAGCACCGGGATCAAGCAAGGCATAAACATCAAAGTGAAAGACTTTCAACATATAGGTAACCACAATGTGAGAACCCTTTTGATCATGGCTAGACTAAGTGCATAGAATCGATTTTACTTGGTGTCACGACACAGGGTAGCCCGTAGATGTAACACGGCGTACAAGACCCCGAGAGGCCTCATACAAGCCCTTAGCATACATAACATACAAGATAATAGAGAAATAAGAGTTCAAAAGAGCATTTTATATCAAGCTTTACTCAAAACAACGGAAGTCTACAACTCATGTCTCAAAGCCTTCTAATATCATAGAATATGAATAAATGTGAAAGGGACGCAGCCCAATACAATATCCAACATAAGGAAAAACATGAAAATAAGAACAACTAGGCTATGTCCTGGATGGATGAGGACTCACAAAGTCTTCTATCAACTCTAAGTCAATGCTCTAGCCACGAGTGGAAGGTGAATTGCCACGTCCTACACCAAAGAAGTTAATGTAGGAAAGAGTATGCGTTAGCACAATTAAGTACTAAGTATGATAGCAATGCACATAAACACATAAGTCATGCTAGAGAGAGAAATAATCATGACATGCAATAGCCAAGCTAAAATACATGATAAACATGGGAAACATGAAACATAAAGCATATATCAAGGCCAAAGCAAGCTAAATCATCTTTCTTTCTTTTCTTTACTTCATCATGAGAACACATGTTCATTAACTTGTGGGGAAAAGCCTTAACCAACATGTAAAACCATGTGAGCTATCAACATGGAATCCGGTATCTACCCCACACCAAAAAGAGGTGTCCTACTTGCCAAGGTAGGAAAATGAACTTCTTAGCTTATATGGATCCACTAGCTAATCAAAGGTCTATTCAAGACATCCTATGGGGGCACATAGGTATGGGACATGAGGGATCTCCTCTTGTCCTCTCAGTGCTAAGCATAGTTTCCACGGATTAATCATAGTCATAATCTTATCATATCATTAGGAAGCACGGGAGATATCCCCTACCTTACTATGAGTAGACATGAGGGATCTCCTCTTGTTCCTTTCATTGAATCTACTCCCTATTCACCTTAGTTAAGAAAATCCTTCCGTAAATCATCATCAATAACTACATATCATAAAACTTTAATGCTTCAATCTCGAAGAACCTTTAAAGCATCATTAACTTCATAAGAGACATGTATGAGTTCATAAGCTTTATCTTTTCTTCGTTCATCATGCTCATAATTCATAAATCATGGGTTCATAAGACTTTATCTCAAACCATGCAATTCAATGCAAGCTAACACTTAGAATGTCATAATCAAGGCAATTTAGTCATACTTGAAGAAACCCACATAAAAGAGGAAAATCATGCTTTTGACTTGATCATGCTAAATTCATAAGATTATCGTCAATTCATTCATAATTCATGCTTGATTTCATAGAAAATTCATAAACTTCATCAAATCGTAACTCAACCCAACAATCAAAGCATAGATTATAAAATTGGGGAGAATTAGCTTGTGATCATGGGGCTCATGCAATCTTTACATCAAATCATGTAATTCATGCTACTTCGTGCACTAAGTTACTTTATCACGCTAGATCGTACACTAGGAATCATAAAATAAACAATTGAAATCATAATTGAAGAGCCCACAACGATTGATCACAAACCCTAATTCTATTGGGTTAGAATAAACCTTGAAATTCATGAAGAAAAGGGAGGGCCCATTGGAGGAAAGGGCTCCAATTGGTGAATACTATCATACCTCAAAGCAGTCCATAAGAAATTGGAGAAGATTGAAGGTCTTCAATTGAGGATTCAAACTTCTTCTTCTTCCTTGAGAGTTGAGAGAGTTTCTTTTAAGAGAGAGAAATATTGAGAGAGGAGAGTTTTGGAATGAATTAGAATTAAAGGAATTAGGCTTAGAAAGTATTTATAGGTCTTAGATTAAAGGTATAACCGACTTAGCTTAATAGGTAAAAAATTAGGTAAAAGACCAAAAAGCCCTTAATTAAAAACTGTCGGGGCCAATCGACGGACAGGATCTACGGTCCGTACATCCATTGACGGACCGTCCTGTTGAATCATCAAAAGATTCAGAGAGTTGGTATCTGGGGACCCTGCAATGACGGTCTCGATTTACGATTGGTAGGTCCATCTACGATCGTACTCCACAACCGTAGATCATTGCCTGAGTTTAACGAGTTTGGCTAAGTATGGGGTCATCTACGGTTACTTTCTACGGACCGTTGTTCGACTCATGAACCGTCTTGCTACCCGTATGTCAAAGTTAAGAAACTTGGAAATCCTCAATTTTCACAGTGCCATTAACTATCCCCACCTAAGGCCCGTAAATCCATCTACGACCCGTAAGTGGCCTTCGTAGGTCACTGTCTTCAGGTGAGTTCTGCATTTTAAAATACCTTGGAAGCTTGGGGTGTTACACTTGGGAACATTTGAACCCGAACAACTAGGTGGAGTTTGCTTACCTGCCCTTCCCTTAGCCATGAGAGATGGAAAATCCCTTATCTTCTGACCACTTTTACCACATCCGAAGCAACCATCCGTACCAGCTAAGCATTTGCCCTCATGTTTCTTCCAACACTTAGCACAAGTAGCCGATGAGAATCCACCTCCATTTCCTACTTGGGGCTTAGGGTTATAGGCCCCTATCTTTGTTGAACTTAAGAGGAGCATGGGAGGAACCTTGACCGGAAGACCTTTGTCAAAATCTAGAACGACCATGTCCATCGGACCTTGAATGTGAGAAATTATCATCACTGGTCTTAGCCCTCTTTTCCTCTCTAGACCTTTCCTTAAGCTTTTCCTCTTCTATTTTTGAGCATGAACCATAAGACGAGAAATATCTATATCATGGATAAGCATAGCGGTACGACATTCCTTGACCAACATTTCAGGCACTCTCGAAATAAACTTATTCATTCTTGCCCTAGGATCGGCAACCATAGAAGGAGCATATCGAAACAATTGTGTGAACTTCAAAGCATACTGTTTCACACTCATGTTTCCTTGACGAAGGTTGAGAACTCAAGCACCCTTGCCTCCCTCATCTCAAGGGGAAAGAACCTATCAAAAAAAGCAACCTTGAATTTTTCCCAATCAAGAGGACCCGTATCATCCGGGCACTCTTCCATTGGTTGAACCAAACTTGAGCAACACCCTTGAGTTGATAAGCGGCCAACTCCGCCTTTTCCTTAGGCGTCACACCCATTATTATTAGCACCTTATAAACTTCGTCAATGAATTCTTGAGGATCTTTCTCTACCTTAGAACCATGAAATTCTGGAGGGTTCATTCTACTAAAATCCCTCACCCTTGAGGCCGCCGTACCCATATTTAGATTCACGGGTACCACAACCTCTCTATTGGCTTGGGTCATCATGGCTTGAGCCAACACTTGAAAAGCAGTCCTAAACTCCGCATTAGTCACTTGTTCGGTCAAAGGGTTTGTCGGAACTTGAGGAGCTTGAGGAGGAGCTTGTTGTTCCACATTCTCTCCGACATTTCTTCTAGCATGAGCTCTTCGGGTGGCCATATCCTGAAACACATAGGATAGGGATTAGGAGAGGGACATATAGAGTTAAATTCTATGGAACGACTTAAGAGTAATTAAAGAAGTGAAGTTTCTTAAACGTCTTATAGCCTCTCATTCATAAATGTGGCGCGCTTCATACTCATGAACAAGACTCTACTCGACGTTGCTTATGAGACATCCTAGGATCTTTCTAAAACCTTGTGCTCTTAATACCAAGTTTGTCACGACCCAAGGTACCCCCTCTACGTGACATGCGTACAAGACCCTGAAAGGCCTCATACAAGCAACTTAGCATACATACATACAAGATTATAGAGGTTTAAGAGTTCAAAGACAATTTCATATCAAAGCTTTTAAGAAATTAGTGGAAATCTACATCTAATGTTTCAAAGCCAATCTATCATAAGAAGAGAAATAAAGTTTGGGACGTAACCCAATACAATGCAAAAATGAAAGAACATAAAAGTAATAACAACTAGGCACATACCTCGAATGGATTAGGACTCACCAAGTCTTAAACAATCCTTCTACTAAGTTCTAGCCACGAATAGACGGAGAATCGCTGGGCCCTACATTAACAAGTCAATGTAGGCAAGAGCATGCATTAGTACAATCATGTACCACGTATGATAGCAATGCACAAAATCATTTAAAACATGCTAAAACAGGACATTTTCATGACATGCAATGACCAAGCTAAAACATGATGAAAAAGGTTAGAAAACATAAGTCGTAAATCATAGTCAATGCAAGTTAAACATACTTAAAACACTTGTGAAAATACTTTGAAAATAACTTTAATTTATTATTGTGGGAAGTGAGCCTTCACTGACATAGACCATGTGAGCTATAACATGGAATCCGGTGTTCTCCCTACATTGAAAAAGGGCTGCCTTACTTGCAAAGGTAAGACCTTAACTTCTAGCTTACGTGGATCCACTAGCTAATGTCTACTTAAAGACAATCATCCTATGGTGGCACATAGTTATGGGATAAAACGATTGATTTTTTAGAACCGACCTCCACTAACGGGAAAACCTTCATTTAGAAAACCCGGCCTCTACTAATGGGAGAGCTTTCACTAGAAACTTGGCCTTTACTAACGGGAGGGCTTCCATCTTAATATCCACTCGGTGCTAAGCACAATTCCCACGGATTAGTCATAATCTTAACTTTACATATCATTAGAAGACATGGGTGGTCTTCTCTTATCTTATCATTAGGATAGCTCCTTAACCTTAGATTCAAGTTTTAGTTGAGAAAATCTTTCAACAAGTTATGAATCCTTACATGTGAGAAAAATAGTTTCACATTCATAGATTGAGTAACATGTGAGAAAAACTTTCACAACTCAACAGCATCTTCAATTAAGCTTCAATCTTAAAACAATTCATAAATAATCATAATTTCCATAACTGAGCATGCATACTTCATAAAACGCATTTTTCATAATTCATCAATTTCATCATGAATCATTGCTTTTGAAATCATTAAAACATGCATGAGTTCACATAAACTTCATAAATTCCATCTTCTTCATAATTCAACCCATCATCAATGCATAATATCAAAATAAGGGGAATTCATGTGGGTTCATGGGGATTCATCTTAAAACATGTAATTCAACTCAATTCAAACTTAGAGAACCATACTTGAAAGTAATTTGATCATAGTTGAAAGAACCCACATCATAGAAAAAAATCCTTAAATCAAATTGGGGATTTGATACTTTGAAAATTGGAGATTTTAGGGATTCCATGGAGGAAAGGGCTCCATGGATGAACACTATCATACCTTAGGATTTTAATTCCTTAAGCTATTGATGAAGAAAAGTTTGATTTCTTGAACCCTAGCTTACCCTCTTCTTCTTCTAACTTCTAGAGAGAGAATATTTGAGAGAGGAGAATTTGGGGAATCTTGTAAAGTAATTGTAAAGGGTAGAATTTATGATTAAAAGGGCTTATATAGTGTTAGGAGAAGTTATAAACCGACCTAGATTAGTAAATAGGCCATTAGGTGAAAAGACCAAACGACCCCTCTTTAAAAACTCCACCAACAACCCACTTACTTCATGACCTATGGTTGGTAGGTCAACCTACTGCCTGTAGGAGACCAACCGTAGGTCACACTGCCTTAGCCCCAAAAATAAAAATAATTCCTCCCCCAAACCAGCAGCATCAACGACTCCCCCCCCCCCCCATCTTGACCTACGATTAGTAAGTCAAATGACGATTGGTAAGTCATGTACTAGGTCACTCCTTAGAATTTTTTTCCTACTTTTTCCCCTAGGTAGCCTTACCAACGGTTCCTACCCCCTTGACCTATGGTTGGTAAGTCCATCAACGGTTAGTAGGTGAAGTAGTAGGTCACCAAAGTTTCCAAAAATTGAAATTTTTCGCCCTTTTCCAATCCGAGGTATTACATCAACTTTCACTTCTTTTCCCTTTCTTTCATTCTTCTCACATGCACAACTCATCCTTGGCCTATTCATAGCACACACACATTTTGGTGTACCCCTTTTTATTTTTACAACAATCCACAATAGATACCATTTATTCATTTCTTTTCTTTCACCACTTTTCTTTTTTTTTTATATACGGAGGGGTTCCATCTTTTTCACAACTTTTCAAGGAACAAGTTCACGAACTTCTTGCTCGGTTTGTTTCTTCACTCTTACCACACCCCAACTTAGGTTCATGGCCTAACTTGGCTATTGAAACAAACCAATGCTTCATGAAGGTTATAGGTGGGAAAGACATGACAATTTCAACAATCAACTTAAAGAATTATGCTCATGTTTCATCCAAAGAAAAAAATGGGTAGGCAAAAATGGTGCCAAGCTAGGTTCACACACTCACAAGGTGGTCAAACAAAGGTATAACAATTAGGTTCACTATAAAAAATTTATGCCTAAGATCATTTATTTCATTCACCAATGCAAGTCAATTGGACCGACAGGGCAAGTTCTAGGCATCATCATGCACACCTTTCAAAAAAATCTCACCACACATGGCATCCAAACACGATTGTGGATCACAACTCAACAAGTCAAGCTTGCGTGCAACGGTCATTGCAAGACTCACTTCAACATTCAACTAGTCACAATGAGATGCTAAGAGTTCACACAAGATTATGCAACTCAAATTTCCTCGTTGGACTCACACAAACATATCTTTCATCAAGAGCACTATTCAAGTCATTGATATTGATCACAATCGTCACTCAAATGAACAAGAGAACATCAACCAAATATTCAAACACCAACATTCAATCGATAGAGAGAAATCAAAGGATTAAAACTACAACATTCATTCAAATGAAAACATAACAATACCAACATAGTAATATCTCAAAAACAAAAACAACAATATACCAACACGAACATACAATAAAAAGGGTACGCAGATAGATGCCTTCACCCCACCAAAAAGAGACAAGCATTGTGCTTAACGCTAAAATAAAACTAAAAGTATCAATAGAAAATAAAATGGAGAGAGAGTAAAGATACCCCTGTCAGGCGAGGCCAGAGGTGTGGCCTCGACATGTGAATCAGTGCCAAACTGTACTTAAGCTCCAGAAGTCTGTGCAACGTCCTGAGTGGTGGGTTTAGACCCACTCAAGCCAATCATGGACGTGTCTCGAAGGGAAGCTGCTGTGGCCATCTGCATCAGATCACCCTCCAGGTCCTCCAAGTCCTTGTATACCTCTTACTCCTGAGCTAAGTCCTCCTCATCCGTCTCAGGAGTGTCTAAATACCCCTCCTCATCAGCAATTGTAGCGTGTCCGGTAGTAGTAGTAGTCAGAGGGATCATAGAACTAGGGCCCTCGGGGACCTCTAGTCTACCCCAAAGCATGAAGATATCGGTGGTCTTTAGCTCATCCACATCATGATACAACCCAACAATATCAGCCTTCACGACTGTCAAATCAGCGGGGGACTTGTCCGTTTTCTCACACACCTCCACCCGAGCGGTGAGGGCCTCCAGTGCCAGCCCATGTGCCATGATCAACCGGCATTGTTCCTTCAACTCCTCCAAAAAGGGAGCAAGGGAAGCATCAGTGGCACACTCAATCATCGTGGGAACATCGGCTTCAACTCTCGAAGCCCGTATATCGGTCAAATGGGAATGTGGCCTATTTTAATAAGCCTGGCCTGTGTCAATGGGTGGCGAGATCTAGGAATGGGGGAAGGTGTAGGAGTAGTAGAATTCGAGGATATGGGTATACCTGATGGCTCGATGGCTGGAGGAAGAGATGTAGGGCCGGTCTCAATCGCATCCACATCAACGAACGGAGAAGTATCTAACGGTGGCCTCTTCCTCCTCTCTGCTTCGTCTTTTAGATACTCAGCTTCGATCCTACAGATAGAACAAGATGAGGTCGAAGTGACTTCCACATCCGTCTTCGCCTCAAAAGGCACACCCGCTTGTCGACATAATTCACAGATCATAATCAGAAATGGCAATGAGGATTGATTTTGTTTGGCCATCATAGACATCTCCTATGTAATGATCATCCCCAGCTTTAGAATCTCCCAGCCAATTATGCAACCCAGAAGTGCAGCTTTTTGATACTGAATGATAGACACGTTCTTTGACTGCATCAATGTACTGCTAATAAGTAACACCTCAGATTTGTAAAGGAAAGAATTTTTAGTTTTTTTGTAATTGCTGGTGCCAGTACCAACGGAGCCACCAACGGCCCATGGACTGACCTATAGACCATAGGGTAGGCCCGTTGTTGGCTAGTCCAAGTTCCTTAAATATGTTAAGCCTCAGTACCCTTATACGGCTTGCCAGGACAGATCGTCGATGCATATACGAGTCGTATGTTGGTCTCGTATGTGATACCCATACTTAATTAAATTTTTTGGGCCAAGAATTAGACCTACGGTGGCCATGTACGGGCCGTAGGTCGACCCAGGGACCGTACATGGGGTCAGTCATTGGAGGACCCATGGTTGACAGTCTCTAAATCTGTCAACGGTAGGACAGGACGGTCCATAGGTTGACTTACGGACCATAGGTCCAACTGTAGATAGGGGTCCAACAGTTATTTTTAAAGAGCTCTTGGTCTTTTACCTAACTGTTTAATTCCTAATCTAAGTCGATTTTTGCCCTTAACCTAGGTCCTATATAAACCTTTTATGCAAAATTCTACCAATTCCTAAACATTCCCAAAACTCACCTCTCCCAAATATTTCTCTCTCTAGAAGCTTGAAGAAGAAGAAGGAGAATCTAGGGTTTTGAGATCAAGACTCCTAATCCTCCATTGTGTTCAAGGTTTTGGCAGTAAGCTATGATAGTCTTCATCTATGGAGCCCTTTCCTCCATAGAATTCCAAAATTCTCTATTTTACAACTTAGAAATCCTCCATTGAAGTTAGGGTTTTCTTCTATGTAATGGGTTCTTTTCAATGTTGATTTAATTGATTGTATTATGAACTATGAAGCATGGATTGAGTTGAATTTCATGTGTTAAGATGAATCCACATGAACCCATGTGATTTCCCCCAATTTCAAAATTTATGAATTGTTGATGGGTTGAATTATGAAGAAGATGAATCTTATGAACTTTATATGAGCCCATGCATGAACTACGATTTCTAAACTCTATGATTTCATGATGAATTTTGAATGATCAAAATATGGGTTTTATGAAAGTATGCATGTTCCATGATTAAAATTATGATGATTTCTGAATTTCTTTGAGATCGAAGCTTGAATCATGTTGTTGTTGAGTTGTGAAAGAATTTTTCTCACATAAAAGATTCATAACTTGTTGAAAGGCTTTCTAAACTAAAGTTGAATCAAAGGTTTAAGGAGCTATTCTAATGCACTTTAGCTTGGATTGGTAACTCTAGTTCACCTTTCCATGGATAATAAGATGAATATGAATTATGACTATTCCGTGAGATTTATGCTTAGCACCAAGAGGATATTAAGATGGAAGATCTCCCGTAGTAGAGGCAGGGTTTCCAAAAGCAATCTCTTGTCCCATAAACTATGTGCCACCATAGGATGATTGTCTATGATAGACACTAGCAACTGGATCCACGTAAGTTATATGTTAAGTAAAGGGTCCTACCTTGGCAAGTAGAATTGCCCTATCTGTGTGGGGTTAGAAACCGGATTCCATGTTGATAGCTCACATGGTCTTATATGTCGGTTAAGCCTACTTCCCACAAACAAAGAACTAAAGTGTTTTTGAGATAATTCTCAAGTAAAGTGAAGATGTTTAGCTTGCTTTGACCATGGTTTATCACTTATATTTCTAACCTTTTTTCATGTTTTAGCTTGGTCTTGGCATGTCATAAAAATGTCCCATTTTAGCATGTTTTAAATGATTCTGTGCATTGCTCTCATATTTGGTAGTTGATTGTACTAACGCATACTCTTGCCTATAGTGACTTTGAAAATATAGGGCTTGGTGATTCTCCATCTATTCGTGGCTAGAGCTTAGTAGAAGGATTATTGAAGACTTGGTGAGTCCTCATCCATTTGAGGACATAGCCTTGTTGTTCTTACTTTTATGTTCTTTCATTTGACATTGTATTGGGTTACGTCCCAAATGTTACTTCTCATTCTTATCTTAGATTGGCTTGAGACATTGTATGTAGACTTCCGCTATTTTCTTAAAAGCTTTGATATGAAATTGTCTTCTGAACGCTTAAATCTTTATGATCTTGTAAGTATGTATGCTAAGTTGCTTGTATGAGGCCTTTCGGGGTCTTGTATGCTATGTCACGTCTAGAAGATACCTTGGATCATGAAAAACTTTGTATTGAAGCACAAGGTTTTTGAAAGATCCTAGGATGTCTCATAAGCCACGTCGAGTAGAGTCTTGTTCATGGGTATGAAGCACGCCACACTTATGAATGAGAGGCTAAAATGTGTTTTGGAAACTCCACTTCTTTCATTAGTCTTATGTCGTACGATAGAGTGCAACTCTATATGTCTCTCTCCTAATCCCTATCCTATGTGTTTCAGGATATGGCTAGCTGAAGAGCTTATGCTAGAAGAAATGCGAGAGAGAATGTGGATCAACAAGCTCCTCCTCAAGTTCCAGCTGACCACCCTTTGGCCTATCAAGTGACTAATGCGGAGTTTAGGGCTGCTTTTCAAGTGTTGGCTCAAGCCATGACGGCTCAAGCCAATAGGGAGGTTGTGGCTCCCGTGAACCCAAATATGGGTACGACGGTATCGAGAGTAAGGGACTTCACTAGAATGAACCCTCTGGAGTTTCATGGTTCTAAGGTTGAGGAAGACCTTCAAGAACTCATTGATGAGGTGTACAAGGTGCTAATGATCATAGGTGTGACGCCGGAGGAAAAGGCGGAGTTGGCCGCTTATCAACTTAAGGGTGTGCCTCAAGTGTGGTTTTTGTAGTGGAAGAGTTAGAGGGCGGATGATGCGGGTCCTCTTGATTGGGAGAAGTTCAAGGTTACTTTTCTTGACATGTTCTTTTCCCTTGATATGAGGGAGGCAAGGGTGATTGAGTTCATCAATCTTCGTCAAGGAAGCATGAGTGTCAAAGAGTATGCTTTGAAGTTCACACAATTGTCTCAATATGCTCCCACTATGGTTGCCGGTCCTAGGGCAAGGATCAGTAAGTTCGTTTCGGGAATGTCTGAAATAGTGGTTAAGGAATGTCGTACCGCTATGCTTATCCATGATATGGATATTTCATGTCTCATGGTTCATGCTCAACAAATAGGAGAGGAGAAACTGAAGGAGAGGTCTAGAGAGGCAAAGAGGGCTAAGACCAGTGATGGTCATCCTAGATTTTGACAAAGCTTTTCCGGTCAAGGTTCCTCCAATGCTCCTCCTAAGTTCAACAAAGATAGGTACCTAACCCTAAGCCTCAAGTAGGAAATTGTTGTGGATTCTCATCGGCTACTTGTGCTAAGTTTGGGAAGAAATATGAGGGCAAGTGCTTAGCTGGTACGGATGGTTGCTTCGGTTGTGGTAAGTGCAGTCATAAGATTAGGGATTGTCCATCTCTTACAGCTAAGGAAAGAGAAGGTAGGAAATCTCCAAATAATGGTTCGGGTTCAAATGCTCCCAAGAAAAATAAATTCTATGCACTTTAAGCTCGCCATGAGCAAGAGGGTTCTCCCGATGTGGTTACCGATTTGTTGAAAGTCTTTCACTTTGACGTTTATGCTTTGCTATATCCCGGTGCTACTTTGCCTTTTGTGATGCCATATGTGGCTATAGGTTTGATGTTCTTCCAGATGTGTTGTTAGATCCCTTTTGTGTCTCTACTCCTATTGGTGAGTGTATTGTGGCTAAGAGATCTATAGAAATTGTCCCGTGTCCTTATCCCATAGAGTCACTCATGTTGATCTTGTAGAGTTTGATATGTTAGATTTTGATGTAACTCTTGGGATGGATTCGTTGCATTCTTGTTATGCTTCGATTGATTGTAGGACCCGAGAGGTCAAGTTTCAATTCCTAAATGAGCCTATCCTAGAGTTGAAGGGGGAAGATTCTATGCCTAAAGGTCAATTTGTGTCATGTCTTAAAGCTATAAATATGATTTCTAAGGGGTGCATAAACCATCTTGTTTGGGTGAGGGATATGGATTCCAAAACCCCTTCTCTTGAGTCGGTCCCCATTGTTAATGAGTTTCCGGAAGTGTTTCCCGATGATCTACCCGGTGTTCCTTCTGAAAGGGAAATAGACTTTTGTATTGATCTTCTCCTCGATACGCAACCTATCTCTATTCCTCCTTATCGAATGGCTCCGGCAAAACTTTAAGAGTTAAAGGAGCAATTGACAGATTTGTTGGATAAGGGTTTTATCCGACCAAGTGTTTCTCCATGGGGTACTTCAGTTTTGTTTGTTAGAAAGAAGGACGGTTAGCTTCGTATGTGCATTGACTACCGTCAATTGAACAAGGTTACCATTAAGAACAAGTATCCTCTTCCAAGAATAGATGACTTGTTTGATCAACTCCAAGGGGCAAGTTACTTTTTTAAGATCGATCTTCGGTCGGGTTATCACCAATTGAGGGTGAAAGAAGATGATATTCCGAAAATGGCTTTCAACACTAGATATGGCCACTATGAATTCCTAGTGATGTCGTACTGGTTAATAAATGCTCTGGCTGCATTTATGGATTTAATGAATAGGGTGTTTAGACAATATCTTGATATGCTTGTGATTGTGTTCATAGATTATATTTTGATTTACTCAAGGAGTGAAGATGAGCATGACGATCATCTAAGGATTGTATTGCAAGTCCTCAAGGACCAACAACTCTTTGCGAAGTTTAGTAAGTGTGAGTTTTGGGTAAGGTCCGTGGATTTTCATGGTCACATTGTCTCCGGTAAGGGTATTGAAGTAGATCCTAAGAAGACGGATGCGGTTAAGAATTGACCTAGACCTCTATCACCTTTGGATATTTGAAGTTTCTTGGATTTGGTCGGTTACTATAGGAGGCTTGCTGAAGGGCTTTATTTGATAACTTCCCCATTGACGGCTTTGACTAAAAAGAAAGTTAAGTTCACATGGTCCGAAGCATGTGAGAAGAATTTTCAAGAGTTGAAAGATAAACTTTCCTCGGCTCCAATATTGACTTTACCGGAAGGGTCCACTGGGTTTGTGGCTTATTGTTATGCTTCAAGTATTGGGTTAGGGTGTGTTCTTATGCAAAATGGAAAAGTTATTTCTTATGCTTCAAGGCAACTCAAGATTCATGAAAAGAACTATCCTACTCATGATTTAGAATTAAGTTCTAACTCTTCTAACGATATCTTGATTCCCATTCGAGGACGAATGTTCCCAAGGGGGAGATATTGTAACACCTCAGATTCGTAAAGGAAAGAATTTCAGTTTTTCTAGAATTGTTGGTGCCAGTACCGATCGAGCCGCATTCGGCCCGTGGACTGACCTACGGACCGTAGGTCAGGCCCATGGTTTGCTAGTCCAAGTTCCTTAAAATGTTAAGCCTCAGTACATGTATACGGCTTGCCAGGACAGACCGTCGATGCATGTACGAGCCATAGGTAGGTCTCGTAGGTGAGACCCACACTTAGTTAAATTTTTAGGGCAAAGAATTGGACATACGTTGGCCATGTACGGGCCGTAGGTCGACCCACAGACCATACATGGGGTCCGTCATTGTAGGACCCAAGGTTGAAAGTCTCGAAATCTATCTACAGTTGGACAGGACGGTCCGTAGGTTGACTTACAGACCGTAGGTCCAACCGTAGATAGGGGTCCGACAGTTATTTTTAAAGGACTTTTTGGTCTTTTGCCCAAGTGTTTAATTCCTAATCTAAGTCAATTTTTCCCTTAACCTAGACCCTATATAAACCTTTAAAGCTAAATTCTACCCATTCCTAAACATTCCCAAAACTCACCTATCCCAAAAATTTCTCTCTCTAGCAGCTTGAAGAAGAAGAAGAAGAATCTAGGGTTTCAAGATCAAGCCTCCTAATCTAAGGGTGTTAAAAACCGAACCGTAACCGATAAGCCAACAGCAAAATTGGCTTATTGAATAAACGGTTGGTGAACGGATTAGAATTTTATAATTAACGGCTTATTGCTGTGGGGGTGAATTATTCAATTTCCTTATCGGATAAACCGTTAACTCATTAAGAGTTATCTTACTTACACTTTTAATTTAGGTATATTAGAATCATTTAATATTTTTTTCATAATATATAATTATATATTATTAGTCCTACGATCGTAAAGCCAAAAACTTGAAAACCTATTTACTTTTCTTTTATTAACTATTACATTACTATTAATCTATATTTTTTTGTAATATAGGAGAATTTTACAATCTAACTTAATTTATATTAGGGAAAAGAAGTCATTTTTTAACGATGCATTCATGGAACAAAAAAGGGTAGAGGTTAACCGATACACCATCCGATAACCATCCAATAAGTGCTAATCCGGTATCGAACCAACCGATATCTTATAGGTTGGCTAGCGGATTAGTAAATTTAAAAACCGATATCCGTTAGGCCAAACCGTTAAGCAAAATTATCCTCTCGATCCGTCCGATATGCAGCCCTATCCTAATCCTCCATTGATTTCAAAGTTTTTGCACTAAGGTATGATAGTCTTCATCTATGGAGCCCTTTCCTCCATAAAGTTCCAAAATTCTCTATTTTACAAGTTAGAAATCCTTCATTTATGTTAGGGTTTTCTTCAATGTCATGGGTTCTTTCCAATTTTGATTTAATTGATTGTTTTATGAACTATGAAGAATGAATTGAGTTGAATTTCATGAGTTAAGATTAATCCCCATGAACCCATGTGATTTCCCCCAATTTAAAAATTTATGAATTGTTGATGGGTTGAATTATGAAGAAGATTAATCAAATGAAGATTATATGAGCCCATGCATGATTTACGATTTCTAAAAGATATGATTTCATGATGAATTATGAATGATCAAAAGATGGGTTTTATAAAAGTATGTATGTTCCATGATGAAAATTGTGATGATTTATGAATTGCTTTGAGATTGAAGCATGAATGATGTTGTTGTTGAGTTGTGAAAGGATTTTTTTCACATAAAGTATTCATAACTTGTTGAAAGGTTTTCTCAACTAAAGTTGACTCAAAGGTTTAAGGAGCTATTCTAATGCACTTTAGCTTTGATTGGTAACTCTAGTTGTACCTTTCCATGTATAATAAGATGAATAAGAATTATGACTATTCCGTGGGGATTTATGCTTAGCACTGAGAGGATATTGAGATGGAAGCTCAACCATAGTAGAAGTCGGGTTTCCAAAAGCAATCTCTTGTCCCATATACTATGTGCCACCATAGGATGATAGTTTATGATAGACACTAGCTAGTGGATCCACGTAAGTTATATGTTAAGTAAAGGGTCCTACCGTGGGAAGTAGGATGCACTACAAGAAAAAGCCTTATTTATGACCAACATTTGGGAACGAGTGAATTATCTTGTCTCTAAAAGTATATCTATTGGGACGAGATTATATTTCCGTCCTTATTTGTACATTTTATTGAGAAGGTATTAAATCTAGTCCTTACAAAATTAATTCACTGGTCCCAAATTCTATTGAGGGCCTTGAGTGGGAGAACGTTTCGCCATTTTTTATACTAAAATATTAAAAAATGAAATTTTCATTCTTAACAAAAAATTAGGTGCTTAAATTTTTATACTGACTAAGCTAAAAAGGAAAAGATCATCGATCAATTTTCTAAAAATATATAGCAGCCCCTCTCAAAATAGCAGCCCATCCTAAAAGTTGCCCTAGTTTAATCTCTTTAGATCGCCATTGCAACTGATAAAGGTCGTCGCTCTGCCCTAATCTCAACCTGTCTCTGCTTAATCTTGACGTTCCTCTGCCCTAATCGTGTCTTCTTCCTTGTATTGTTGCTGCTCTGCTCAGAATAGAATACCATCCCAGCTTTGCTCGAAACAGAATTCCAGGTTGGTTCCTCTTTCGATCGAGTTGTGTGTTTCTTCCATATGTTTTACTGATGGCATTTTTTTCTTGTTGTATTCAAGCTGCTCTTATTTTGTTCCTCTTTTTTAACAATAAATAGGATAAAGGTTTCATAAGCTGGTCTCTTTTTTGTTGTACAATCAGTGGGAAGATTATTGGATTGAGATTTCTCATAAATAATTTGATTTTGTAAAGTGTATTATGTGTTTCAAGATTTATATTTCACAGAGAATGCATATAAAATTTGAACAAACTAAGTATTTCATGATTAAGATATTTGTTTTATATATACCACTACGTAGGATGGGTCCTGATCAGTATGCATAAATCTAATCGTCATATTCTTGTGTAAGTTTTGGATCACAAGTTCTCCGATTGGTAAATCGAACAAAATGACAATGTTTGCTTAATGTTATCTTCACACAAACTAATTGCCTATAGTTTTAAAAAACCTGCCTGAGGTAATCATCTATTACATTGGAATCCAAGTTTTTAATGAAAATAGTAATATTACTAGGAGTTATCCTCATTTTGAGTCATAGTGCGTAACTGCTCACTTTCTTCCCCAAATCTAACAAATCGACAACCTATTATGTGCCATGTTTCTCTATTTGTTACAGCCTTAGCTCCATTGATAGAGGAATAATTGGCCTTGAATATCTTCTGAAACATGTAATCTCTGACATCAGCTGCCAAGTCACCTACAAATATAGTATATTTTCGAGTATTATCTGAATGTTATTCACCCGAATCAAGTCTTACCCAGTTGAGCCTAAAATTTTTCTTAATATTAGGAATCAAGGTACCATTGTATACTTGTATTTGCACAGCTGCATGACGAATAAATCGATATATATGAATTTAAATTTCATGTTCAAACTTAAACAAATATTTACCTCTATTATGATTTAGTGAGGGACAGTGTAGTGTTTTGGAGTTTGGACTTATAGCCAATGTAGCATATAGTTGCAATTACTAGTTCTCTTGATTCTTTCTTTTTGTATTAGTTTGAGGATGCAACTAAATCATTCTCAACTTTAGGAGAACCTAGTTATGAGTCAAGACTTTTTAATCACATGCGACTACAAACAAAATTTTTTTAATCAAAAATGACTATTTTGTGTAAGTACAAAGATAGAGAAGATTACATGATTAAAAATAAGTAATCTTTTATGTTTCTTAGTGCAATCTGATTAATTTTTTGAATCCAAAAAGTCACAAGTGATTTGAGAAAGTTGTACAATAAGCCTCCCTATCAGATAATTAGATACTCCATCATATCTTATCTTAAGATGAGTTAAATGAAACACCATGAATAATGCTTTTAGACAAATAGTATACGTTTTAACCTGTGGTGTATCAATGATAACACACATTTCTGTTTTGTGCATCTAATTATAACAAGTTGTATTGATCTTAGTATTTTTCTTATCCTTTATCTTTTTTAATCTAACTTTTATGTACTTTTCAAGGTTATGGCTCCTAGTAAGCAATGGATGCAACTAGTTGACCACCGTCTTGATGAAACTTATTTAGTAGGCGTGCAAAAGTTTTTGCATTATGCTTTTCAAAAAATAGGAGAAGAATATGAAATATGATGTCCATGTGTCAAATGTTACAATACAACTTTAGGGACTCCTAAAACAGTTGAGACACATTTGCAAGTACATGGAAAAATTAAGAATTATACTTTTTGGTATCACCATGGAGAACGTTTGGGTGAGCCATTGTCTGAATCTGAATCTGAATTTGAATTTGAATCTGAAGATGGTGATGAAGTAGAAGAATGTGAGAGTGAGGATGAAGTAGAAGAACTGTTAAGAGATTTATATCCTAATCATGATGGAGCAACTACACACACTGATGGTGATGATTTACTTGAGGAGGAACCAAATATTGAGGAAATTTATTTTTACAGCCTATTAAAGGATTTCGAGCAACCACTATATCAAAATTACAAAGCTTCAAAGCTTTCCTCTTTGATTAAATTGCTTCACATAAAAAGTATGGGTCTTTGGAGTAATGCTTCATTTACAATGTTAATGAAAATGTTGAAAGAGGAGTTGTTGCCTGATGGCGCCAATTTGCCAAACTCATATTATGAGGCAAAGAAGATAATTAAAGAAATCGGCCTTTCTTACAACAAGATTGATTCTTCTACTAATGATTCCATGTTATATTTGAAGGATGATAGCCAACTCGATTCTTGTAAAATTTGTGAGGAGTCCGGATGAAAGATAGCTGCACATAGCGGAGAAATAAGGACTAAAAAAGGAAAAAGGATAGCATCAAAGAGTTTACGCTATTTTCCTTTAAAGCCTAGACTTCAAAGGTTGTTTATGTCTACAAAGACATCTACTCTTATGACATGGCATAAGGATAAAAGAGTTGATGATGGAATAATGAGGCACCCAGTTGATTCAATGGCATGGAAGTCATTTGATGAACTTCATCCTTCATTTGTAGCCGAGCCTCGTAATGTTCGACTTGGACTACATGGCTGAGCCCATTTTTTTTCTCTGCTTTGTATTACTTTTTCAATTTCTCTATTATGCCATGTTTTTTCTGTTTCACAATCTAAACTTCACCACAAGTACTTGTCAATCTTTTTCAGCTTCTTGCTCTTTGAAACACTATGCTAAAGTATTGTAATATGATTCGTTTTCTCCAGGTTCTACAGGGAAGGGACGAGGAGGACAAGGAATTAAAAGCTCTACTTGGTCTACTAGTCAAGGAATGGGAATGAAACATAACAACTCCATAACTTCTGAATCTGAGGTGGGATGCATCAACAAGAGTGCTCTTTATGCTAATCAACATATCAAAACTCCTTCTAAAAGCACAAGAGCGAATTTGACCATGTCGTCTAGTCAAGAAATGGAAAGAATGGATAAATTGATTCTTGAGAAAGAGGATACACAAAATAATATATCATTGCCTCCATCTATTGATCACGTTATAAACACTCTCAAACAACTGAAAAAGGTACAAATCCATATATTATTAATTTGTAAAACTGAATTTGATTGCTATAGTTTTTACTAAACTATACATTGTAGGTTCATCTAATCCTACAAAGGTAAGAAGAGTTCGAGGGAGCAGTATGTTCAAAGAAGTTGCTTCACTTGAAAACGGAGAAAAGCTGAAAGTAACATTTTACAATAATCGAACTGTTTGAAAAAATAGCAAATTTTTTTCGAGGCATTTGGGAAAAATTGCTAGTGACCGTAATATATGTCCATTGGGAGTAACCTCATGGAGTGATATTAAGCAAGAAAAGTTAAGTCACATGTGGGCAGCTGTTGAGGTAACAAATTTGAACTCCATTCAAATCTTTCATTAACTTAAGTTTCACATTCTTTTCATGTGTTACTGAAATCTTATTTGCTAGATATATCGAATAAAAAAATGCCATGGGTACCTCTGTCTCATAATATTTTCAAGGTGACAAGGATCTGCCTATAAAGTTAGTCCAACAAATGTGTTCTTGTTCTACTGCAACAAGGATCTGCTATAGTATTTCTCTCCTTGTTGACTTTGATCTGTATAACATGATCCAGTGCTACAGATGGCCACAAGATAGGTAATGCACCAAGAATCATGATGGAGAAAAGTGAACTGCTTATTGCTTAAAAGTAAAATGAGAGGTTTTCTAAAAAGCGAGGAAAGTAATCCTTAATCTTACACAATTCACATCCTAAATGAATGAGAATTTTAGAAGAACTACATCTAACTAAAATTCCTAGTCTTTTTATCTTATTTACTGTAGAACCGCTGCTTATTCTACTAGGTAGATCTCTTTTTCATTTTGTTTTCCTATCTTGGGGGTGGAGTAAAGGCGAAAGATTTGAAAGGTGGAACTTCTTCAAAGGCTGAATTATTGTCCGCGTTACGTTCGACTCGAGATGATAACAAATATTTGAATGAAGAAAACAAATTTTTGAATGAGGAAAACAAATCCTTGAATGATCACTTGTCTACCTTAGAAGATGAGATGAAAGAAATAATGAAAATGAAAGAATTCTTTGCTGCTCAACAATCACATGTCCCACCTACAATGTCGCCTGTTTCAACTGAATGACCACTGACCAAGTAAGTAACAATATTCCTGACTTTATTCTTCAATAAGAAGGATTTTAATTCCTGAAATGATAGTTCTACCTCAATAGTCTCTCTACGATGTCCACATCCTCTGCTAGCTCTTGGTTAAATGCTCCTTTTCTAGATTTCCTTCTCTTTTGCTTTTATCTTAATAGGAACATCAGATATTGTATTATCCTATGTTACTTTATCTTGTTCCGCTTTCTCCTGTTACATTCCAGTGTTTTCTTTTTCAATCTCAGGTATTGATTGACTTGGTAGTGCAATTTATGTTGAGGTATCTCTTTCTCAATTTCTTGTGTCACTAGTTTACATTGCCATTCATGTCGGACTAGCTTCTTATTCATTGGTTTCTGGGGCGGTGGCTGCTTACAGCTGCCTTTCTGACGGCCAATAAGACAAGAGTCCTATAGTGGTCTCCATTCATACTCCACATGTAGATTCTTGAGTTTTCATGCTGGATCCTCAATAGTTAGTGAGTCTGAAAGGGAAACTGATACATCTACTATAATAAGAATTCTGGCATAGGATGTCATATCTTCAATATTAGTTAATTTCTTTGTGCATATCAGTTTTCTAATACAACTAGCAGTTCGACATAAATTTTCTGGTGCCCAATACTGAATAGGGAGCTGTGGAAACTTCACCCATAGCGGAATGTTCTGTACATGTTCAACACTAGGTTTGAACTCAGGATTCCATTGCTTCAGGATCATTAGTGTGTTGTTAAATGTGAATACAAGATTAGATGATGAAGTCCGAGAATGCAAAGTTGCAACTATATAGCTATTTTTCAGAGTAATAGCTAGCTTAGACAATGTCCTTTGAGGCCAACAAATTTATTGTCAAACACAACACATAGTATAACAAAATAAGTTTAACTTTTACAACATCTTAGAAGAGATTATTTCCAGATTCATCAGTAAGAACATGTCAATACAAATTATAACTTTTGTAAAAACAGAGCACACCATTTCTAGAAAGTATAAACTTCTGGAATGTTTTTGATATTTGAAAGAGAAAAGAGTTGAGAAATCAAAGATGGGTTCTGTAGATACTTACAATAAGATTAAAATTTTTTTCAGTAGGACTCAAATTGCTTGAACTATTAGTGTCTCCTATCACAATTGCTAGATAAAGTTGTGGGACATACAAAAGCATAATTTTCTCATTTACATCGTTGTGAATGCTTTGTCAGTTAGTTCTAGATGATGTTTTCGCACAAGATATTTCTGCCCTATTTTTTGTTCATTACCGTTGTTTTTGCCCAGTTTATTTTTCATTCCTGCTCGTCTTCGAAGCTATTTAGTCCATTTGTTTCTATTATCTGCCAGATGTTATATATTTAGTTATAAATCTTCAAAATAGATATTGAATTCTCGGTTAATGCATCTCAAAGTTTTTCTAATGGATTTTTTCTTATTTTCTTGTAGCTTTTGTTGATGTTTCTGGATAACACTGGATGAAGATTGGAACTTTAAATTTTTTGCCTAGCTTTTGTTTGTTCTTTAGTGCAAGATACGAGTTAAGAAGACGATGAATGAGGTCATTATTAGTTTGCTACAAATTTTATGCAAAACTTGATGTCATAGTCTAGCTCGGATGTTAGCTATGTTTTTTTGTTAAGCAAATATTGAAACAAAATCATGGATGTTAACTAGTTTATAAAAATTAATTTCTCTCTGTACCTATATCTTCTCGTTTTTGTCTCTTCTCTATATATATCATCTTTTTGTAGAGAAATTTTTAGTATCAATTTGATATTTGTTGAAATGTATTAGTGGTCAATCTTGGACAAAAATTATTGTTGCTCTCTAAAGGTCAATCTATGACCATGCTTGTTGCTCGTCTTAAAAGCTATTCTAGGATGGGGTTGTTGATAGTCGTCAAAGCTATTCTAGGATGAGGTTGGTTATAGTCGCTAAAGGTACTTCTAAGACCAGGAAGTTCTCGTCTTTAAAGATATTCTAAGGGCAGGTCTCTAATGGTCGCTAGAGATTACTAGGACAAGATCTATATCGTCTCTAAAGATTATTAGGACTAGTTTTCTATGGTCGCTGAAGAGTTTTACTAACCTGAAAAAAATATTTCCCACGATATATTTAGTTTATTTGAAACCTGAAAAATTGTCTCTAAAGGTATTTAGTGACCAGATTGGATTCCCGTCCCAACAACCTTTAACGACTAGTTTTTTTGGTCCGTCGTTGTTGAGCTGTAGCGCCGGAAGCTTTTAGGACGGGTGGCGACAAGCTTTTTCAAGTTTCAAAAGCTCATTTGGGACAAGATTTTGACTTTCTGGGACCAGATTTCCCTTAGAGACTATTTTTCTTGTAGTGATGGCCCTATCGGTGTGGGGTTAGACACCAGATTCCATGTTGATAGCTCACATGGTCTTATATGTCTGTTAAGGCTACTTCCAACAAACAAAGAACTAAAGTGTTTTTGAGATATTTCTCAAGTAAAGTAAAGATGTTTAGCTTGCTTTGACCATGGTTTATGACCTATGTTTCTAACCTTTTTTCATGTTTTAGCTTGGTCATTACATGTCATAAAAATGTCCCATTTTAGCATGTTTTAAATGATTTTGTGCATTGATTTCATACTTGCTACTTGATTGTACTAACACATACTGTTGCCTACATTGACTTGTTAATGTAGGGCTTGGCGATTCTCCATCTATTCGTGGCTAGAGCTTAGTAGAAGGATTATTGAAGACTTGGTGAGTCCTCATCTATTCGAGGACATAGCCTTGTTGTTCTTACTTTTATGTTCTTTCATTTGACATTGCATTGGGTTACGTCCCAAATGTTTTGTCTCATTCTTATATTAGATTGGCTAGAGACATTGCATATAGACTTCCGCTATTTTCTTAGAAGCTTTGATATGAAATTTTCTTTTGAACTCTTAAATCTTTATGATCTTGTATGTATGCTAAGTGGCTTGTATGAGGCCTTTCGGGGTCTTGTACACAATGTCACCTCTAGGGGGTACCTTGGGTCGTTACATAATAAACCCGAACCAGTATCGAGCTACGATGTTAAGGTCCTTCCTCTCAATTGTATTTCCCACCTTGATCTTTGGGGGCATTGCATCACTCAGCAACGGGGCAAGCCACCCCGTCAAGTCATCAAATGTCTTGATCTTGCTTTTATCGGCCAACGAATGCCGAACCCGCACTGTGAAACCAACCACATCATTAATATAATCTTGTTTTCACTTAACTTTCTTGCCCCGAACCTCAACGAACTCAACCGGAGAAATAGCACTCACCTTCTTCTTCCCCTTCTAGATTAACTTGGCATACCCTTCATAAAATTCTCAAACACATGTAGGAATATATGGGCTCCGACGCTTGGTGAACTGTGGTAACTTATGATATCGCAGTGTCTCCCAGACATTCGAATACTTGTCTACCAAACCATCCGTGGACAACCGCTTCTCTTTTAATATTATCCGTAAACCCTCTACCTTCAATCTATTCATCGACCTCAAAGGGTTAACCAAAATTGGAGGTACAGGAGTTGCCATTAATGCCAAAGGTGCTGGTGGGGCTGGTGGTGGTGCTAATGGATCATGAGCTGTTTTGGAACGCAACTCCGAACACCTCCGCTTCAGAAGCTCATCTATTGGAGCCCCGAACTTCATTTTCTCTTCATTCTCTTCATTCTAGGAGTCTGTTGAGAAGAATTTGATCTCTGAGCTAGAGCTCTTGAGAACTTGTTGCTTGCCCTTCTCCCTCGCCTAAGAAATTTGGTGTCGAGTAGGTTGGGGCCGTTGGATTTCCTCTACAATCTCCATCCCTTTTGCCCGCTTTCAGGGTGGTGTACCACTCGCAGGAAACTTGGGTCTAGCCATTTTCCTGTGAAGGCACACAAACCAAAGCAAAATTCGATTGCAAATGGGTTAGAAACAAGACTTCACACAATGTTGCAAAAAAGCACACCGAACAAAGCGGGCGAGACACACGGCTACCGCCAAAAATTTTAGAAAAATATAGGAAACTATTCAGGTTGAAAGGTTGAGAACAAGACATGTTGGTGAGTCACTGAGTTCACTCGGCGAGCAACAGGGACATCACCGTATATCACAGAACAAAATAGCACAAAAGCAGGTCAAAAAGGAGATGGGGAGGACATTTGGCGACACGCCGAACCCATTTGGCAAGCCCGACTAAGCTTGCTGAGTAGTCTAATGCATTACCTCCCCATTTTTTTTCAATTCACAATTAACAGCCCATGAAACATCAATTGAAGCACAATTATCAACAAATAGCAATGACTCGCTACCCAATTGCTCCCCGGGGTACTCAGACTTCTCCCAATCGATTTGAATCAACATAACGATGAATTTACCCTTAAGAATGGCGTCACCCAATCTATCATCGGGTAATTCAAGTAATTCGATCGAATTCGGGCTATTCACACTTCACCCACAAATAACCTAACAAGAACCAATAAAAATTCATCACCTACCTCAAGAATTTAAAACAAAAGCATCCCAAACAGTAGATTTAATCATGCTCACAATCAAATTAACACAATATGAATCAAGGGGCATCAATCAAAGCATACAATATAGCCAACCAATCATTTACCGACTACACTACCAATTATCACATAAAAAATGCCATGAAAATAAACTAAGTACGAAACACCTACCTCAAGGTAGACAAAAAGATGGATGACGCAAAGAGGAAGGGATAATGACTCCAATCGCTACTCCGAAAGAAAAGTACACAACATGGGATACGAAATTAAAAAGCTAGAGTTTGATGGAATGAGCAAGGAAGTAAAAATTTTTTAAAAAAATGGAAGATTTGAATTTAAAAGGTTAAAACCATTCATTTCGCGCCCCATTCGTAGTGGGAACTAACGTTGCCGATCAATTCATCAATGCGCCGAGTGGGCCTCAGCTCACCAAAATTACAAGAAATCTAGCCCTTCAGTAGTAAAAAGGGTGAGCTAGTTCGGGCTAGCCGATCCAACTCGGTGAGTCGTTGAGTTGGCTTTTAGTTCACCAAAACTTCCAGAAGATTCCTCACGTTTGGCTTTCAAGGGGTGATTCATTTGGGGGATTATGGGGTATTTCGGCAGCTCGCTGAGTATTCCAGCCCCTAGCCCATTTGCAATTCTTCCAAAACACGAACTTCAATCTACATATCCAACAAAAGTTATTCAAACAACTAAAAATAACACTTGGGTTTCCTCCTAAGAAGCGCCTTAGTTAACGACGTGGCATGACTTTGACATTCCTTCAAGGATTGTCCAAATACACCACATCAATCACCGTCACATCGGGGCGATCTCAAAAGTAAAGCTTAAGTCGTTGCTCATTCACCTTAAACATTGACCCATCCTCGTTTTCAACTTCTATTTCCCCATTTATAAACACACGATGCACTTTAAACGGGCCCGACCATTTTGACTTGAGTTTTCCCAGAAAGAGTCTCATACAAGAATTGTAGAGCAACACTAGATCACCAACTTTAAATTCTTGATGAAGGATATTGGCATCATGCCACTTCTTCATTTTCTCCTTATAAAGAGCTGAATTCTCATAACCACAAAGTCAAAACTCCTCCAAAACATGGAATTTGTCCACTTGATCCTTGGATGCATCAGCCCAATTCAAGTTCATGGCCTTCAAGGCCCACAATGCCTTATGCCCGAGCTCAACCGGTAGATGACAAAATTTACCAAACACCAATTGATATGGGGACATAACAATCAGAGTTTTAAATGTAGTTCTATACGCCGAAAGAGCATCATCTAACTTGCGGGACCAATCGATTCGATTTGCATAACGGTCTTGGACAAAATCCCTTCGATTTCCTAGTTTGATACCTCGACTTGCCCACTTGTTTGCGGACGATAAGGGGTAGCAATCTTATGCTTCACTCCATACTTACTCAATAATAATGAAAATATTCAGTAACAGAAATGAGAGCCCCCATCACTAATGATTGCATGGAGTGTCAAACCTTGTGAAAACGTATCGCTTGAGGAATTTAACCACACTCCTCCTTTCATTATTCGGTAAGGCCATAGCCTCTGCCTATTTAGAGACGTAGTCAACAACCACCAAGATGTATTTGTTCCTATACGAACTCACAAAAGGCCCCATGAAATTGATTCCCCATACATCTAACAACTCAACCTCTATGATTGGAGTGAGAGGTATTTCATATCTTCATGACACTCCTTGATTTTGACATTGAATACACTTTCAGACAAAGGAGTTCACATCTTGATATAACGTCGGCCAATAATAACCACTTTGTAGTATCTTCGCAGCTGTACACACTCCACTATGGTTTCCACCAACCGGTGACACATGGCAAGCATCAAGAATGGCATCTACCTCAACTTCCGGAACACATCTTCTAATCATCTGATCCGCACACTCCCAGAATAAGTAAGGTTCATCCCAAAAATACTTCTTCACATCAAAAAGAAACCTCTTTCGTTGGTAAAATATCAGCCCATCGGGAAGAATCCCACACACCACATAATTTATAAAATCAGCACACCAAGGTGTGGTACCATTCGACACAACCATCACCGACTCATCGGGAAAAGCTTCCTCTATGACTTTTTCACTAGAAGTGACCACATTTGTTTCAAGCCTCGACAAGTGATCAACCACTTGGTTTTCACACCCTTTTCATCTTTGACTTCAAACTCAAACTCTTACAACAACATCGCCCATTGGATCAACCTTGGCTTTGCATCCTTTTTGGCCATCAAATAACATATAGCAGCATGGTCGGTGTGCACTACCACCTTGGTTCCCAATAAATATGCTCTAAACTTCTCAAAGCAACGGCTAATAACTCTTGCTCAGTGATGGTGAGTTCTTTTGAGCTACATTCAAAGTCTTGCTTGCATAATAGATGGGGTGAAATAATTTTCCCATGCGTTAGCCAAGTACAGCCCCCAAGGCCACACTACTAGCATTGCACATGAGCTTAAATGGGATACTCCAATCTGGTTCAACAATGATTGGAGCCGAAACTAACTTCTCTTTAAGACACACAAATGCCTTACAACAAGCTCTATTGAACGCAAATACACTTTCTTTTTCAAGAAGCGTGCAAAGAGGATAAGCTATCTTAGAGAAGTATTTTATGAACCCCCGGTAGAAATCTACATGACCCAAAAAGCTTCCAACACCTTTAACCGAAATAGGAGGAGGTATCTTGGCTATAACTACAACTTTGGCTTGACCAACTTGTATGCCTTCTCCAAAAATTTTGTGCCCCAACAGAATACCATTCTTGACCATGAAGTGACATTTTTCCCAATTGATCACAAGGTTCGTTTCAACAAACCTTCGCAAGACTTTACCAATGGGCTCAAGGCACGCTTCAAATGTATCCCCCACAACCAAAAAATCATCCATGAAGACTTCCATCGAATCCTCTAACATATCAGAAAAAATAGAGAGCATACATCGCTGAAAAGTCGCTGGTCCATTACACAATCCGAAATGCATTCTTTTAAAAGCAAACGTTCCATAGGAACATGTGAAGGTTGTATTTTCCTGATCTTCCGGTGCAATGAAGATTTGATTGTAACCGGAGTAACCATCCAACAAGCAATACCATCCACGCCTCGCAAGTCGATCAAGCATCTGATCC